>OX422224.1:319877266-320334766 GCA_949130495.1 Sambucus nigra | reverse complement strand
CATCGCCACGAGTAACATCTCATATCCTGGGATAGAGAACACAATGGTCCTACCGAAACACTCCACCATAGATCGATACCCTACCAACCAATCCATACCCAAAATGACATCATACCCCACCATATCCAAAACAAGAAAATTAGCTGCTAAACATAACTTCCTGACGCCTATATCTGCTCCCCTACAAATTAAGTGTATAAGGGTTCCACTTCCAAACGATGAGTCTACACATATAACAGTACTTTTGGCTATCTTTAATAGTCCAACCGTGTATGCAAATCTGGTAGCTATGAACGAGTTGGAAGTTCCTATATCAAACACCCCTACCTATATGCCCATGAATATAAAATGTAACCTCAACTGTTGGTGTCTCCCGCTACTGTAGCTTCCCCTATCGCTGTAGAGCTGTTAGAGCTAGTGCTGCAGGTGGTAACTGTGTCTGCTACCCATGCTGGGCACCCTACTGCGATTCGCGGCCTGGTTGCGGGAAGTCCTTCCTTCGATGTCCTAACTCTCTACAAGTGAAACAACGGCCATGGAAATCTCCCTACCTCTGGCCCTGTCGAGGTTGTCCCGATCATTGGCCATGATGGCCTCAGCTCTATTGTCCTCTCCCGTTGTTCCCTTGGCCCTAGCAGCCCTAGAGGCCTTGAGGAACATGATGTTACTGTTAGTGTTGATATTGAGGGTCTTGTTGACCTTGTCTTAACTCACTACCCTCTGGTCAGAAACCTCCTAACCAAAACCTCTTGGACCTATCCCCCTATTAGGAATCCCGCTCCTGCTATCTGCCCCCGTACTACTGCAATACTCTACCGGTACCATTCCCTCCGACTCTACCTTCCTGACTACTATCCTCCGCTCTCTTGCTTCCCTTCATATGGAAGCAATGGTCATGGCAATGAAGTAATACGACATTGATGACCTCAGAATAGGTAGTTAATGCCGGGTTACCAAGCAAGTGCTGCTTGATCCTCCAAGTGAGTCCATCCATGAATTTCAGCATCTTGTTCTCCTTCGTGTTCACCTCGCGGGCAAAAATTTGTCCAGACGGGTAAACTTCTCCTCGTATTCAACCACCGACCTTTCTCCCAGAGTCGCATCCAAAAATTTCCACCGCGTCACTGTCTGGATTGCTGACGAAAAATACTTGCGATTAAATTGCACCCATAACTCCTCTATAGTCATAACATCTCTCATCTTTCATGGTAATCAACTCCCACCACTATAGTTCTGCACCTATTATCTTGAAAGTAGCTAGTATCTGCCTCTGGATCTCAGTGCACTCCACAAGATAAAGATGGTGTGTAATGTACCTCTTTCACTGGGCGGCTGCCACTACATCTGAGCTGCCCTGAAACTCTTGTGGAGGCCCTTTAGGAAAGGCCTCCCTCACTAGCTCCCAAGATGACGGCCCTGGGTGGGCCTGGACGATAGGTTCCACTAGCTGCTATGATTGGATTTACATGAAATGACGTGCCATGGCGATCATGGTGGCATTAACCGCCTGGGCAATAATAGTGGCCACCTCTACGGCCGTTATTGTCCCTTGTGGATCCTACTTAGCCTATCCCTCAATGGCCCTCCTGGTGGCCCTAATTGGTCGTGCCTTTTTAGGTGGCATCAGAAACCACACTGAAATTTGTATAAATTCACATTCAAAAATAAAATAATAGCATAAGAACGTAAGCACAAAAATGCGCAAGTATGAATGCAACAGTCCTAACAGAGGGCTCTATATCAAAGAACGCTACACTGAAATTATAAGCCGCACATATCCTAAAATACTCTAGAACCTGATGCTCTGATATCATCTATGACACCCCGCCTATTAAAATAACGAGTGGCAACCCTTACTAAAATAAAACAAGAGTATGGCTCATTCTTAACATTACTGTAGAAGTTCAATTAATTACTAACCACCTATTAATTTAACAAGATGTATCAAATTTTAATCTTGAATTTATCATACCAGATAAAACCATTCAACATAAACCCATGCAGTAAACTATATAATCAATCACACCAGTAAGGAATCTAAATGCTGAATTAAATTAAAACCAAGTACCGAATAAACCATCATTTACTAAACTCCAGCACTATCATTTGAACTGAATTAAATCAAACTGAAAATAAATAAGTCTAATAACGGAACAACATGTCCAACTAATAACTTAAGAGAGATCCTAATCTAGGATGTAAATAATGGAAGCATTTACTCCAAATCCTACAAACCGCTACATCAGCTACAACCATGTGATCCCAAGAAGAGTCATCTTTGGCATCCCTGTGGCTGGAGACGTATACGTTTTTGAAAAATATTTGACACAAGTCAAAGCCTAAAACTTTTTGAAAATATTTAGCAAGTATATAAATTGCAATAATGAATATTTAAAGAAACTTTCCATATTTAAATTGGCAGTGCACTCGCATGATATAATCCTTTCCCCTTATCTAATGTGACAACCTAACGTGTACTCTTAACCCTCCAAGCTATACTAACCCATCTAAGTAGCTTTGTCATTAACATCAATGCTATACTACCCTCACCCGATTAAAATGTCAACCCTTAGTTCCTTAATTAGCTTTCACAAACGCTTAATTAACATTGCATGCAATTATCACTATTTAAGATATAACTTTATTCCATTTATTTTTCCATAATCATAATGATAATTTATTATTTTATTTCCAATAACTGTCACTAGTTATTTAAGCCGTAACCACTTACTATTTACTTGTATATTTTTCCACACATAAATATATGTAATAGTATACTAAAACAAACACACATACGTCGTATATAGTCGTCATTCCTCAGAGTAATAACTCACTGGATGTGGGTCTCTACAATACTATCATTATCCAGGGCATGCTCATGCTCACATCATCTTGGTTACTTGAGGTCGGATTCTCACACCAACTCGGTAAAATCACAAACGTATTGGAGGCGGTCATAGTCCTTAAATAGTGAGTCATAACCATACCCACAATTACCTCACTGAAAATATAAATCACACAAACATAAACATGGCGCTATGACATGATTCTGATATCACGCCGGCTGTGATTCGCTAGGAAAAATCACCCACATCGCGCAACTTTAGCTGATAGCACTAAAGGTATGTTCGACATAAATAACATACACAGAGATATTATTAACCATATATATATATTATATCTACCTGCATATATACATATGTAATCATAAAGTCTGGCTAATCTATGCCTATCTCCCAAAGCATTAGCCCAGTTATCCCGAGTCTATCTTGACTACAAAACACATTCTCATATTATTTTGGTTACACACATACATTGTCAATTTTAGGTACTAAGCCCTTCACAACCAGCCCGTATCCTTCGTTACTCGAATTTCCCAGAGATTATAAATTAAATAAATATTCCCTACATTATTCATCCTGAACGCCCCTCCTACCTCATTCCGGATTTTCCTACACCTCCTCATAATTAATCATTGTCTAAAATAAATTTCCCAAAGTCTTATTTTCATTTATGAGCCTCCAAGAATTTCTAGGATTCCAAATTAATTTGGATAACAATTAAATAAAAGGACTAGAAGTGGTAGGGGAACTGAACCGGTTCGGCCGGGGGTGAATCGATTCACCCTTGGAAGTTTGACACGAACTTGTTATAATTAATACGAGTTCTTCACCACTTTTTCATTCCAAAGTGTTTTCAATATTCATCCCAAGATAAAATATCCTAACCCCATAAACTAATAACATGAATATACGTATTAATTGTCCTGAATTCTTCAAAATTATATTAATTCATGGGATTTACATCATTCTGGGTCCAGCATCACTTAGGTCACAATTTCTAATGAAAACCCAAATCTCATGATCAAGGTTTCATCTTTTCCCTTCAAGATAGTGTATTTCCAATAGAGATCAATATATCTAACATTTATTCATGATTTTCTCCAATCATTAACAAATTTCATGCAACAAGATCATAAGAACACAGTAATATTTATCGTTCTAAAATCCCCTTTGTTTTTCATATAAATCCTACCCCCAAAATTGGTTTATTTGACTACCTCTTTTTATGTGGATCATAATACTCAACAAAACGTAAAGCAAGTTTACAAACTTTCCTTTGTATCCAGAATAGATGTGGATATTCTTCTTTGTAAGGTGGATTAAGTCAAGAACTCCAATGATCGTCCTCCAAATCAAGCCTTCTTCAATCTTCCTTAAGTTTTTCTCCCTCTTTACTCTCCAAAAGAACTCTTAAAGGTTTTTGTGTGTAAAGTGGTTGCCACATAAACCTAATCTCTTATTTAAACCTCTTAATCCCAAATTTAGGTTAACCCCTTAGTATAAAATGACTTAAATTCCCCCATATGGGCCCTAACTAATCTAAAAAGCTCTCGATAACCAATCTCTACCCTCGGTTACTCGATTGTGACTATTTTGACCCATTCTGAATCAACCTTGCACTCGAAATCTCCATTCGACTCACCAAATATCAATATTCTATCTCAACCTAAAAATAGCCTACATGGATGCCTTGGTTGAGATACCGTCAATTCCCGTCATTATTTACCACTACACAACTAACAATTTACCGAATTTAATTTACTACTCACACTTAGGAAGTTTTATTTCCATATAAACATTAATTTTATTCTCAATAATTAATTTTTATCAATTAAGAAATATTATGACGAGCACACGTGTAATTAAAATGCTAAAATTAATTATTCAAAAATACAGGGTGTTACACAAAGCTCAATTCTCTCACACCATGTCATCTCCAAGAGTGCCCACACACAAGGCTTACTTTATGCAGATCATATGATAGAAGATTCGAGGCATTCAGGGCTTTCTAACAAAGTGGAGACCTTAGAAGGCAGTAAGATTTTCTTCCTCCTCAACATTTATCTTATCATACGAATCACGACATAATTCGCTATGGAATTGTAAGCCTGAACCCTAGATTTAATCTTTAGACGTAATTCTTAATTTATTTTCAGTGCATGATTAATCAAAGATATTGAGGGATAAAATATTTGTGTGTTTTAAATGTCAATCCCAAGTTATTTTTCACCAATAATTGGTATTATAATTGGTATTAGAGCTATAATTGAGATCGATCATGTATTGGAAAGGTTCATATTGTCCACCATGAAACCTTAGCTTCTGCATATTTTTTGATTTTACAATCTTGTGTATGGTATCGTACTAACAAGATTTTGTAAAGTGTCTATGTTTAAGCCCCTTCCATCATGGTCATATATGATTATTTTGTGTGATTGGATCCTACGATTGTTTATTAGTATTTATTTTTTGCTCCTAGATTCGATATGTTTGAAATAATTACATTTTTATAATTATTGTTTTATCGATGATATTGGAGGAGTTGGAAGAGGGTTGTAATATTTGTTTACAGTTAAAATCATGTGTTTTCTTGGGTTTTGGGTTCTGGACAAAGTTTTGTGAAGTTTCATGAAGATTCAGGGAAGTTATAGTCATTTTTGCATGTCAATCCCATAAGTAAGATGAAGTTATTGTGCTACAGGGACGGATCGAGGTGGATCAGGGAGATCCGATGGCCAGTAAGGATATATCCGACGATGACAAATTATGACAGGAAGGTTTGTTGGTGTTGTTTTCGATCGATTTTCGTGGTGGTTCTTCTACCTTCATCTTCCCACAACAGAGAGGATTAATTCCAGATTTTTATTGCATGAAGAACTCTAAGATTCGAAGAGGTTCACTTCAAGGAGGATTCTTGTCTGAAAATAAGTATACTTCAAGTGGGTTGCTTGTCCTTCAAGACTTCTACATAAAAAAGAGTCTTGGTCATGATGGAAAGGGGCAAATTTTGTCCTTTTATTTTTGTTTGAAATTATTTAATTATATTTTCATGTTCTCTCTTTATTATTATGTTGCAAAACTAAATATTTTCAACAAGGAGAATAAATACAAATAAATCATAATCTTCATTACAAATGAGCTATCTTGACTGAGCTTGATCCTTGTGCGAATGAACTTCTTTCGAATAACCTTCTTCGTGGGAGGTCTTTTGAACGACCTCAATTATCCTTTTATGATTAATCCTTCATTTGTGCAAGGCTAGTTTGCTAATCAACATTAAGCTTGGACCTCCCCCTACATTTGCCCCTTCGTAGATGTTGATGTAAAAAATTAGATTACTCTAATTATTCAATCACATATAAATAAATGAGACAAAAGATTTTAAAGTGGTTCAGCCTTATTTGAATGGCCTACATCCACTGTTATGTTATTGCTGAGTGTTTGGGAATTCTCGATTACAAGTGCTATCAAGAAATTTCGATCCCTTTGAATGAGGGTGATACAAGGTATTTACAGCCCTTAGGCTGTACATGAAAGGGTGATACATTAAATGATATACATATGAAAGGGTAACTCATTTAATGTTCTTCAAGCGTGTGCGTCAAGATGATAAGCATTTAATGAATATTTGAACCGTTGATTATCTGGCAATCAATGCCGTGGTCGAGATGCAGCTCGAACCGCCTTAGTTGCTCATCGTCCAAGAGTTCCTCGGAGCACTGGAGTTCCTCGGAGGACAAGAGTTCCTCGGACGGCTGGTGTTCCTCGGAGTACACCTGTTGCTCGGAGTGAGTATATTGGTCGGGGGAATGATCTTCCTCGTTGCTATTGTGCCACGTAGATTGACACGTGTCTTCTTATTATTCGTCCACATCAGCATACTAATTTTGGTATCAACAGAAGCCCCCAATGTTTCATATTTCGAACTTTGAAGAGTATGGAACATTCTTTCTCGGTATATGGCAATATTAAATGACCTTCCTGGGTTTTAGGAGCCTTTTCTTCGTATTTGAATTTCCTTCCAAATTCGCAGAATCCGCCTTTTTTGCATTTTTATAAGCGCTTCGATCTTCGTGCACTTTTTGTCCTTTTAGCCGCCGGTACCGTAATAGTTTCCTTTTTGTAATCATTTCTTTCGCCGTTTCCCAAGGCAAAGTATTTAAGCTTCAGAGGCAATCCCATCGTCTTCTACCTTTTCAATTTTTGCTTTCGAGTTTTCTATAGCTTTTCTCTCTCCTGTGCGTTCATCCCTTTCTTCGTTTGTTTGTCAACAGATCTCCTTTTTCCTGTAAGATTTTCTTCCTTCTTTTTCATTTCTTTTTATTCATCATGGTTTATATTATCGAATCTCTTGAGAAATTCCGTTCTGACTTTTCTATTCCTTCTTGGGTAACTTTGGAGAGTCTTTCTGAGCCTTCCAATTATTTTAATTTGGCTGAGGGACATTGGTTC
The DNA here is from genome assembly GCA_949130495.1 of Sambucus nigra. NCBI lineage: Eukaryota > Viridiplantae > Streptophyta > Magnoliopsida > Dipsacales > Adoxaceae > Sambucus > Sambucus nigra. The sequence goes on along the minus strand of OX422224.1, from coordinate 320,327,471 downwards.
CCTAGCCTTTTTATTGCTGAATGTGGATTTTCTTTTCCACCAAACCCTTTGTGTTTAGAGTTCTGTCAGTATTTCGATGTTGTCCCTGCAAAAATAGCCCCCAACACATGGAGGATAGTTAATGGGGTGTATAGGTTAAATCAAACTCATGGAACTCGTATAGGAATTCCTGAGATTATGTATTATTATAGATGGGATGTTTTAGACAATGTTTTTTTATTTAAAAACTAGGTTTTTGAATAGGGCCTTAGTAGTCAACCTCCCTGATGCAAATAAGGATTATTTTGAACACGGGATAGTTATCAAAAATTGGCAACATACCCCTTTGGTTGGAGATGAAGTATATGAAGGTCCCAGATGCCCCCCATATGGCAATGGGATAGGTTATTTTCATCTTATTTTATTTTTGAGATTACGATTTCATTGTGTTTGACAAAATGTATGACTGATATTTCACAATGTATTTGTTTGCAGTTGACAGTAAGAGAAAAACTCCAAAAGAATCAGAAGTAAATATTAAACATTTGAAACATATCTGGAATTTGCATCGAAGAGTTGTAGACGAGCACATCAGGTCTGCTTCATATTTGTTGCAGTACAGGAGCTACACATCATCCTTTACTGCTCGTCCTGTGGTCAACATTAGTGAGCCATTGCCAGCTTCTGAGGAATCTTCACCAGAATCTCACATTCCTCTAAGTCAGAAGATGGGCAAGAGAAGAGTTCCGGCTATCTTCGAGGAGACTTCCTCTACTGGAGATGGAAAAAGAAACAAGGCTGAAGTCCCAAAGGGGACAAAGAAAGTAGATGGTGCCTCTTCTGTTGCTCCTCAGAAGGCTGCCGAGAAGCCCCCAGTGGCTCCGAGCAAGAAAAATGCACCTGTGGAAGTGGTTACCATCTCTACCACCAAAAGTTCTTTGGTTGAAACTGCTGAAGTGCCACTGAGGAGATTGAAGAAATCCTCCTCGGTCACTTTGACTGAAACCATTCCCCAGCTCCAAGCTAGTGGAGCTGGTGTCCCAACCATTATTCCCCCGAGTTCTGCAATGAGCTCGGTAAAGACTTGGACTATTCCTGAAGTCCAAGGAATTGAAGAAAACATGTCTAGGGATATGCTGACATCCCTAGCTACTCGTCACATTGCTTCAGTAAGTTTCTCTTATCCTGAATTTTTCTTTATTCTAGTCAATATATGTATCTCGGCACTGACTTATCATTATTTTCTTTTTCAGCTGGTGAGTTGCTTTAACACCATAGTGAGGAAAGATGAAGCAATCAAGGCTTCCAGCTCCTCGTCTACAGTAGAGGATGCTTTCTAGGGCTTGGCCCAAACTTTGAAGGACTCTCGTCAAAAATATGACGAGGATAGGGGTGAATGGGAGAAGAAGATGGCTGCATCTGAGGTAGAGAAGGTGCAGTTGGGAAGCAAAATAAAAGACTTGGAGAGAGAGAATAAGAAATATGCCGAGAAGCTCACAAACTTTGGGGATCTTGAAAACAAGTTGAAGTCGGCTGAGGAAGAGCTAACCCTTCTGCGAGAAGTAAATCGCCAGAAGTAGGAGGTGGAGGCGAAGTTGAAAGCCTCCGAGGATCTTCTATCCGAGAAGCTCTCCTCGGAGAAAATGAAAAGAAAGGAAGTTGTGAAAAAATCTTTCCGCATCGGTTGGGATAAAGGATGGGATAGGGGGTAGCGGCAATGATGACCCAGGTCAAGTATGAGAGTTTGAAATACTTCCGAGATGGTTGGGTTGCTGCCCTGCAGGAACTGAAGGTTAGCGAGGACTCTGGACTATTCCAGCAACATCTTCCTGGCCCCCCTCCTGTGATTGAAGATGAGGAAGAAGACGAAGATGCTTCTGAGGAGTCTTCAATGATAGTAGGTGATCAAGTCCTTGCTCCACAACCCAATCAGGCAGCCACCGAGGAGATCTCGTCTTTGCCTGCTCCTCCTGAACAAGTCTCAACTTCTGCCAATCAACTCATTGTTCCCACCGAGCAACCAAGCCCCTCGTCCCAGCCTCCCGAGAAAGTCTTGGGAGACAAGGAAAAGGTGTGAAGTTGTTCGGTATTCTCTTTTTGTTTTTCTTTTACTTGTACTCTGTATTCTAAACGCTGTACTCCTTTTGATGATGTAGTAAAATTACCTTTTTTTGTTCCTCTGCGTTGTTGATGTTCTGTCTTCTTCTTTTATTAACTCTTGCCTTCTCTTCTTTACTAGTTTGTGGCTAGAATGGAATTATTATCTGCCAATGATACAAAGTTGATGCAGCAATGCCATGAATATTATAAGGCTGGTCACACAGAATTGAGTGTATCAGAAGTTGCTGACATCCTCGGTCATGATGCTTCAGAGCAGGTAGTAGAAGCTTATCAATACCTGAAGGGATTACTTGATCGAGCTGTGGCCAATAACGTGGCTTACTATGACATGATCGAGGAGCTTCAATATACTTTAGAAGATCTTCAGACTCAGTACAAAGAATCAACTGCCCTTTTGCACGAGAGGTATGAAAAGAGGTATCAACAGCTTTCTGCCGAGACAGGCCACAAAAAGATCCTTGTTGGGTACGATGTCAGGGAGAGAACCCTAAAGGGTGAAGTTGAAGCTTGTAGACAGATTGCCGAGCTACTAGAGCAATAAAATAACAATTTGCAGAAAGAGCTGGCACAGTATAAGTCTGCAGCATCTTCTTCAACAGCAGTAATCCGAGTGACTCACGAGGAATTTTCCTTTCTAAAGGTTGAGAATGCCAAATTAAGGCAAGAGTTGGATACCTTAAGAAGATCTGGTACTTCTGCTGCTACTCGGGGACGAGGAAGAGGTTCTCGTGGCCGAGGAAGAGCTTCTCAGAATGTCGTCGAGGAACCAAGTTCTCGACCTGCTCGGGGAGGATCAAGAGCTCTTAGTCGTAATGTTGAAGAAGCTCGTACTCGATCAACGTTGGAAACTCAAGCGTTCCAATTGAATGCAAAAAATCGGGCTTTGTCTGAAATGTCTAAGAAAATCCAAACTCTGGAGGATCAACTTGCTTCGACAAAGTCTGCTCTGAATAATAAGGATGTTTTTGCTAGGAACCTTCATGAGCAGTTAGAGAGAATAACTTTCCAATTCCACAAACAACCTCGTGAGTTCTGGATGGCAGGCTACAATGAGGCCCTTTATCACTTGGATGCTCGCTTTGAAAATGCCAATAATTAAGGTTATAAACAGGGATGGTTGAACGCCCTGGGTGTATTAAAACTAGAGTAGGGTCATTATTTATGGGATTATCATGCTCCTGGGCTACTAGACTTGCATGTGCCACCTTATAAATTGGACATGGAATGGATCCCAGCTCGTGCCATTCCTCGGAGCTTAATTTCAAAATACCTTGGTGACTACAATCTTCATTCTCAGATCGAGGTATCTCGTCCCGAGCATCTACTGGACACACCTTCTGTGATGAACGTTAGGATGCTGAAGGACTTGAACTTTATTAACTCTCCTCAGACTTTAAATGATCCGCCTGCTGGCGAGGAACCTATTTCAAAAGCAGAGGGAAAGAAACCAATAGAGTAGGGATCTCAATGTAATAGTTAGTACACATATGTAACTTGTAATTCGATTTGAATTCTAATGAAAGGTTTTTCATTTTCTGTTTGCAAATCTGTATTGCTATTGTCTTATGATTATCAGACACTCTATATTTGTGCTTGCATAACAATATTGTATGGTTCCTCGACCAACTTAGTAATAAAAAATTACAAGTATTAGTAATGTTGCTCGATCACTTAATAATAAAGTAATGAGTATAAAAATGTTAAAAATTCTTCCAACCAACCAAGGTTGTTAAATTGTGCTCGTCGACCAATTATAGTTAGTGAGAGTTTTTATCCCCGACCAGCTATAGTTGGTAAATTTTTGTCTTTTTCATAAAATGTGACCGACCAATCAAGGTCGATGATTTTTCCTCGTCGACCAACTACAGTTAGTGGGTTTTTACCCCTGACCAACTATACTTAGTTCAGTTTGGAATATTTGTTCTTCGAGGAACTTTTATGTAATAAACTTACTTCCCGACCAACATAAGTTGGCATTTGAGAGCATATTTTGTTTCCTAACCAACCGAGATTGGCCTTTCGTCGATCATCTTGTGTTCTTGCTCTTTTATCAACCGGAGTTGGTCTGAGTTCGAACTATCATGTCCACTAGCTTTTTTACCAACCTGAGTTGGTCACGCTAGTGTACGCCTCCTAACCAAAGGAGTATAGTTTGTTCTCGCCCTTTTACCAACCGGAGTTGGTCATGGGTTCGAACTATCATGTCCACTAGCTCTTTTACCAACCTGAGTTGGTCACGCTAGTGTACGCCTCCTAACCAAAGGAATATAGTTTGTTCTCGCCCTTTTACCAACCGGAGTTGGTCGTGGGTTTGAACTATCGTGTCCACTAGCTCTTTTACCAACCTGAGTTGGTCACGCTAGTGTACACCTCCTAACCAAAGGAGTATAGTTTGTTCTCGCCCTTTTACCAACCGGAGTTGGTCGTGGGTTTGAACTATCATGTTGCGTTGCGTACCGAGCAGCGTAGTGTTAAACACACTAGTATTACCCGAAAAACTTTCAATAAAAGGAGAGAAGATTGTGAAATATCATCGTTTTATTCATATTGACGGAACTGCTTTACATTTTACATCACTGATAATACTTGCGTAGGTGTTCAGCATTCCATGCATTCTTAAATTCCTCTCCTTCTAGAGTTGCTATTCGGTAAGTTCCTGGTCGGACAACTGCAGTTGCTCGGTAAGGTCCATGCCAGTTTGCTTCCAACTTATTGTGCTTCTGAATGACCTTCTTTAGCACATAATCTCCTTCTTTTAAGTCGCATTTTTTCACCCTCTTGTTATAGAACAGGGTTGATAAGTAGCATTCCTAATGGCTGCCTCTTCTCTAACTTCCTCGAGCATGTCCAAATCTAATCTCCTCATCAAGTCGCTGGCTGGAGAATTGAAATTCAGCACTCTGTGTGTTGGAAGACCCAACTCGGCAGGTATTACAGCCTCACTTCCAAATGCCAACATATATGGTGATTCTCCAGTTGCTGCTCGGGGAGTTGTTCGGTAAGCCCACAATACTGACTGTAGCTCATTAATCCAATTAGCTTTAGCCTCACTTAGCCTCTTCTTCAAATCATTTAGTAATGTTCTGTTCGTCACTTCAGTCTGCCCATTGCTTTGAGGATTGCCTAGTGCTGAATGAACTTTCAAAATGTTTGACTGATGACAATAGGTGCCAAACTCCTCGTTATCAAATTGTGTTCCATGGTCTGTGATGAAGGAATGAGGGAGACCATATCGGCAGATGATGTTCTTCCAAACGAAGTGGTATACCTTCTCGTACGTCATATCAATAAGTGGCTCAGCTTCTACCCACTTAGTAAAATAATCCACTGCGATGACGAGGTACTTGAATCTTCCTCGGGTCGTTGGCAGTGGTCCAACCAAATCAATTCCCCACATGGAAAATGGCCAAGGGGAAGTTATGGGTGTCAACAATGCTTGTGGAGTTCGTCGAATGGAGGAAAAACGTTGGCATTTATCACATCTTTTGGCATAGGCTATACAATCAGCCCTCATCGTTGGCCAGTAGTACCCCTGCGTCATCACTCTTTGTAAAAGTGTCCGTCCTGCTACATGTGCTCCACAAGATCCTTCATTGATCTCTTCAATCAATTCCTTCACCTCGGAGGGATGCACACATCTTTGCAAACCTGCCATAATTCCTCGTCTATACAAAACACCATTAATTAGTACATACCGAGCAGCTTTAAACTTCAATTTCTTGGCAGCGATCTTATCCTCCGGTAATTCTCCTTCCTCGACATATGCCCTGATGGGATCCATCCAAGATGGTCCTAAATCAAGAGTAATAATATTCATCGTCAGGTCTTCATCTATGCTTCGACTTTCTAACACCTCAATTGGTATCGTTCTTCGCAACTCGGTACGAGTAGCTGATGCTAGTCGGGCCAGTGCGTTTGCTTGTGCATTCTCCATTCTTGATATTCTGATCAACTGAATGGCATCAAATTCTGCCAACAATTCCATCGCCTTTGCATGATACTTGACCATTAATTCTCCTTTAACTGCATACGTTCCCATCATCTGATTCACAATTAATTGAGAATCACTGAATACCATCACTTGTTGCGCTTCCATAATCTTTGCTAAATTAAGACCTGCTATCAAGGCTTCATACTCAGCCTCATTATTGGAAGCTTTGAATTGGAATCGTAAGGCATCTTCCACGTCAATCTCGTCTGGGGTGTTCAAAACAATCCATGCCCCACAACCTGTTGTGCAAGATGACCCATCTACATATAATCTCCATGTAGGTAACTCGTCTTCAAATTTCTTATCTGACAGAGTTCCTCGGTGAAATATCTGCTGTTTCCTTTCATCCTCCCCTGGTATTTTTCGTTCTTCGTCGACCATCTCTTCTCTCCCTTTTACCAACCGGAGTTGGTCTAGGTTTGAATTTGATGATCTTTCTACATCCACAAGCCCTTTTACCAACCGGAGTTGATCTCGACTTATGTCTGTTGATCCTGTAACATCCACAGGTTGGTCAGCGAGCAACTTTTGCTCCTCGGGGGTATCAGGATATGTAAATTCTGCTATAAAGTCTGCTACAGCCTGCCCTTTTAATGATGATCTGGGTTCATACACAATATCATATTCACCGAGCTCTATTGCCCAATACATCAGTCTTCCTGATTTTTCTGGCTTATTAAGGGCTTGTCTTAATGGCATGTCGGTATATACGACGATGGTATGGGCCTGGAAATAAGGTCTCATTCTTCTACTTGCTTCAATTAATGCCAATGCCAATTTTTCCAGCTTCGGGTACCTGATCTCTGCACCTCGAAAAGCCTTGTGTAATAAATTGGCTTCTGGATTCCATTCTCCACTTTGATCAATGCCGAGCTGACTGCATTCTCTGATACTGCCAGGTACAAGTACAACTTTTCTCCCATTACTGGCCTGGACAACAGTGGAGGTGCTCCCAGATATTTCTTCAAGTCTTGAAAGGCTTTTTCACATTCATCATTCCACTCGAAAGTTTTTCGAAGTGTTTTGAAGAATGGGAGGCATCTATCAGTTGCTCGGAATACAAATCTGTTGAGCGCTGCAACTCGTCCTGTAAGACTCTGCACCTCTTTCTTCGTCGTTGGAGATCGAAACCCTAAAAGAGCTTTGATCTTTGCTGGATTTGCCTCAATGCCTCGCTGGTTGACGATGTACCCGAGGAACATTCCTTCTCGTACTCCAAAGGTGCACTTCGTCGGGTTGAGCTTCATCTGGTATTTATCCAGTTGATCAAAGGTCTGACCTAAGTCAACTAGATGATCCGCAGCTTTCTTGCTCTTTGTCAGCATATCGTCGACATAGACCTCCATATTGCAACTGATTTGTTCGGCAAAAACCTTGTTCATCAGCCGCTGGTATGTCGCTCCTGCATTTTTCAAACCAAAAGGCATAACATTATAACAATAAGTTCCTCTAGGGGTAATGAAAGAAATGCTTTCCCTGTCTTCAGGTTTCATTTTGATCTGGTTGTAACCAGAGTAAGCATCCATGAAGCTGAGTAGCTCGTGTCCCGAGGTAGCATCCACTAGTTGATCAATTTTGGGCAATGGAAAATGATCTTTTGGGCATGACTTGTTGAGATCAGTGAAATCAACACAAATTCTCCATTTATTGTTTTTCTTCTTCACCATCACCACATTTGTCAACCAGTCTGGATACTTCACATCTTCAATGAATTTGGCTTTCTGGAGCTTCTCGACCTCCTCTTGTATAGCTTGATTCTTCTCGGGACTAAATACTCTTCTTCTTTGCTTTACAGGCTTGATCTCCTTATTCACATTGAGCTCGTGACATAAGAAGTTTAGATCTATTCGTGGCATGTCTTCATGACTCCACGCAAAAGTTTTCTTCCTGTTTCTCAAGAAAGTTATCAACTCCTGTTTTATTGAAGCATCTAACGACGAACCTATCTGGGTTACTCATTCAGGATGCTCATCGTCCAGAATAACATTTTCTGTAGATTCCACCACCTGTCCTTTTACAAGTTGGGATTCATCTATAGGATCGAGTGTTTCGATTTCTGTACCTTCATCCACCTGGTAGGTAGTAGTCTTTTTCCTTGATTCTTCAAGCTCCTCTTGCTCGGCAGACGAATAATAGCATTCCCGAGCTACTTTCTGATCACCTTTCACAACTCCTACTCCGAAATTTGTAGGAAATTTTAAGCACTGATGTACTGTAGATGGGACTGCTTCGAACTTCTTCAAACCAACTCTTCCCATGATGATGTTGTAAGCTGACTGCACATTCTTATCCATCACAAAGAAGCTTATTTTTTCTGTTCGACAAGCAGGATAAGTTCCAATGAATATATCCAACTTGATCGTCCCAAGTGGAAAGACTTTATCGCCAGCAAAACCCAATAGAGGTCTGTGATAAGGTTCCAATTGAGATAATTTCAAATTTAAACTGTCAAAGCATGAATAGTACATGATGTCTGCCGAACTACCATTATCTACCAGCACTCTTGAAATCACTACTTCTTTCATCCTCATTTTGATCACCAAAGGGTCGTCGTGAGGGTAAAGAACACCTGCAAGGTCGTTTTTTGAAAAACCGATGACCAGCTTCTCTTTGTTTACCTTCCTCGGGCAATCCTCTTCAGCTAAATTTATCCGTTGAATGTATGAGCAAGCCTGAGCCTCACCGAGGTAAGCTTTTCTTTCTGCAGTAAGGTCTCCTCCTCCTGCATCTCCTCCTGTAATGACATTACAATCAAATGACCCAAAGCGTATTGAAAATACCTCTCGTTCTGGCTGTCTTGGTTTCTTGGGAAGATCGGGGTCATCTTCTGTATCATCTTCATGATCCCTTTTCTTTTTCTCCTCTGCACGACGAGGAGATCTAGACCTTTCTCTAGTTCGATCATTATTCCTTCTTTCGCCTCCCCGATCAACATACTTCGCTAGCTTCCCTCTTCGGATGAGTGTTTCAATCTCGTTCTGAAGAGCTATGCAATTTTTGGTCATATGGCCGTGATCCTTATGGAATTCACAATATTTCTCCCTATTCCTCAGGTCAGGGACTGACCTCAGTTTCTTTGGCCACTTTACTTCCTCGTTATTCTTGATTTCTTCCAAGACATGATTAATACCCATTTTCAAAGGAGTATAATTATCGAATTTCTTCAGGACTTCCCATGACGATTTATTATTCTTGGAATGCTTGTCACCGCCATTGCCCTTATGCTCTTTCTTCTTGGATTTGTCATCTTGGTTTCTTTATCCATATTCTTCTTCGCAGCCATTGCCTCCTCGGCATTCATGATTTTGGCCGCTTTCGCCATCAACTCTGACATAGTTGTAGGTGGATCTTTGGCCAAAGTGTAATACAACTTGTTAGGCAACAGCCCACTCATCAAGGCGGTGATTGCTGTCTTTTCTTCATAATCTATGAATTCCAGTTTCTTGTTATTGAAACGAGTTATGTAATCTCTAGTACTCTCACCAGATTTTTGTCTAACACTTAACAAGTGTGCTACTCTTTTTACTAGCACTGCCCCAAAATAGAAATTGCCGATGAACAACTCGGCCAACTGAAAGAAAGCTGAAATCTTACCCCGAGGGAGATTGTTGTACCATATCTGGGCAGATCCAGTAAGAGTTCCCGAGAATGCTCTGCATCTCATCTCGTCGGGGACAGCATAGATGTCGGCAGCAGCTTGATATTGCTCTATGTGTAGAACAGGATCTGTCTTTCCATCATATTTGGGGGTCACCACTGGTGCTTTAAACTTTGACGGGGTAGGAAAACCCATAATGGCCTGGACAAAAGGTGTCCCTTGAACAAAAGTTCGTTGTAAGGGATTCTTCGCCTTAGCCATTTCTCCCAATCTATCCTCCAAGCGCTGAATGGAACCCTTCCACGCATCGTTTCCTTCCTCGGGCGTATTAGTTCGAGCAATTGATTGTTCTGATGTGGCCTCTTGAGATTTATCTTGACGAGCAATTGGCCGTGATTGTGTTGATCCTTCTCTTAGATCTGATGGTCGTCGAAAACTCCTCGACATGGTCTTAGGTGGACTCCTATTCCTCCTAGGGCCTAATCGACTGAAAGGAGACGCCCTACTCAGTCTTTCCAAGGCACTGGGTCTTTCTGGAGAGAGAGTGATACGTTGATCAGTATTTGTAGCCCTTATTGACGAAGTTCGCCCAGGTTGATAAGAAAAATCATCAGATTCCTCATTACGAGCTGACTCGGTACGCCTGGACCGTGAAGGAAGTAAATAAGTTTACCTCCGACCACTTCGCTGTCCTGAACGTGCAGGTGCACCGCCATGAAGAGTCTGTATGAGTTGCCTCATTATTTCCTGCATGGAGGTTTGTCCTTGAGCCAGATTCGTCATAATCCCAGCCAGATCTGGAGGTGCAGAGGGATTTAGAGGATTTCCAGTATTTCCAGCGTTTCGATTGCTGGATTCCGGGTTATCTGCCATTGATGATGAATGATTTTCGGTGAAAAACGATAATAACAATCGTTCCCACTAACGGCGCCAATCTGTTGATGTAAAAAATTAGATTACTCTAATTATTCAATCACATATAAATAAATGAGACAAAAGATTTTAAAGTGGTTCAGCCTTATTTAAATGGCCTACATCCACTGTTATGTTATTGCTGAGTGTTTGGGAATTCTCGATTACAAGTGCTATCAAGAAATTCCGGTCCCTTTGAATGAGGGTGATACAAGGTATTTATAGCCCTTAGGCTGTACATGAAAGGGTGATACATTAAATGATATACATATGAAAGGGTAACTCATTTAATACTCTTCAAGCGTGTGCGTCAAGATGATAAGCATTTTAATGAATAGTTGAATCGTTGATTATCTGGCAATCAATGCTGTGGTCGAGATGCAGCTCGAACCGCCTTAGTTGCTCATCGTCCAAGAGTTCCTCGGAGCACTGGAGTTCCTCGGAGGGCTGGTGTTCCTCGGAGGGCTGGTGTTCCTCGGAAGACTGGTGTTCCTCGGAGTACACCTGTTGCTCGGAGTGAGTATGTTGGTCGGGGGAATGATCTTCCTCGTTGCTATTGTGCCACGTAGATTGACACGTGTCTTCTTATTATTCGTCCACATCAGCATACTAATTTTGGTATCAACAGTAGAGATATTTGTTTATTTACAAAGAAATATCTCTACGAAATACCATCATTATTCTTCAAAAAAAACCTATAGGTAGGGGTTATAAATAATAAATAATTATGAAAACAATAATTATATGTGTAGAAATATGCTCATGGTCATACAACATTTTCCCTTCGAATGAGCTTGCATTCAAGTGACCAGTAAACTTAGTCAAAGTTTTCTCAGAATTAAAATATTACACTTGTGTGTAAAGAAAACGGTTGGTTTACTTGGGAGAAAATAATGGTTTTCAAAATTCTCCCCACAACAATTTACTTTTCGAAGTGAGAAAAATACACAAAAACATCTTTTGAATTCCCCCAATATCATTATCATTGTGTCGTCGCTTCGTATTAATTGCAACTGACGTACATCCCCCAACTTTACATGTGGCAAGCTAGGGTTTGTGCATGTATTCCACGTGAGGAATCTCATGCGTCGCCACTACAATTGGAATTATTAAAGTTCTCATACGCGTGCGTATATATTTATAAACGTCGTTTCGCATTCAAAATTTTGCCCCTTCCCCCAACTCCCAAAACACTTTGGCTTTATGATTAGGAAAAATTTGTCTTCTAGAGAGAGAGATAGAGAGGTGTTTCTCCAACCCTTCACTACAAACTCCATTTTCTTCTAAATCTTTCTCCTTCCATCACTTATCCATAACACCTATTATGAAGAAAACCCCTTCTCTTAGAAGTGTTTCTCCCCGTACTGCTACTCATCAAAATCAATGGGACAAATACTGTCGTGCTCCCTATTTTGGGGACGGCGACTAGTTCTGGACAGTGACTAACCAATTCCTCGATTCCCTCACTTCTAAGGACGACCTCAATCTGCTGGTGGGTGAATATGATGTTATTAAGAACTGGTCATACATTCCTGGTTCTAGCATTACCAGGTTTAGGATCGAACGAGGGGATTTATCTTATTCCAACATAGGTTTTAGGATTAAGGCCTTGGACATATTTCATCCATGGCAAGTATTCTACAAAGTTGTCTTTAGTAGGTCTATCTTCTACTTTTTGGCTGGGTAATTTCACTTTAGCTAAAAATAATAATACTCGGAGAATATTAGTCTCGCGCTAGAGTCACCAGACGCATACTTTCATAGCTGGGTGGGGAGAGATCGCCATCATATTAGAGGATGCATATGAACTGTTATGTATTGAAGCTGCTGGTACAAAGACCTTTTTTGAGGAAGCCGTTTCAGTGAAGTAGCAATTGTCCGCAAGGAGCTAGATAGGGTAATAAAAAAGTGTATGAAGACTTATAATAATAAAAAAGTGTATGAAGACTTATAATAAGTGCACTATTTTGCAGATCATCAGGCACTTCTATTTTCTGGAGGTTAGAGCCAGTGCCAAAGCTAGAGAGGCATCAAAACATAATATCAAGGGCAAATGAGTGTCCGTAATTCCTCCCACCGGGGATGAGTATGAGAGTGACTTTGAACTGGCTGGTTATATATGGGTTGTTTTATTTCCTGATAAACCTCATGAATGCTCAAGAAGGGATCTCATAAACCTTATTGTTCATATGTCCTTTGGGGTGAAGGTTCCTCTGGCTACCATTACCCTTGGCTATTTATATACCTAGCTTGACTGAGTACAAATTGATTCTGTTAGATCAGTTGGTGGGTTTTACGTTTCTAATTATGTGAACAATGTCCTCCTCACAACCTTTATCGCAGAGTATTCCCCTAGCTCTTTTCTCCCTTCATATCATGAAATTAAGGTTCCTCATATAGTTGCTTGGAACCACAAGCAATCAAAGAAACCCTTTTTCCTCTGATAGACAATGTCAAGTCTTTTAAATTTTGCCCTTACTCTGCTGTTGAATAATTTGTTTTGAACAATTTCTTTTAGAGGAGCTCTCAACCAGTTTTAGCGATCGATGAATCTTATGCCCTCAATTTCCCCTGTTAAATCCTTCTTACCTTCCTTATTATACTAAGTAGACTAACCACTACTCAAATGTATTCACCCTATCGAGCGGCTATGAAATTTGGTTAGAATCAAGGAGTACCGCTTTTAAACCACAACACCACCGAGAAACCAACCAACTTTTTCTTAGCACGTGGGAATTTCCTCACCAAGACTTTGGTAGCATTATCCCTTTAAGTCTATGGCCAACTGGTGCTTCCTCCCAAGGGCGTTCGAGGTAGTAGGTCCCCTACTTATCTCAATGTCTTTTGGCCTAACTAGTTGTGTCAGTTTGAAAAAAAACTATTGACCACCTGCCAATTTATTCTGTCGTTGAACAGTTTCCTCTAACGCAGTTGTGACTGAGGATCCTATCCATCCACCAATCTCAATTCCCTCTAAGCACGACAAATGATACAATACCTACTCATCTTCCTCCTTTATCTCCTGTGGAAGAAGTTGAAGAAGAAAAAATGAGCTTCTGCTTTTCAGTCTGTCGAGGAGACTGAGGACACACCTGCCCACATGCATCCGTGGGCATCCTATTATTGAGAAGGGGACATCTCTTGGTGTTTCAGGTGAATCAATTTCAAAGACCAAGAGTAAACACCTGATGAAGAAAAAAACTATTGCCTCAAGTCCCCCAAGACATCTCTTCCTAGGGCCGATGTTGATCCTATGTTGGTGAACCAATGTTTCAACTTATTTGATGATCTAATGAGGTAATGGGATCAAGATACCTTAGCCTCCAAAGCCATTATTGAATAACAAATGGCTGCCAAGGGGTTTTTCTTTACTCTTCCAACTAATATTAGCATCCAAGAGAAGACATGATCAAGTTTAAAGATCCTTCGCCCTGCTATAACCCCTGTTGAACAAACTGAGGAGGTTGAGAAAGAGGAGGAAATGGAAGAGGAAGAGGAAGTTGATGTTGAAGATGCCCCCATACATCATCGAGCGCGTAGGTTGCACAAGATGTATTCCATCAAAAATCTTTCTTCTCCTCCTACTGAGTATACTGCCTTAGAGAATTTTGTTACTGATGAGGAGGTACTTCCTATACCCTCTTTTCATAGATGCTTCTATGTTATTTGATAACCTTTAGTTTATTGCTTGTAGAATGAAGCTTAATTTGGCCTGCTAAAAGGTACTCATATTGTTGAGGATGAACCATTTCTGGAACCAGGTGTGAGAAAATAGTGGACCCAAACATTTCTCCATCTCCCAACATCCTCGTGGCATCAACAGCTTCCAAAAACATTCCAAACGTAACTATGGATTCCCCCTTTGGGGAAGTTATTGGTTTTTGGTTTAGTGATTCTATGAGTAGTGATTACACACCTTGCTCTTCTTTCTTATGACCAGGCCACATTATATGAGGAAAAAGAGGCAAGTACTGTAATGGAGACTAGGCAACCCACCCCCTCCTCTTAAGCCAACTTTTGTGGTGAGTGTTAATATTTATCAATGGGTGACTTTTACATTTTGTACCGCTGACTTTTATGTTCTAATTCCCTCTATGACTTCCTTGTATTCACAGGTTGTTCCCCCCGATGGGACCACTATCAGTACATGTAAGGCCCTTATGCCTATTCTCACTAATACCACAGTTAACGAGCAAGTGTTGGTAAGACTATTCGGGCCCTCTATTTTGGAAAGGTGGAGCAGCTGCACTGAAAAATGAAGAAGTGAAGAGATGGAAATTATTAGGGTGATTGAGGTAGCTAAGCATGCAACTATTGTGAAATCTTCTCATGAAAAGGTATGCTTTACTCTTCTTTTGCCCATGTTTTTTGAAACCAACATCAATCCTCCTTGAATGTGCCCATTTTACTTGGTCGAGCAACCATAAAGGTCCTTTAAGAAAAATGGGACTTTAAGCATGCCCAGTTTACTTAGTCAAGCAACTATAAAGGTCCTTTAAGTAAACTGGGGCTTTAAGCGTGCCCAATTTACTTAGTCGAGCAAGCATAAAGATCCTTTAAGTAAACTGGGACTTTAAGCGTGCCCAATTCACTTAGTCGAGCAACCATAGAGGTCCTTTAAGTAAACTAAGGCTTTTTAACATCTTTCAGGCCAATGTTTTGCCCTTTTTTAACTTTTATGCCTCTTTTTTCTTTTACGCTGAGGTTGAGAAACCTATTATTTTGGAGTATCTTCCACCAATCATTAAACAAGTGCCCCAGGAGGGTGCCCACGAAGAGCCTGTTGTTGATGATGTAGAAGTTGAGGACTTTGTTTATCAAAGTGTTGTGCCCATTGTTGGCCCAGCTATTGTGGAAAATTGTTGGACCATAGCGCCTGTATTACAAGAATATGATAGGGCCTCAAACAATATTTTTCCTTATATGAGAAATAGTGCCTTTATCATACATCCTCCTGAGGTTGCCCCTACTAAACTTGTGAGATAAACTCTTTGAGATTTTCCACGAGTTTCTCGAATGGCTATTGGAGCGCCATCCTTCATCCTTCAACTCCCATTGTATCCAACCCTTTCTTGTGATGATGGCCTGAAGGTTACTGGGACTTTCCACCATCTAGAGCGAGGTTCTAATCACCCCATTACAATCACTAAGTCCCTCTAAAATCAATGTGCTTGTCAACGATGGGTTTTTGCTGACGTGGTTGATCGACTTGCTTAGGGAGTTCAAAAAAGCAAACCTTCATGACTTCTACACTAAACTTCAAGCTACCAATTGCTCCTAAGCTTCCATTGCTAAAGATATGGAAAGTCTAAGCCCATAGATTATCAAGGCAGAAGCGTAAGTAACAGCTACCCGAGAAGATTTTGCCAATGCTGAGGTAGAGTTGGAGGAACTTTAGTAAGAAATGGATCGTCATGAGAAGGATATGGACAACCTAGCCAACGAGCAGACTTCTCTGGAGTCTATTTTGCCCCACTATCACCTTAGGTTAATTGATTCAACCAACTTATGGTTTATCATAGACGATCTTAGTGATTAATGGGCTTTTCCTTTGCATTGTATCTTCCCTTTCCCTTCTTTTGCAATTTGAGGCAATAGCTCCTCCTACTTTGTATCTTGAAATTTTAATGATATGAATGGAAGTGTTTGGATAATCTTTTGCTTGAATGTTTCATTTGTCCTTAATGAAAAAAATAATTTACGTTTGGTTGATTCATTACATTATCATCTTTGTATTACATAATAAATGGCAAAATGTTTCAGACATGACATTTTTTCAACCACTTGTTGAGCTTAAACATCATTTTATCTTCAATCTTTGAGATTTCACAATAGCCTGAGTCGTGTGAATTTCACACAATATATGGGCCTTCCTAATTAGCATCGAGTATAGCGGTAAGTCGGGTTTTGAAAATCCACAGAGACGAATTGCTAGAATTTATAAGGTTTAATATTCCTAAATAAAAGTGTAAAAGATAATTATACACAAAAAGGTAAAAGATGCATAAAATGGAAATAGTAATCTAGGCAAGGGAAAATAAAGCTAGATTAAGAAAGTGATAAAAACTATAGGTTGCGTCGAATATCCCTCACCCGAGTTAATTAGTATAAAATAATTACATGGGTCGACGAGTTATTACGAATGCATCTCGTTTCGACACTTAATTAAACCAAGAGTTGTCACACCCCTAAATTCGCATAAAAGTCTAATACGATTTTGGTGTTAACAAGTAACCCAGAAATTACGCACGCAAGGTTGTAAGTACGGAACATACATAATACGTCCAATCAAATCCCCTCGACATAATAACTAGGACAACGCACTCGAAATAAACCCGTAAACTCCATCACCAAAGCAAAGCAACCAAATCAACCCTATGTAATTCAATCCAACACAACCTAAACTAAATTAGCTAGAAAGCATGGTGAAAGACATGTATTTAAAGCAAGGAAGTAAATTACAAGAAGTAAAACTAATTATCAAAGCTTGTAAACTAGTTAACAACACAAGAAATAAACAATGAAAGCTTTATTAAAGAGGAAAAAGATGAATAGTAGCAACTTACATACAAATTGGGATGGAACCCTAAGAGAGAGAAGCTCTAAAACATATCACCTAAAAACTAACCTAAAGGAATTATCTCCCCCCAAATTAAAGCTCCCAACATTCTATTTATACCCCAAAACAAACCCTCAACAAAACAAAGTCAAAACACCCATAATAAGTCAATTTTAGTCCATATCTGATGAGTGCGTTCGACCTCTATTTTGGGACCGGTCGACCGCAGTTTTGGAATTTGCCTTGGGAAGGAGACAACCCACTTTTCCTCTTTAAACCAATTTTGACGCGTTGCACGAAAATGACTATAACTCCCTCATACGGAATCGAAATGAGGCGTGGTGAGAACCGACGCGAAGTTAATTCAATTCTCTACATGATTCTGTTTTGAAACCCTCCAAATTATGCAATATGAAATTACCAAAATGCCCTTAAAGTAGAAGAAAATACTGAAACCTTTCGAA
The DNA here is from genome assembly GCA_949130495.1 of Sambucus nigra. Taxonomy (NCBI): domain Eukaryota; kingdom Viridiplantae; phylum Streptophyta; class Magnoliopsida; order Dipsacales; family Adoxaceae; genus Sambucus; species Sambucus nigra. The sequence goes on along the minus strand of OX422224.1, from coordinate 320,309,847 downwards.
AATGGCCATAACATCCACATACGGAGTCAGAATGACGCTTAGTGGCCACGAAAAGATAATTTGATGATCTACATGTTGGTAACTTCATTCAATAAAAAATAGTGAGTTTGAAAAGACCAAATTGCCCTTGAAGTAACATTCGGCGACGGAACTTCTCCGAAATGCAACCGAACCTCACTTTTAGCGTTCCAATACCTACAAAAGCACAATTAACCCTGCAAAGCATACATGTGTCCAAGTCCGAATGAGCATAAATATAGACATTAAAAATGTAAAAGTGCTAGAATGAATAAGGATAAAGGGCGCAGATATGCAATATTCGTGATGTATCACACCCCCTAACTTAGACATTGCTAGTCCCTAATGATGAAACAAACAAAACCAATCCATAGAAGGAAATACAAAACGTATATATGCATCGAAATATAATTGCCACTTTCGTAGGGAACACGATTGCATTTAACATTTGCAATAAGCCGTTAAACCCCTGAGTTACCCTAGTGGACGAGTGTCGTCTCGTGAGGGTATCATCATATGATTTTTTCAAAATATGCCCAAACCAATATACGACAAGCCAAAAAAAGCGAAAAAGATTTCATATGCATTATTAGCAAAGTGAATGCATTCACACAAAAGTCAGAATCCTTAACATTATAGAATGCACCTCATAGAATTGAAACCTTAAAATGTGGGAGGGAAGAGAGCACATGAAAAGTGTGATGTGACAAAAACTTATATAAACCGGATAAACATTAAAGCAAGCATATATTCAATCCTCACGGGCATTTCACCCATCAAGCGAATTCACTCGAAACAGGGAGATAACGCACGGAACATGCGGACATAAAGAGTAAATGTAAATGAAAACTACCCTGCACACATGTCGAAATGCATTAAAGGAGGCGAAATGCATTTTCACAGATTATCAAAACTATTTAAACCTTTTAATTACATAGGGTTGTAATGTAGGTAAGGCTAGGGTGCGAAATGAAGGAATGTATGTACGAATTCAAAGTGTTCGGGATGAAAACTCGGGATAATGGGACAATGAGGGCAATATCAAAATTGGGAAACAAGTTCCAAAAAGGAATTACATATATCATCAGGGAGAGTAATCAAAGTTTATTGAACTATATACGACATTTGCAACTTTCTCTTTCTTTTATTTTCTTCTTTTTCTCATTTTTCTCTTATCTGTTCTTTTGCTTTTTTTGCTTTCTCTTTTTCTTCACTTTTTTCACTACTTTCCCTTTCTTTACTTTTCAAACTCTCATATGCCTAAATTGCAGCCGACATCATAGCAACAACATTCAATCCCAAGTAACATTCCAAACAAATGTATGGAAAGTGTATACATGGGTTAAAACTAAAATGTAGAGTTAATTATGGGAATGGGGTATGAAACGAAAGGCTAATATTTACGCTCAAATGGGGTAACGAGGGGAAACATATAAGGGTGAGGTCAAGGCCAATATGGGTGATTTACAAAGAGGTCCTATGATCATTTCCAAAAGTTTACGCAATTCTCGAGTCAAAACTATATATGAAAATTATGCTCAAGTAACACATTTCAAGTATGAACTCAATTAATGAACGGTCAAATGAAAGAATAGAGAGATTACCAACGAATTCAACGTTTTCAATGAGAAAAGAATAGTGTATACACTCACAAACGACGAAAGGTACAAAGCTTACTCGGTGTAAGTATATACAATGCAACAAAAGATTACCGAGTTATAAAAATCTTAAACCAAATTAATAGAACAATAAAAGTGCATGTGCTCATGGGATTAAAGTTTAATTCTTGAAGTTATTCATAATATCAATAATTGAGACTAAAGTCTAATAACTTCTAAAATCGAGAACATGCATCATTGGGTTGTCTATTGGATCGGAAAATTATTGAAATTTATCATCGGAAACAAGGTAAAATGCCCAAAAAAAAGGAGAAAAAAGAAAGAAAATATTTTTGAATTTTTTCAAATTTTCTAAGAAAAGCATACTAAGTAACTAACATGTGAGCAAAAGCATGGACTAAATAATGAAATGGATAGAATATCCCACACCCCCTAACTTAAAACTTGACATTGTCCTCGATGTGAATTAAGAACCAAGTTAAAGAGGAAAAGAGCGATATTACCCAAAATTAGAGCGATCCCCATAAGAACAAGTCCAAAGCATCTACAAAACAAGTTAGTACCGAGCATAGAAAAAACAAGTAACAAAAAGTTAACTAATTACATTAGACTAAATTAAAAAGGGAAGAAAAGATAAAAGGAAAGAAAGAATAAAAAGCTAACTATATACAACCTACTATTTAGGCTTCACACTAACTATACACTAGAAGTCTAGATAGGTGAGGGTCCACCATAAAAACGATTTGACTTTGGAGGATAACCGGTGTACCCTCACATACAAACATGCCTTTCAAAAAATATGAATTCCGTTTGAAAAACGGAAGGCATGTGTAAGGCGAAAGAAATGAACCATCATCAATTAAAAATTTTGGAGGGGCGATGGGGGTTTTGGATTGAACGGGTGACAAAAACATGTGGGGATCGAGAAAAGCCAAATATCCTCCCAAAGATTTAGCAAGTGTAATGGGAGGCGGTGCACACAAAGGCAAAGATGCGATCGTGGAGGGCGACTCAAGCAAGTACTCCTCATCGGCGAAAAGGTTTAAAACATTAAAGTTTGAAATCGAATTATCGGGTACTTATGACGGTGTGATAACAGAAAATGAAAATGGGGATGAAAGAAATTCAAACTCATGAGATGAATCATCATCGCATAAAAATTGAGTTTCGAAGGAAATAATAACATTTTCAATGAAATGTTCTTCTTTGGGGGCCAAAGAAGAAATCATTTCATTGCAAATAAATATTACGTCATTTTCATCATCACTTTCAATATCTATTATACAATGGGCAAAGTCTAGAATGGTTTGTTCCAAAGTAGGCATAAAGTCCTCATTTGGTTCAAAACATTCCTCTCTCGGAAGCAAAATCGTTGTCGGATTCGAATAATAAATCCAAGTTTTGCTCCCAACAATGATTTTCTTCTCGATAACGATTTTCAATTTTTTCATTTTCATACATACGCAAGCCCTCACCGAATGTCATAGGTCGAGGTGCAGATCCATGAAAATGGAAACTTTAAAAATTACCATCGGACTTAAACTTAAACTCATTATCATAGGAATTTTGAAAACTATTCGAATTCGTTTCAAAATTCCTATTATAAGGAGGTAAATGCCCAAAATCATTATCATCATCATCAAAATTCCAATAACCCAAATTTTGACTTTCGGTATACTCGCCAAAAGTCATATTTGAATTTGTAAATTTTTGGGATTCTAAGTATTCACCGAAAGTCATAGGTTTGCGGGAATTTTGAGGATTATAACAAGGATTACCGAAAGAATTGGAATAAGACATGCTTACCCCAAAAATGGCTCGAAGTGGCGAATTCCACAAAGTAGGTGCACGCGGGAAAAATTCTAACGTTTCCAAGTCCTTAAATGTGGAAGTCCTGCAAAAATATTAGCAAATAATACAAATAGAAAGAAAATATTATGAAATACTAAATCAAACAAAGTCTAAAACAAACTAGTCCCCGACAACGGCGCCATTTGATAGACTGGGTTTTGCCGCGGTGCAAGAGTCACCTACGCGCCGGTCGTTTTATATTCGGCTCACCTAAACTATACAAAAACCTAAACTACGACTACGCTCAACGGGTGAGTATAGCGGTAAGTCGGGTATCGAAAATCCACAGAGGCGAGTTGCTAGAATTTATAAAGTTTAATATTCCTAAATAAAAGTGTAAAGGATGATTATACACAAAAAGGAAAAAGATGCATAAAATGGAAATAGTAATCTAGGCAAGGGAAAATAAAGCTAGATTAAGAAAGTGAGTAAAAACTATAGGTTGCGTCGAATATCCCTCACCCGAGTTAATTAGTATAAAACGGTTACATGGGTCGACGGGTTATTACGAATGCGTCTCGTTTCGACACTTAATTAAATCAAGAGTTGTCATACCCCTAAATTCGCATAAAAGTCTAATACGATTTTGGTGTCAACAAATACCCCAGAAATTACGCACGCAAGGTCGTAAGCACGGAGCATACATGATATGCCCCGTCAAATCCCCTCGGCATAATAACTAGGACAACGCACTTGAAATAAACCCGTAAACTCCATCACCAAAGCAAAGCAACCAAATCAACCCTAGGTAATTCAATCCAACACAACCTAAACTAAATTAGCTAGAAAGCATGGTGAAAGACATGTATTTAAAGCAAGGAAGTAAATTACAACTAGTAAAACTAATTACCAAAGCTTGTAAACTAGTTAACAACACAAGAAATAAACAATGAAAGCTTTATTAAAGAGGAAGAAGATGAATAGTAGCAACTTACATACAAAATGGGATGGAACCCTAAGAGAGAGAAGCTCTAAAAAATATCACCTAAAAACTAACCTAAATGAATTATCTCCCCCAAATAAAAGCCCCCAACATTCTATTTATACCCCCAAAACAAACCCCCAACAAAACCAAGTCAAAACACCCAAAATAAGTCAATTTTAGTCCATATCTGATGAGTGCGGTCAACCTCTGTTTTGGGACCGGTCGACCGCGGTTTTGGAATTTTCCTTGGGCTGGAGACAACCCACTTTTCCTCTTTAAACCAATTTTGACGAGTTGCATGGAAACGACTATAACTCCCTCATACGGAATTGAAGTGAGGTGTGGTCAGAATCGACACGAAGATAATTCAACTCTCTACATGATCCTATTTTGAAACCCTCCAAATTATGCAGTATGAAATTACCAAAATGCCCTTGAAGTAGAAGAAAATACCGAAACCTTTCGGAAATGGGCATAACATCCACATAAACAGAGTCAGAATGGCGCACGGACAGTTAGTGGCCGCGAAAAGATAATTTGATGATCTACATGTTGGTAACTTCATTCCATAAAAAATAGTGAGTTTGAAAAGACCAAATTGCCCTTGAAGTAGCATTCGACGACGGAAAATCTCCGAAATGCAATCGAACCTCACTTTTAGCGTTCCAATACCTACAAAAGCACAATTAACCCTTGCAAAAAATATATATGTCCAAGTCCGAGGTTGTCTAGTTAACGAGCATAAATATAGACATTAAGAATGTAAAAGTGCTAGAATGCTTAAAGATAAAGGGTGCAGATATGCAATATTCGTGATGTATCATTGATCATAGAGCTTTGCCGCTCCAATGTGAGCTAGCTCGTGAGCTTGTTTCAAAACTTCATCTGTTTCTTCAAGATTGATACATCTCAAAGGTCTATCATGATACCCCATTTGATAAATTTGACCATCTTGAGTATAGTATCTGGATATTCTCCTCTTAAGCCTTGTGACATCATCTTTGTCTGTTGGAATAACCCCATCCACTAATATACTAATGTATATTTGATGGCTATTTGAGAAAGTTGCACTCAATTGCTTGGTAATATAGTTGGAACTTACTACAGTTTCTTTGTATTATCGCAACATCTTTCCTCATATGCCAAAAGTAACATGCTCTTTGGACTCTCTGATATAGAGGGATTTCTCAGGTCTCATAGCTATCTTCATGGACTTCCTTCAATCTCCTTTCAACTTCTTCAAGGTCCATGCACCTAGACAACCATCTCCTTTTATTTCTATAATACATGTGACCCGTCGTGGCAAAATATTGCACAAGTTCAACCAGGCTCAATGGCCCCTTCCCCATATTAAGCTTATTTCTAATCTTGCCTCTCTAATCATTGATGTCATGTGTGGGTAACATTTCAGTTATGGTGGAGAGAGAAAGAACAATCACCCTAGCACAATAAAGGCAAGAAACTAACCCATAAAGCACAATAAATGTTAGGATAGGTGATCTGGTAGAGACGGATGATTACTCAATAATGCACTCACAAAAAACTCTTGTGTTTGAAGAAAACTCCTTAGCAATTCTGGATATCAAAATTGTAACCCTTTGAAATTATTCAACTTGGTTATTTATATGAGGACAAGGTCACTCGATTGGCGTTGCTAGCATTAAATGTGTCTGACCACATTTAATGCTAACAGTATAATGCAATTAATGCCAAAGATAGTGCATTAAATGCACAAGATATGATATTTTGGCTGGAAAAGTGTTTGGCCTAGTAAGAGTAATTTGCCATTAACTAGGATGTGACATGGGAACCCAAAGGTTTATCTTATGATGGCTAAAAGGACAATTACCTTAAATAACCTTATTACCCTAGGAATAAAACCATTTGAGTGATACCTTTTCTCAAAGTTCCTAAAATGTCATAAATCATGACGTCGTGATAGCTAGTGAACAACCAAACGTGTATGGGGTCAGCTGTTCAATCAACCAAATGTGGTTGTTCGGATGATGGTTATTCGAGCAACCTGGAACTATTTTTGATAGATCAAAAGGATATCTTTTGGTCAATTGTTTGGACTGAGGTCTCTCTCGAGAAGTCCCTCAGAGGATGGTATTTCGAGCATCTAGTTAATTATGCTTGTTCGAACAAAGGTTTTGCATGAGTGTGAAAAAGAGGTTTGTCTTACTTACCCACCGTTGTCTTATTACCAATCCTCCAAACCAAATCCCTTCAAGGTTCCCAGAATGAGGTTGTTCGATAGAGCATGTAAGCTCTCCCATGCCCTGCCAGACAAGGTCCCTCGAAGGAACTGATCTACCTCATGAATAATACAAAGCAAAACTAAATATTTTCAACAAGGAGAATAAATACAAATACATTATAATCCTTATTACAAATGAGCCAACTTCATCTCTTGGCTGAGCTTGATCCTTGCGTGAATGACCTTCTTTCGAATAACCTTCTTCATGGGAGGTCTTTCGAACGACCTCAGTCGTCCTTCTATCATTAATCCTTCATTTGTGTAAGGCTAGTTTGCTAATCAACTTTGAGCTTGGACCTCCCCTTATAACTTCCAACTTCTATGATGGGGGCAGAGTCAAGGAGGGCATTGAATTCTTCGATTGACTACTATCAATCATGTCGACATACACGAGTTCAATGTTATCGGGTGGTTTCTTGGCCAAATTGAACACGTTAAGGTCCATAGACATGTTCCCAAAGGATAGGTTCAATTGGGCATTATGACACCTAATGAAAACATAAGACGTGGCGAGGAAAGGATGACCCAAAATAAAAGGGATTTGTGGAATAGGATTTTGCACTTTTTGGGTGTAAAAAACAACGAAGTCAACAGAAAATACAAGCTCACCCACTTTAATTAGGACGTCCTTAGCGATATCTCTTGAAATTTTCATTTAACAGTCGATTACGGATAAGGCAGTCCAAGTTGGCTTCAACTCCCCTAAACTTAATTTCTTGTAGAAGGTGTACGACAGAAGTTTCATGCTTGCTCCTAAATCTAAAAAGGATTTCTCAATGATGTGCTCCCCTATCTTGATAGAGATCGTTGGAGTACCAGGATCCTATCCTATACTTGATGGGAGTTCGATAAGAAATGATCGAACGTGCTTTCTCAGTGAGAAAAGCTTTCTTGGGTACGTTGGTTCTTCTCTTAAAGGTACAAAGGTCCTTCAAAAATATGGCATAGGACGGGACTTGTTGATTAGAATCAACCAGTGGGATATTCATTTGTACTTGCTTTAATGCTTCTAACATCTTATCAACTTGCATTTTTTTGTTTGGGGGGGGGGGGGGGGGGAGGGGAACCAAACGTTGGGGAAATGGAGATTTTGGGACAGAGGCCTCTATAGATGGATTATAATATGAGGGTGAGGAGGAAGTTGGATCCACGGGTGAAAATTCCTTCTCCTTACGTTTCTCAAATTTACTCTCGGTGGGTGGTGAAACGTTTTTCTCTACTTCCTTGTCTGACCTAAGCATGAGGCTTTCACATTCTCTTGGGTGTTTGACATGCTCATATCGTCTTGAATAACATATTAACCTCTAGGATGTTACCCTTTGGATTAGGTTCTGGCTGACATGGGAATGTTCCCTTATTCCTTTTACTCAACGCATTCTCTAGTTAGCTCATTTGAACCTCGAGTTTGATAATGGCTTGATTATTCCCGTGCATGCTTTGTTGGGTGGATTGGAAGACATTTTGAGTGGTTTGCTAGAATTGAAGTGTACTTTGGGCAAGAAGGTTCATCCTATCCTATAACGATTGAATCTTTTGGGGCGAGGGATACGATGGCACGGGGGAGTTCTTTTGGAAACCTAGAGGTGGGTTACCAGAAGATTGACCTCCACTTCCTTGTTATTGACCCTTGGACCATAAAAGATTAGGGTGCTCTCTCCACCCTAAATTGTACGCATTGGAATATGGGTCATACTTAAACACTTTTGGTAGAAGGCATTGACTTTCTCGGTCAGTTCCTTATGGGCCGAATGGGCGGGGTAATTCTCGACTAAGTGGTCTAATGCATCACAAAGTATACGCATAGAGGAATCTTTATGTTGCACGACCACAGGAATGATTCGATTTCCCTCTATGCCCGTCTCTAAAGCTTCTAAGCGTCAGGGCAATGCAGTTACTTTGGCATTTAGATCATAACTTTGTTCGACTTGATGAGCAAAACCCTCATTAGACATGGTGGACCTAGATTCTCTACTGGGTGCCCATTGCTAGGACTTTTTCTATGGCTTCTAGGAATTACCCACACGTCGACCTCACTTTTCTCAGTAAAATCACCATTACATAGTGATTCGAGCATAATTCGAGTATTACAATCGATCCCCTTATACAAAATTTGGACTTGGCATTCCATCTCAATCACATGGTGTGGAGATTGTAGTAGCAAGTCCTTGAATCGTTCCAAATACATCCATAAGGCTTATCCCTCCTTTTGGCTAAATGTGTTGATGGCGTGACGTATCGATGTCGTCTTTTGGTCGAGAAAGAATTTCTACAGGAGGTGACACTCATTTGGTTCCAAGTGGTGATGGATTCGGGTTTTAATGAGTTAAACCAACTCTTAGCTTTGTCTTTTAATGAGGACGGGTACAATTTAAGTTTAATAATCTCGTTAGTTAGTTGTTGGTACTTAATGGCCCTACATATCTCCTCGAATTCACACCTGAAGGTAGGGATCCTCTTTTTTGGTACCTCAAAACACGGGCAACATTTGGATTGTTTCTTGATAGAATTGAAAATTGTTCGCGTTGTGCTCGGGTAGACTCATACACAAAGGTTAACTATATCTAATTGGATAAAGGTAATTTTTATAGGCACGTGGTGCTAACTCATCTCCCATCTCGGTGAATATTGAAAATCTACCTATGTAATTATCGAGAATGCTAGACTTCACACTCGACAAATGATCGGTATGATCTCGAAAGCAACTTCGCATAAACTGAACTCACTAAAATTCTTCTTTTTCATTTTTTCTTTCTTTAAAACTTTTTATTATTTTTCTATGTGAAGAAAATTATAAAAAAATTGACTCAAACCACGTTACCGTTAGACAAAGAAAATTGAATTATCTAATTTAGGTGAGTGGTATTTTAATTTTAAAATTTAGTTTTCCCGGGATTAATCGACGACAGCAGGGGTCTCTGAATTAATCTCTCTAATTAGACATCCTTGACGAGGGAGAATTTAAAAGACGAAAAACTACGATTATTGTCTCAAATCCCGCTTTTTCCTCCAGGTAGGTGGTCGGTACGAAGACTCATTACAAATCACCAATCCTAGACAAGGTAAAACGAAACTGATTTGACAAGTTCGCGTTGGAATAACTTTTAATTATAGCCTTGTTAAAAGGTTTCTTATGAGCTATGTGATATCCTAAGGCCAACATCTACTTGATTTTAATTTGAATGTGATGGCTCGGGATATGCAGCAAGGTTAATTAGTTAATTAGTGATTTTCGGGCCAATGAAGGGTAATGAAATCCCCACTTTATCTTTCACACGTGTTTTCCCATTAAGCCAATTAGTGCAAAGTGCTAATTTAAGTGAGAAATTAAACTATGTAGGAGCACACAAAAATATAGCTCCGGCGTGGACTTTTTTACGGTCACTTGTTTACGTCGGGCCGAAGTTCAAGTTAACGTCGATCGGAGGGAAAAGTCGCTTACGTTTTAGTTGTTCCCGATAGTTCCTTGTACTCGTGGCAAGATTGCACAAGTTTTCTTCACGTTCGGTCACCGTTGCACAATTTTTAATTTTCCTAATTTTTCAAAATTTTGTGTATTTTTGTGATAAACCAGTGCTAAGACTACTTTTTTACTAAAAAAAAGTTCAATCCATTTATTTATTTATTTTTATTTTTTCACTAACTTCAAAAAATAAAATATATTAGATGTTGATATTTTTTAATGTGGTTCTCAGGACAAAAAAACACAAAAGAAACTATACCAAATGTAAAGTGAGACGCACAAAAAAATAATAAAGGAAAAATTAACACGACGTATGCACTAGTGGTGTATTTAAACAAAAAAATAACAAAGCAAACTTATGAAACAAATTTTAATTTTTTTTTTATTTTTTTATTTTCTAGAAATGGAAAAATTACTACTTAAAAAAATATCTTTTTTTTAATTTTCATTTTCTTTTTTTAATTTTTTTGCAACTAATAACTGAAAAAAATGATCGAGTCTTACAATTGATCTTGACAAAAATTCACCCACAAAAGAATAATTCTTGGCACCCATAAAAGTATACTCTAAAAATAAAAGAACCAAAAACTATCTATCAAAGCTCTCCCTAAAATTAAGGGTTTCATAAAGAAAATCAAGGATTTTTGAACCGATGATCCTATACTTACCAGCTCACTAAGGGGGTATAGAAATAGGTAAGCCATGAGTATAATCAAATAATATCTTTTGGGGAAAAGTAACCATCTAGGCACACCATTAAAGTGACATTCATACGCATGTAGCTAAACTTTTGCTTTTAACCATCTGAGACCATAGGTCAAGTAGAAAATTTTATGAGATAATACGACAGACTACTCCCTAGTTATTACTAATGCTTCTAAAATAAATCATAATAAAATACAAAAGTACAAGATGAACCGAATCATTACAACAGATTGTTATGATATCAGTTATTACATGAGAAGGGTTCAAATTTGATCCAATGATCATAATTAAAATAATCAATGATATAGTAACATACGAGTATGATAATTTCTACACATACTTAGAATCAAATACGACTATCATTGAATGATATCAATAGCAGTTAAGCAAATACGCAAAATTTACTATTGAAAGGGTAAAAAGGCCTACCAGTTTATTGAGTAAAGCGAGCTTGTCTGATTTGTTGTGCATTGTCATTTTTTACTGTAATTTTTTTTAATACAAGCATTACTATGAATAATCTAAAAATAAATATTTCACTCTACACGTTGCTTTTCATAATTATAATGTCGTTAGTATTCGGGTAGTGAACTCGTACTTATATATAACTCGTATACAGTTCAAGTAAAAATCTCTACCTAATAATTACAGCATGTTCGGACAATTTTCTTAGGGAAAATATCCTAAAATAATATTTTAACGTTTATTTGGGTCCTTTAATTGACATATCAATCCACATATGACGTTTAAAAAAATAGTGTCAAATTTAAAATATTTTAAATTAAAAATATTTTAAATTAAAAAATTCTACTCGACACCACGATTTCAACGATACGTTTCGTGTATATTTCTGATCAACGGTTTAAAAGATAAGAATTTTCAAAGTTTAAAAAGGTGGCGTTTTAACAACTCGACGTCGACTTATAGACATTGTTTGGTTTTAAAATAACACTATTTTTCTTCGCGACAATATATATATATATATATATATATACACACACTCACACACGCAGAATACTGCTCTTCTCTGTGCACCCGTCCGCATTTTAAGACTGCGGAGCGGACATGTATCATCTAAGAGAGTGTGTATATAATTTAGCCGATAATTTCTACGCTCATCGCTAGGTGACACATGTACGGTCCGCACTTTTAAAATGCGGACGGGTCCGCACAAGAACACTACTATATATATATAACACTAATGTTATTTCGAGTAATAACCCGTTATTTTTGTCTAGGGATTATTTATTTCATTGTGACACAAGCGTATACATATATATACATGGGAATGTATACTTATATATATACCTGAACACACACACACGCAGTGTATACAATTTCATTGTGACAAACGCGTATACATATCTATATAATAAAGGAGGAGGGTGTATACAAAACCTATATAAACAGATTTTGTATCTAACTATTTGGTCTTTATCAAGTGATGGCTGAGATTAAATTGGAGGGGTTTGAATCCAATGGCTTACAATCCAATAAGGGTTGATCCGTGTAAACTTTGGGACTCACAACTACTTTCTTCACCCATTCCCCTCACCACTCCACAAACCCAGCGCCCCTCTCTCTCGGCAACAACTCCCCAAGCTCAGAGCCCGTCTCTCTCTCTCCTTCTCTTTAATAAAAACAAATCTTTATATTGATATGGACAGAGCACAAGGCTCGAAAAAACACACCTCTTTCACGCAACCTTCTCTTTCACATCCCAAGAAACCCAAGTTTTGAATACCCTCTCTCTATACACACTCGGAATCGGAACTCAAACAAGGTCACAAACCTCATTTCTGCCTCAAACCCCACTTCGGAAACCCCAGTTTTGAATACCCTCTTTCTTGATTGTTTTTTGTCTTGAGATAAAAGGAACTCAAACAAAATGGTCACCTTCTGAACCAAAATGGTCCAGGTCAGTTCATTTTTTTTACTACTTTTTCTGGGTCGTTTGTGTTTTCCCATTTTGTTTATGTTCCTCTACTTTTTTTTGTTCAGATCTTTTGTTCTTAGCAGTGGATATGGAAGAGGGGTGGTCGTGGTCGCGAATTTGGTTTGTACTTTATTTTTTTGGGGTTCAAAAAAAATCTAAACGAACTCGAGTTTTCTTATACGGGTTTGAGATTTGGGTTCACAATCTATGCCGTTTTGGGTTCACACGATAATACCCATTTCTCTGTTTTTCTTATCCTTTCGTAACAGTATAGTCAGTATTAGTGTATTAGGTTACTATTTTTGAGTTTGTAATCTCAGTTTTTTTGAGTTTGTAATCTCACTATAATACTACTAGATCCAGAGTAAACGATGTTCAGTTAAGTTTTTTTGTTCAGTTTTGTTTTTGACATTTGTGCTCTTTTTAACTGATTTTATTTGTTGTTCTTTTTCCAGGTATCATGTATCAGCGGCCTCCAACTGCTATGGTGGGTGAGCTGGGCATAGAGGTCTGTCATGCGGGTCTGGGTAGATGTGAGAAGAGAGAGAGAGAGAGTAGTAGGGGGTTTTGAGTTGAAATGGCTAGAAAAGATAAATGGGTTTTCGGTTCACCCACCGTAGTGATCCTCTTTCTTTAAGATCATGTTTAAGTGCATAATATATGTTGGTGCCGACACCTCTTTCTTTAAGATCCTGTATTTACTTTTCTTTAGGTATGTTAGATATGTTATTCCTAACTAAGATCCTCAGATAATTTTCTTCCATTTTTCAGATCTCTGCCATAACTCAAGTTTTGGGTGATTAAGAGGTCGGGACGATCGAGTCTAAAGACGGTGGAATGAAAGAAAGCGTTTAAAATGATGAGACAGAGAGATAGGGGGCTTCAGAAGATGAAGTGGAGGCCTCGGATCGTGCTAACACTTTGGGAATTGATGATTCGTTGTTTCAGAAATTATTACACAGACACGAGTTATGGCAGGGATCGACATAGTGTATACTTTTCAAGATACACAAAGTTGAGAATGGGTATATTTTTTTCTTCATGGTCTTTTTTATTAAAGATACAAGATGACTCCTGGACTTTAAGAAATGACAACGCAAAGTCCCAGATTTAAAACATTTTTTCATATTTCTGTTTGGCTGTTGCTGAAAAAGAAAACCCATTTTTATTTTTCCTATTTTTTATTGAATTACTGCCTTTCCTTTCTTTTAGGTTTTATACTTCAATCTCTGTTTGGCTGCTGAGAAAGATGAAGGACAAATCTGGATTATTTATTTCATTGTCTATTTGCACAGAAAATAACTAATAAATAGTAGAATTCGATAATCTGAATATTATATTAAAAAAATTAGACCGAATTAATAAATTGTTTTAAGACAGTTATAAACGAAAAAATTGGTCGTTAAAAAAGGTTTTATATTAAGAGCAGTGTAAATTTTTTTTATAAGGGATATGTAATCGGAGTTTTATGTTAAAATGAAGAGTCGAAATCTTTGAACTTTCTCTGAGATAATAAAAAAAAACGCACGTGGCCCGGGGAGATTTGTAAAGACTAGAAACATAATGCTTTTCTGACAAAGTCAGAGCGCACAGGGTCCAAAGAGCAGATATGCTCGGATGCCAACTGCCTATGTTCACTTCACTCACTTCTTCAATAGTTGTACTTCACTCACTTCTTCAATAGCTGTATGCAGGGCTCAAGAGAAAAGGCATAAAGACTTTTATGAGGATTGAGCGAATTTATCAATGTGTCTAAAGTTCTAAATCCACTTCATGAATCGTATATAAGAATGGCAACTAAACTTTATATCTTATGTACGCATTACATTCGAAATAATTTAAGGGGGCTGAATGTAAAACTGGAGTTGGATCTTGAGAATCAGCTTTTGAACTTCTTTGATAACAGTAGCTAAATCTCTGCAACCCATAAATATAACGATCATTTTTTTGTATAACGATTTAAAAAAAAAAGTTATATTCAATTGTTTTTTGAAAATATATCTATTTAAAAAAAATAATGATTTAAAAAAAACTGTTTTACAATTTTATATTTAAAAAAATGTCTGATTTTATTTAATAAAAAAATGTTTATTTTTTTTAACTCTATAATAAAATGGTTTTTATCATTACTTAATTAAAAAAATTGTTGAGAATGTTTGAGATATGTTTAATATTAGGGTAAAGGATAATTTCGTTTCTTAAAAAACATTTAGAGTGCCATTAGAATTGGTGGAGTGGCCATGATATCAATACATTTACATTAAATAGCTTGCAGAGCTTTACCACGGGAATAAAATACCATGGGAACAAATTTATCATGGAGAAAATTTTATTGTCGTATAATTAGCATGGGTACAAAATATCACGGGAATAAATTTACCGTCGTGCCATCGGCACGGGTAAATCCTAGTATATATATACATGGGGATGTATACTTTCATATATACCAGAACACACACATAGTGTATACAATTGCGCACACACTTTCACACATATGCCCAGTTTGTATATGTATACACAAATACGGTATACGTATGTGTGTATTATATATATATATATATATATATATATATTAGTTTTGGGAAAACTATCCACAAGCTGAGTTTGGTTGTTACCTTATATTATATATGGAAAGAAAGAAATGATCGCATTTTTAAACATGTTCTCAGTGATGAAGGCAAAGTGTTGCATAATATTGAGAGAATGATGCATGAAGCAACCTTTAGATGGAGGAAAATGTGTAGAAATCAAGAAAATTGGGAAGTAATGATGAGATGGGGTCTTTCTGAAAACATTTTTAAAAATTTAGGGGAGTAATAGTTCTTATCTACATGAGTGTTGTTATGGATGGACCTGGGCCCCCTTCGTCTTCTATTTTCAGTATGAGTCTCTGACTGGGAGCTTGCTGATTGCTGTTGTTAGTATGGGTTCTGGTAATGGTGTCTTTGGGAGTTTTCTTCTGTGACTCACTCCTTTATTGTGAATCTTCAATTTCGCCTGTGGTCTTCTTCCTTGCTCCAGGTGCTTCTCAGTGTTGGCTGAGCTGATATCTTGAGTTCTCTCTGGTGTTTGGATGTTGGGTGTGACTCTGAGGTTGGTTGGCTGGATTATGTGGCTAAGATTTAAGGGTTGTTTAGCTAAGTTTCTGGGTTGCCAGATTTGTAAGGGTTGATGATGGTTCTTTGTTGTTTTGGTTTTCTTGAATCTTTGGAGGTTGGGGACAATGGATGGTTTTCTTGTGGTTGTCTGAAGTTGTCTAAAGTTGTTTTCTCTATAAGTTTCAAGAGTGTTGTTTTATTTGATGGTTTTGTGCCGGTGGTTTTAATTGTCTAAGTGGTAGAATTTGATTGGCTGCTGCTGGAGGTGGCTTGTTGTTTAGATCTTCTATCTACACGTGTTGGAGATTGGATTCTTATTTTTGTTACGTGTCTTGTTTTGCTGATCAAGTTTTTTGTTCATTGGGCCTTGTTATGTTTCAGTTTTTTTGTTTAGCCTTTTGGTCTCATAAGCCGTAGGATCCTTTTGGGTTTTTGGATTTGGGCCTGTGTGCCTAGTCTAGCAGTATATTGCTTTTTTTCCAGTGGGCTTTGTTTGGACGTTCATGTATATTCTTGGGCTTTGCCTTTTTGATAATTATATTCATATTTTACCCCAACACACACACACACACACACACACACACATTAGTACATGCAAACACACGAACATATATATATGTATGTTTATCTATATTAGTATATATTATACACACACACACATATATATAGGATCGAAAAAAAGACGAGGTGAAAATTAGAAGAGCAAGAAAAAAGAAGCAAAACAGGAAGGAAGAAAACAAAGAAAAGAGCACATACATGCTTATGTTAGAAAAATGAAGGAGAAGTTTCATTTCTTTTCAAAACCCATTGGGGTCTTATACCACTTCAGAGATCGGTTAAATTTTTGTTTCTTTTTTTCTTTTCTTTTCTTTTTTTTTTTTTAACAGTGAGCGGTTTAAGAGTTTGGGACTTATCCTTTTTTTTCCCTTAGGTAAGGGCAGTTTGAGTTTTAATTTTCTTTTTTTTTTTCTACAAAGGTGGGTGGCCTCGTTTGTCTTTTTCCAAGATTTTTTTTCTTTTTCAACTTTCACCCCCTAAACTTTATTTTTAGAACATTCTGTTTTATACCCTATAAGCTTTATTTGTAATTACATAGCAAAACTAAATTTGGATCTTTTTATTTTAATACAAATTGGTATATTAAAATAATATTTGACACTTGTAGAATAAAAATATGTTTACTCGGTAATTAAAATTTATTATTTTATGGGTTGACGAAAAATAAAAATATCATTTTGACACAAATAATTCAACTCTACATTTTTAATAAAAACAAAAAAGTGAGTTGTTACAATCTACCTACCTTAAAAAAATTCGTCCCCGAAATTCCTATATTCATAGAGTTTCAAATGCTCGTGGTGCTTATCTCGTCTAGGGTATATAGCTTATTTAAAACAATGCTCATTAGTTCGAGGCTATAAGATCTCATCATGTAACCTTGACGGTTTATGAAATTTGTTTCTTTCGTAATTTGCAAGTTATGTGATGCAACCGTATAATGAATACTAACGTAACATGGATTTGATGAAACAAGGGGCTTCTGATAATTTATCGGCATTTTTACAAGCTTTGCAAGTATCACGTATAATGAAGTTTTACGTATCGCCTCGTTATATGAAGTTCTTTCACATATAAAAATCTCATATTATAAAGATAGTGGTATTAGTAAAGGATACCATAGGTTTTATATTGATCTCGAAGTAACAAGGTTTCACATTCATTATTGCAATAGGTAAGTAGGATATGTTCATTTGAGACAACTACGTTGATAGTTTATACTTGAATAATTAAAGGTTTTTATTTCAACTAACATGGAGTTCATGATAGTTGAATTGTAAGTCGCAGTTTTAAAAAATACTTAGGATTTCCATACAGAGGAATCCCTTTTTTGTCTAAAATTATGAATTTTACTATCGGAGTTTCAATTTCCATTCTTGCGGTATAATGTCTCTTTCTCCTAATAGCGTTTCTTTAAATAGTGGGGAGTCTGGGGACTACTAGATGGTTTCAG
Source organism: Sambucus nigra (assembly GCA_949130495.1). Lineage (NCBI taxonomy): Eukaryota > Viridiplantae > Streptophyta > Magnoliopsida > Dipsacales > Adoxaceae > Sambucus > Sambucus nigra. The sequence goes on along the minus strand of OX422224.1, from coordinate 320,291,964 downwards.
TATGGTTGTGAAGTTGCGTATCGGTTTAATCGGAAAAATATATCGACTATAACTGATAACTCCGTAAAGAGGTTTCTTTATAATTTCGAACACTGGAATAAACTATATCTAGTATCTTAATGTGACGTCCACTTACTTCTAAAATACGAGAAAAATACATATATAGGATCTCTGGTTTATAAGGCCAAAAGGTAACTTTTGATAGCTTTGGGTATTTCCAATAGGTTTATTGCTTTAATCGTACCTAAGTTTGCATGGTTCAATAAATGATCATAATAGGTGTGGCATCTAATATTATAGAATTCATCTCATGGAATCTACTCTAGACATATGAAGGTAACGAGATTTATTTTTTAGTACATCAGTGCTACTCTAGATATATTCATATAGATAGATTGGGTTTACCCAAATGAATTTAAGTATAGTTTATACAGCTATATGAAAGAGGTTAATATCATCGATATCGTTTAACAAAATGATACTATTATTTCAAGTTTATTGAATCCAAATTGAATCCAAATACTGATATTTATGAAGTCATAGCAATAAGGGTTGTAATTTTCATATAAAATGGTTTGTGTACTCAAGGTAGGATAACGTCAGGTTATAACGATATTCAATCTAATACATTCACTCAGAGTGATTTTCACAATCTACTATTTCCTTATTCTAAAATTTGGAGATATTTGGGCTTTTATATACCTTGATTGGGTTGTTCATGTTACTACTAATCCTAATACTTAGCTTTTGGAAAAATGTATCAGTTTCTATTTGGTGAAATAGATAGGCTTGGTGAGTCGGTTTATTGTCATCCATACATAATTGTATCCTTGGAATGTACGAGGTAGTTTACTTTAACAAATTTCATGGTGATGTGATCCCATTTCCATTTTCGGATCAAAAGAGGTTGGAGAAATTCAATACTGACACTGGTGTTCTATTAACAATTAAGACATTTTCTCATAAGATTCTCAACATTACTTCTCATGTTAGGTCATCAATGTTGTTTATTTGATATATAATATATTTTTAAATTTTCAAGATGTATCATGAATTTAGAAAGATGAGTTTCTTATAACATTTTCTATCGTAAAGACGGTTCATCAAGTACATACATTCTATCTTTAAGTGGTAGATTTGTTATCTTATCGTATAATGATTCTCGAGTCTTACTTTCGATTTTAATCACAAAGGGATCTGGGAATGGGTATTCCATGATTTTCTTTCTTAGGTTTGGGTACAAAATGATATTTGGTTGACTTGAAAAAGTTAGGGTTGGCTAAAGATCACATTTCTCTATGCTAACAACAATATCTTAGGAAATTATATTATTAAATCTTTCGACAAGTTTATGGTTTAAGGCATTGGCTATAACATTTCTTTTACCGTGATTGGTATCTAACTTGAATCTGTAATCCTTAAAGTTCCATTCAACGTTTCTGTCTTAAATTCAAGTTTCTTTGGGTGAAGATGTATCGCGATTTTTGTGATCTGAATTTACCTTGGGATTTCTTAGCGTATAATAAAGGACTTTAGTTTCCTATATTTATGCAAAAGATAGCATAAAAAGTAAATAGGAATTTCTCTTGAATATGCACTAACTGGTTATATAAGAACTTGTACTAAGGATGAGGTAAATAATTAAGATAAGTTTTGAACTGATGGTTGTTTTGTTCAATTTCTAATAGATGATTTCACACACACTTTGGAAGACATCTTCATACTTATATTTAAATTAGTATTTAGCTCGCGCGATGCGCGGGCTATTGTAATATGTAATAATATAAGGATAAAAATTATAAAATTTCAATAATCTAAATTAATATTTCTATGGTAAGATAAGTCTATATACTTAGTATAAATAAATTTCCAAATGAATGCGATTATTTTATTATCATTTTTTAAATTAGAAAAAACTAGTGAAAAATAAATGAATTTATAATGTTTAATGGTAATATATTATGATTATCCATAAATTTTTGGAGATATGAGTTTAAGAGTTAAATTGTTTCATAAAATTTAATTGTCATTCTTGAGGCATATTAACATAGAGAAATAATTTGTATACGAAGACCAAGAAACAAATATAATGGAACAAAACATAATCGATTAAAATACATAAATTTTATCAATTTATTTTCAACCTTAATTAAAAAATTATTGAATAATGACTGGCCTAAACGGACTAATTATAAATATCATTGATAAAATAAAACATATGAAGTATGTAAAATAAAATTCCAATAAATTCACTTTATGTTGTTGAAATAGAGGTCTATAATGTATGTTTGTTTGTTATGAAACTTATACATTTTCATTAAACAAAACAGCAGGCCTTGCTTTTAACAACCCATCGCATCCTACTCTACTACCTAATATTTTCCATATTTAAATTAAATGATTTTGTTTAATAAAGAAATGAAAGGGAAAATTAAACCTAGTAAGCTTAATAGTCTTTGCATTGTTTACAAATCATAGTTTGTGCAACATAATGTTGAGTTCTTTGCACCCTTCTTGGAGAAGCTCCATCAAGAAATTTATTCAATATAATTTATGTTTTCAAATTTCATAACAATGAAAATTAGTGAAAAAATGTAATTATTCAATTTCACCATCATATAATAATATTTCACATTAGGGATGATATTTAACATGATGCCTTATTGAGGTATTAACAGAAAAATTTACAAAACATATTAGCGTCCCAAAATCATGAAAAATAGATTATCTAACAACATATAGAAAAGAATAACTCGAAATTCACTACTGGAAGTAAAAGTAAAAAAAATTTCATGCTATGAACAAAAAATGAAGAACTCGTATGTTTGAATCTTCATCAAACTTAATGGGCATTAATCTTACAACCAAAGTATTTAGATGTGTAGGAAGTTGACCTCTCCAAATCCTTTGGAACATCAACCATGTTTATAAAGTTTGTCTTAATTCTTTTCTACACTTATCTATATTGATAATCATCATATATATATATATATATATATATATATATATATATATATATATATATATATATATATATATATATATATATATATATATATAAACTTTCTATTGTATTGCTAGCACCTATATTTAGTAAATCCATATATCCTTCAATGCAGAAATCTCAAACCATATTTCTTGAGATTAGAGAAAAAAATTTCAACATTTCAATACACTATGAGGAAAGTGGATTATGATAAATGGACTTACTGAATATACTTCAGACTATTTCATTACTCTCATTTTTAAGGCTATGAACAAAGTACATGATAGTGAAATGGATTAAGGGGAACGAGAAGGACATAACCGAGTTTAGATTTGTTAATAATTTAATTTGGTATGAATCAATGATGAAATGGATTTAGGGAAATGATCAGGATAACGTCGAATTTAGATTTACTGAAAATTTAAATTACTGAAGTCGCCAGTAAAAATTGCAGAGTACCCTCAATATATATCGACAATTAAATGTTGTAGGCAATTCAAAGCCTTCTCAAGTTGGATGTCGGTGGCACAACTGATTGAAGAAGGGAGGAATCTCATCTCATCAACACACTCCATACAAATGCTGCTTCATTGAATCCTCTCACATCATTAGGGTTGGCAAATTTGGTGGTAATTGTTCTCATCAATTTAATTCGGTGAGGATCGAAGTCTTTGACAATAAGGTTCTTGAATTAGCTAGAGAGGTTTTCATAAGAGGGACTCAATAAGTGTTTGGATATTTCTTACTGTACGTGTTGAATTCTCCCAAAGTCCTTCATGGCTTTAAATTTATAGTAACCTTAAATAGTTTGGAAAAGTTAAATGGCAGATCAAATAGATGTAGAGACAACTATAGAGAAAGCGAGATGCAACCAACAATTAAATAGGAGAAAGAATAAGTAGAGTCGGGATGCTAATGGGTGCATAAAGAAAAATTAGATAACCGAACAAAAAATAAGAGGAGAAACGTTACTAGAGAGGGGAAGCAACAAATATTATAAAGAGAAATTTATGAGGTACATGTGTCCTTAGGGGAATAAAAGCTACAATTTTAGATGTATACTAAAGAATCACCTCTCCAATGGTAGCTCTTTCCATTTTTCAAATATGCTCCATGTTTAATTCCATTAGTGAAACAGTTTTACTTTGTAACTCACATCATGGACCATAGAAACTTTGTAATTTAACCAAATTTTGATGTTGGGATCTAGTTATGATCTTAGACAAACAATAATGTAATGCGCACCCGGATACCAACAAAACAAATTGACATTGTTAACATTGCACTTGTAGTGTATCAAATCAAAACCATTATATCCATATAAGATATATATCATGATTTATCAAATGAATTATTTGATAAAATTGAACATGTGGATTTAAAAAATCATGTTACAAAATTCATTCCACAATCCTTGAATAAAAAATGAGTTCATACAATGAATATTCTAAGCATCAAAGTTAATAAAAAAAATAATAAAATTGAAAATCTCTTTTTGTATTTTTCAATAATTATGTTAAGTACACATACATTGATACGACACACACATAAACACATGACATACAAATGTTATTATACAACTTATCCAAATGTAAAAACAAAGATCCATGAAAATCAAATCAATTATCTCACCCTAAGAGATATAAATGTCTCAAATAAGATATCACATAGGCCAAAACCAAGATATGGAAATCTACAAACTTCCTAGGGGTGTGGATCAACCAAGATTGGTAGAGGGTGAAGTGATTTCTAGATCAAGCGGGGGCACACAAATAGTCAAGTTCATTTTCCAAGATATAAGGATGTCTACTTTCGCAACCCTAACTCTTTTCATGGAAACCTATTCCCGAGTCATTTCCTTACATTCCTTAGGGCCCACCTTTTATATAGAAATGGCATGTTGCTTATTATGATTCTCTTTTATCATCACCTCTCATTTTGATTGACCACATATTCCACCTTCCTCGTAAGATTGTTTAGTTGATTTCTCAAATCTCTCAGGGCATTATTTCACCATTAAATTTTAAGAACTAATCAACCTACAACAAAATTACAACAAGATCAATAAGTTATATTCTTGTTAAAATTGGATCTTGGTCTTTCAATTTTCATCACCTTTTTTCTTTTTCTTTATTTTTTATTTTTTTATTTTAGAGTAATTTAAAGAAATATAGTTTTTATTCCTAGAAAATGAGCAACCAAAAAATTTGGAAGAATTTTGACCTCGATTGTTTTTGAAATATTGACCAAAATTGTTCTTGTTTTTTGGCGAAGACTTAGGTACGACTTCTTTCTTTTCTTTCATATTGGGAGGTTGTTCCTTAGTCACATTCTCACTACACATAGTCGCAAAGTTTTATTGACTATTATATTTCTCCACGATATTTGATTTAGAAGTATATCCCAAGACATTCTTATCAGTCTAAAATGAACCATGTAGGACACCCCGTAAAAGACATAAATAGATTAATCAATTCTAATATAAAAATCACGGGAGTTAAAAATAATTAGTAATAGTATACGCATGAAGGAGATAACGAAAAATAAGGACAATGCTAAATAATAAATGGCTAAATAAATTAAAACATCTCTAATAAACACTCCAATAAAAATAATGTATCTCGTACAAATGTCTGACTCAAAAAAATAAAATAATATAACTAACTCAAAATTGAAATATAAAAGAATACTGGAATGTAAATGAACTATAATGCTCGACATTTACATTCTAGGAAGTGATAAACATAACTCGTTCTGAAGAAACTCCTCCAATGAGTTGCTCAAGTCTGTAACAGCGATTGCGGCCTAAAACCTGTAAAATAGTTTAATAGAGAGGATTAAAGCTAGAAAGTCTACAATACTTAAGAATATAATTAAAATTGGGCCATAATAATAATAATAATAATAATAATAATAATAAAACATATTCCTCCAGTATTAAGTTCATTTTAAGTTATTTAAGTTACCCCAACCCAAATAACCTAAATAAGAATGCTGTTCTAATCCCAAACCCAAATGAGGCCCATGTGGTATAATTTCATCTTTTAATTAATTATTCTTTACTTTAAGATAAAAATCTTAAGTTCATCTATTATGTTAAGAATATCTTACTCTACGATATTATCTTACATTAATAGTATACAACTTACTAAACATTATTCTCTTATATTAACGATTTGAACTTATGATTCTAAATGTATATCTCTATTATATCAATATTTAATATTCTCAATTTACAATTCAGTCTATAAGTCTCTAGTAAGTTCTATAATATTATTCCGAAGACAAAATCTAAAGTGTAAAAATATCTTTATGTAATCATCTTTATTATAATCTTCTCAATATTCAACAAATACAAGAATCACATAATCCTGCATATTCATGAGTATACTCAACTCACCACAGATCATATGGGCTATACTCAAGTTCAAAAATAAAAATACGAAGGCCTATCCCTAATGCCGTCGAGGATCGCTCGTGCACTATTAGGTATAGTTATAGGATGCCCTAACCATATAACCTCAAAGTAACCTCAATGGAAAATCACAAGAACCCCACACTAAATGTATAGGCCCCATGCCCAAGGTTATACAAGAGGATCTATTCCGATTAACCCCCTTCGGTGGATGGGTACCTCAACATGTAGAAATAGAGTAAATAGGACCAAGGTAGATCCCTTCTAAATCATTGGGGTATAAAGCATGGTAAATTTCATACACCCCTATCAAATCCCTCCTAGTGTGTTTCCCACAAGCACACATAATCTAGTTAGGTTAGCATTGGGGCTGTTTGGTCCAGGTTTTATTTTAGGGTTAATCTTTGGGAATTAAATAAATTTATATAGTCAAAAAGATAAAAGGGTTGAGACTTAATATCTAGTTAGAGACTTTTAGGTTCAGGGTGAAAATTGTAATGTTGTCTACTAGGTAATGAATGTGTAGATCGTATGATAGTCGAGAACAAATTTGCAAACCATCGAGTAGGGTAGTTATTGATTTACAATTATCATCACAAATGACTGGTGCAATGCAATACCTAGATATTATAGCCTTAGGAATTCGATATAAAATTACATAATCAATTAAAGTTAAATGTGCATAATAACTTGTAATAAAAGCGATTTTCTGTGTAACCCAGTCGAGTAGGATTTATGATTATTTTCTTAATATAGGTGCAATCATACCATGGGCGTGTGTCAAATCAATCTGGGCATGGACCCTAGATCGATACGATAGGACCAATATCCTTTTTCCCCTATTGTTTCATTCATTGTGGCCATAGCTCAAGACCTTCAAAATCTAAAGCCTCCGATGCATCAATTTAGCCATTTTCCTTCATTACTAAACATCATATAAGTCTTAGCAACTAGTTTTTACAATTTTTAGAGAATTGCAAACTTATTAAAAAATCTTATATTATAAATCATAAAAGAATCCCTAGGTTTATGTTCTACACATAAATGATCTAATTAACTAGCGAATTCTCATCAGTTTACATGATTACATTAGGGGTTATACATAATATAACAAGTATGATTCACATATAATGATTTATGAGTCTAATTACAATGATTCAAGTCTTAATTGGTTGATTTATTAACAAAATTACACGAGTTCTTTAATATATAACTAGGGTTTTCATTAGATTAATCTTAATTATGAATTAAGGTTTGATTATGAACATAATCAGATTTATACTATTATCTAAGTGGATTCCAACACATTACTATCATCCTAACAAAAATATTATTACATTCTTAAACAAAGTAAACTTGCCTTATATTGATTAAAGAATCAATCTTCAATTTCCCCAAATTCTTCAAGCCAAAACCTCAATTCTCTCACCGAGGGTTTCCTCCTCCTCTTTCTTATAAGCTAGTGCTCTTCTAATATATGTTATGATAAATAGGTTTCATTATGTTCACTAATCCCAAAATTAGTCTTTGTCCCTGAAATAACTGCAACCCCAAAGGCCCAAAACATGCTCTAAATGGCCTAAAAATTACCCCAACTCATATGCCAACTAATAGACCAAACTTCCACTATAATAAACTCAAACTAGACTTTATAAATATCTCATGAACTTACTCGAAGGGTAACATGTTTTACAAGTCAATCATCTTATTAAGTTAATTAATTATCTTATCAAATTATTTAATTAGCTAATATGCGTAGTTTAAGTCTTAATTATTAATTAATTAGATTGTGACTCCGCTTTATAAGAACCTACCACCTCAATCGATGGGACCCGATGCCATGGGAATAATCCAAATGAGAAAACCCTTAACAACTACCCCCTGAGTATTCCATAGCCACCCATAATATTGAGTCACTTAATTATTTATCTTAATAATTTATTATAAGTTATCCAATATTTAGAGCAATAATAGTCCAATCAGCACGTAACTTAACTACAAAATATAACACATGTAATATATCAACATAACATCTCAATCAACTAAATAACATATAAAAAGTCCAACATCTCAAATCATAAGATGACAACACCTCATCAAAATCTAATAATCAATTTATCAATTAATTAAATCCTATAAAATTATGGGGTATTACATTCCTCCTTCCTTAAATAAGGAATTTCGTCCTCAAAATTCAAATACTTTATATACCTAACTTGAAGGTCTAGGAATATCTCGCCCGCATAATGTCCTCTCATTACTAAAAAGGTTATTCTCTCATTTCACCTAATATATGTTGAAGTTAGTCGTCATAACTCGCATTCAGCTATAACTAACTCCCATAAATTATAAATATTAAAACGTTAACTTGTCCTTCAGGAACTTCCTTCATCATGTACATATGGTAGATGTTGTGCACACACTGAAGGTTATTTAGTAAGGACGAAAGACACCGAACCCTCCTTATCCAAGATCATGAAAATGATCTATGTACCAGGGCACCAACTTACCCTTGAAACTGAACTTCACATGTACCGTCATCAAGGAGACCTTAAAAAAACTTAGTATCAATCCTAAGACTCCCATATATGTTTCCTCGCATCTGCATAACTCTTCTACCTACTTCGTTAGTCTTTATACGATCTTTAATTAGCGCCGCCTCCTTTAAGGTGTCCTAAACAGCATCCAGTCTGAATAACTTGCTAACCCCCATCTTTAACCAAATTTGGTAAATCAATCGTTAAAGACCCAAATAGAACCATCTCCCTTTTTGGATCTTGGTTCTTCATAATAAAAAAATTCATCACTATACTCTACCACTTCCAAAATGGCATCACTAAAAGTTGAAATTCCCTGGATGTCTCGGTGCGCCACCTTTACTAATAAGCAGGTGGCACATATGTTAATACTAACTTCACCCAGACCACTCAATCTACCATTAATACACAAACCTTCAAATGAGCTAATATAATAAATAAGGAAATCCTCCCAAAAATAGTTCTCATACCTTTTCCTGATGAAAAATCCAATGCTTAGGCCTGAATCGTTCGCGACACAATATTGGGTGCAATGGCCACTGTTACTAAGAATGCCTTTACTACATTAACTATACTTAGGATATCGCATTTATGTCTTTATAATACCGATAGATTAACTATCGATCAATGACCCCAGACGTCTTCTACCATATTCATTTTCCCCCAATTCCACTAAATGGGGAATTGATATTCCTTCGACAATTCCAATCATCTTTTCTGAACCATGTTTAACTTCCACTGGGTGAAAAAATACAGAAGGACCTTATGGTATGAGATTATCATGAAAATGTTGTCTAATAAGTAATGACTCTAACACAAAGAGAAACCATATGGTTGACAACCTTTCATGTAACTCCTTAAAAGTCCACTAGTAATGCTAGTCCCGAACGAACAGTAGCCCTTTTGAGTGAGGTGGGTCAATTATGCCACAAACTTTGAGAACCCCTGAATAAACCTCTTATAGTACTTTGATAATACCCGAAAGATCATGTCTTCAATAGTGTTATGGTTTATCTCCACTCAATTTTTGTCGTCACTCTGGATACGATCCACGAAATCCCAACCCTTGATGTAATGTGCCTTAATTTTTTTTTTCTTATTCCCCAAAATCCACACTTGGAGAATGTGATACCCCGTACTTTTATTGATATTTATTTACGGGATTAATTAAATTAAATGTGAATTAATTGAGAATTAATCCGGATAAAATACTAACGAGATGTGAGTTGGTATTTGATCATAATGTGCATATATGGTAGTATATGAATATTGAAAATATTAAAATTGTCGCGAGACTGAAATACGGCAATTTGGGAAATTTTGTTGGGACGCGCGTGACAGTCGCGTCAGTAATGTAATTATTTAAATTAAAAAGTGAATTTTATTTTTATCAACCTTATGGTCATTTTGAGTGCGCCAACGAGTCCGGAAGGGTCGAAATAGTCAGAAAACACTAGCCGGGGGTTTAGTTTGGGTCCCGGGGCATTTTTGGGCCATACCGGTAACTTAAAAGGGTATTTTGGTAATTTTGGAATTTTGGGATTTATAACCAACGAATTTTGGGAATTAAAAATAGGGTGTTTAGTAACCCACTAACACATTACCAACACTTAACTGATTAGAGGGCTACGGGAGTTTCATGAGAAGTTAAGAGAAGTTCCCAAAAGAGAAAACCTTAACCTCCATCTTCAACCTTCAACCTTGGGAGAAAAGGAGAGAGAGAAACCTTCATCAATTCAACACAAAATTCAGAGAATAATCCAAGGCAAGTGGTTTAATTTCGTTAATTTCAAGCCAATATTTCTTCCATGCTTAGAAATTTATATAATTGCATTGTATTGGGAGATTTATAAAACTCCATGAAATTGGAGTTGTAAATTCAGGTTGTGATAGAGGGATTTCATGTAGAATTGTTATTGGGTGATTGTACTGATAGAAATACACCTTTTATGTTACAAAAACGGATTTAATATGGATATTGATGACTTTAATTTTCTAGGGTTCATACTCATAAGGTTTGGGGGAAAATTGGGAGATTTGATAATTGGGTGTTGTTTAGGGAGATTTGACCCCATAAATATGTTAAAATATGACCTAAGTATGTTTAGGAATGATTAGAAACCTTGAACTACTGTTGGAATGATATTTAGAGGAGATTAGAGGTGAAGCAAATTGGGAAAAAAACGAGATAGGAGAATTCTGGGCTCGAAACTGTCACCTCGTTAGAAGGCCTGCCCAGGTCGTTCGAACGAGCTCGTTCGAACGAGCTTCTAACGAGTTGAATGTTCGTTCGATGCCTTTCGTTCGAATAAGATCTTGTTAGATGCCCACTTCGTTCGAACGAACTCTCGTTCGAACGACCTCGTTCGAACGAGACTTCTAACGAGTTGACAGAATGGCGTTTTTGGCCTGATTTGATTTCTAGTGTCCCGTAACCTTGTTTAATGGTTGAGATAATATTTCCTTGATGACTAATTGATATAGTTAGGATATTCGGGATATATTGAGGAGTAAAATATAGAAGAATGAGTTGAACCAAATGATAGTTGTGGATTAGGGCGCAAGTGACTAATCTCGATGCGAGGATAATTAATGATTTAAATACATGTAATCCGGACACATGATTTTTGTGACATTATAAGTTGGTATGAGAATGAGAAGTATACCTCTAATAAATTATGGTAATTACTAAGAAGTGTGCATGCTTAGTATATATGATTTTATGTGTATGACATACCTACCATACTTGCTATCACGGGAGGTTTGCGTTCGCTTAGGGCCATCTAATCTTTATGTGCCTACGGGGGGGATTTAGATTGGTACCTCGAGGACATAGGTCATAGAAGGACTTATTGGGAAGTTAATAAGTCTGCTGATCGTGGGAGCGTAGGTATGTGCGTGACCCATGTGATGTGACTGTGTTCGCCTCCATTGCTTGTGATTTGATATTATCTGGGAACGATTCCTGAGAGATTCGGAATGCGTGATCCTTATGTACGTGATGTACCGGGATGGGATAGCAGAGTATGTGTGCACCACAGCTTAGTCTCGGGGTGCTAGTATTGTATATTTATGACGTGAATAATATACGGTTAAATGATGAGAACTTTCATGTTTATATTGTGTGGTGTAATTATCGTAATAGTCGCTGAAGATAAAAAGGGATAACCTGTAATGAATTGCATTGCTAATAATTGAGAATCCGAGTTTAAGTAAAGCTCTCTATTTAATTGACAACGTCGGAATGTATAGTGGGAATTGAGTAGAAAGGTTAGAACTCATGTCGGCTTAGTTAGTTATGAGAATCACTTGAATGGGTACGATACGTTAGGAGTGCACAATTAGTCGAGAAGTGAGTATTTCATGTGAGAGCACGTCCTAACATGTACTTTGCATTCGTTGTTTTAATGTTATTAAAGCACTTGTTGTTTTTAAAATACTCTCCACTTTCGGTCTCTGACCCGTTTGCTTTCTAATCTATTTTTTTCTAAAACCTTTTTAGGTGCCCAGCCACAAGGACACCATGCATAGGATTTTCCATTCAGGTGACGAGATGTAGCTGTTGTGGAAGTTACAGGGCCTTGATATTAGACGCCTCCTTTTCTAGTCTTGACTCCATATTTAGTTTCATCATTTGTAGGGCACGTCGCCCATTTCTATTAGAGACATTTCCTATTTCAGTTATTCAAATTGTGGATTGTAATTAATTCGGGATTCAGACTTGTTTCATTATTTCAGTTGTGGGATTGTTGTGAGGAGTATTTCCTCCAGACTCTTTATTATTTGTTGGTTACCTTATTGAGATTTCATTGTGAATGGTGATGTTATTCTCTTACATTTCTTTTATCGCATGATTAATCAGATTTAATTTAAAATTGGCAACTTACTTTTTAAATACTAGGTGGTTAGTAATTATTAAAATGTTTTCGACCGTGATGCTATTAACTGAACCAACTTGGCATTTTGTATTAATTTAATAAAGGAGTAGCTACCCGGTATTTAATTAGTCGGGGTGTCACAGGTGGTATCAGAGCATCAGGTTCTAGTGTCCTTTAGGATCTGTACGGCTTATTATGCTTCCAGCGTAATTCTCTTTGATGTAGAGCCCTATGCTTAGGATTGTTGATATCTTTGGTGAGATTTCGTTCTCCTGCTTCGATATATATGATAGTGAATCTTATTTGCAATCAGGTGTGTTCGTGTGCCAAACGATGTAGTACGTCAGGTGAAGACAGTTGGACGAACAGTAGGAGGCAAGGATCAATTGAGATTAATAAATTAATTAAGGGAAGACCGTAGTCGAGGTCACCCATATCAGGGTACGGAAGTCCTGGACGGTCCAGACGGCCAAGGCGCGACTTGTGACTTCCAAGCACAACAATAGTTGAAGGTAGGGTCAATTGAGACTCACCCAACAAGGTTGGATTGAGAGAGAAAGAGTTGGGTGGGACATCGAGAAAACCAGCGATGGAAATACTTGAAAGGCGGAGATGTCCTGTGCTAGCCAAACAAACATAATACACCCGAAGGCTTGGACTTGTGTCGGAGTATGGCCAATCGAGAGTGAAAATTTGAGGAAAATTTTTCTTGTCTCGTGAGAGCGGAGTTTCAATGGGGAGAAACAATCACCACACTTATAAGTGGAATGTGACGTCGAGACGGCGTACACGAATGGTTTGACCATAAGTTCCTTGATCAGATGTTTAGGATGAAAACCGAATGCCGTTCTGAACTCACACGAGAGGTCCGGATAGAGGTCACTTTGTGAGAAGAAATATAATTATTTAGTGAACCCTACACCGGGTGAAGTAGGTGAAACGGAGAAGGGGATATTAAATGGAGAATTTACATAGAAGAATTACTAGTCCTTCTGGCAAAATTCTGCTTGGACGGTTAAAGCAAATGGTATTGTCGCATAGTGTTAATTTGGAGGTAAACATCCCCGGGTGGGGAGATACAAGAATCGAAGGCTTTATATAAAGTAAGACTGGGGAAAACAGTGTTGGTGAAGCACCACAATGGGAAGACCCAACGGAGAACCAGTTAAAATGATTCGGATAGCTGAATTACTACCGGGCAAAGGTGATTTCAGTGAGAGATGTAGAAATTAGTAGCGTGTTCCTTAGGACCGTCAAAACTAAGGGAACAATAGAGGTAGTCGTCTGAGTCGAGACTACCAACGTCCGAGAGATGGACCACCTTAACATGATTTGTAAGACAAAAGATAAGTGGAGTATGTGTAGAGGTATGTTTGTGGGGAGTGAAACCCGTGCGTTATAAAAATTTTCCTGATACAAGAGTAGGGATCAAGGTATTGTGCCTGGCGAGGGCAACAGTTATTGAAATATCCGGTTTGGGACAGACATGTGTGGTAAGTTCAGGAACCATTTGAGCAGCCGGGACGATTATTAGGATAGAAGTATGAGTTATATCCTCAGATGAGGATGCATGTTATTTGTGGCATGAATGAGTTACTATATTTGTTACAATTGTATTTTCACTTGAGAGTCGAGTTTAGTGAGTATATCAGTAAGTTTATTATATATAAGAACATTTTTCCCTAATAGCGTGGGGGTTACTTTTATTGTCATCCGCGGAGGATGAATGGGTATATTAATAGCGGTTTATGCTTTATCGAAATTACTCGTTTTAGTGCTGTGTTATACGAGTATGATGTGATCTTAATTATTGTTTTATATATATGATTATACCGATAGTGTACTGGTATTGCAAGTTTATTGGGATTACTACATCGAGGTAGCATGTTTTGTTTTGGCGAGGCCCCATCTGTTAGAGGGCCGGGTTCGCAATTGTACTTTCGTGCATATATGTGTATATATATATATATATATATATGTTGTGATTTCAAAGTATAATGGTCTCGGATATTTAATCCCAGTATGAGTAGGGATTTCATTGTTATGAGTCGTATGTAATTGATTTACTAGTCAACAAAGAGTTAGTTGGTTTTTATAATTAACGATAGAGAGGTCGTAACAAAAAGAGTGCATTGTTTTATCACCCGTTAGAGATTTGGAAGTTTATACTCATAGTTGTGTGTCTGGGGACGGGAATTTAAGGGTCTCAAATATCTCGCATGTTGTATATGAAATGTGATTTCCATCACTGTAAAGAGAAAAGTGTCTTTCAGAAGGAGTTCTTTGTTTATGTATAATTGTGAACTGAGATGAAACTTTGTTGTTAAAAGACGAGAGTGTAGGGGTACATATTATGGACAGGGCTTAACGGATTACGATGACCAACAATGTTAGGTAGTGGTGTATCGGGGGGGTTCCTTGTTTAGATTTCGCTTTGCGAGACACCCCACGCATGAAACTTAGCGTAAGGTTGGTATTAAGGAAATGTTTGGCCTTTCATTCATAATTTGGATACCTCTATCGTTATGGGAGTACGTAGTTATAACGGGAAGTTACAAGGAGTAAATTATGATGTACGAACATTAGAGCCAGTTGTTAGTAAATTACGATATAAGTACTAATAATGTTGGTTTTGTCACGGCGTGTTGAAGGACGCATTGAGGATAAGGAGGATTTAGGATTTCTAATTCCGAAGCGATTGAGAACGCCCAAGTGGTATAGCACCGTTATATTTACAGTGACAATGAATAGTTTGGGATTTGTATGAAGCGTATATAATGTTTAAAAACCTATGGTTGGGTTATAAGGGGCGTAGACATCTTGATTTGCTAAAGTGTAAATCAAAGGAAGAGGGAACATAGACGGGTGAGATTATTACTTATGAGATTAAACGTCATAAGAAAAGGTGTAAGTGAATATCATGTGTAGTCAGTGTAGCACGTTAAAATTTGGAGAAAAGGCAGTAGAAAGCCATTTAATAAAAGGATATCTCTTGAGAAGGCAAATAAATTATTATGAGCAATTTGGAGTAGAGTTCCGATCAATCGAATGTTAAGGGTGACTCAAGAGTAAATAGAATGAGGATGTCAATCAGGTATAAATTCCAGATATGCACAAAGTGGTGAAAAGTGTAAAGGTCCAAACTTTTGGTATTCGTCGGGAGAATAAGATCATTAGGTATCATTTAACGGGGAAAATTTTATGTGAATATCGATATTGAAAGAGGTATAGTAAGTAGTAGAACAGTTGGGGTTAGATGATCAACCAAATAATTTTGTATCAAGACGACGATTTCCAGAATGGGAGGGTCAAGTTGGAGAATTTTCTTGAGAGGTAGCCAACTTATTGATAAGTAATGAGTTCCTTCGATTATGTGGGACATGTTGTCCAGAAGGAGAGAAATTGTTATATACTTGGGGTGATTTACACTATTAGATAGTGAACACGCCGGTACATGGTTCGATACAGTACTATTTAGAACTAAGAGGAGATCCCCGAAATCCACCTTTAACGTGGGGTAACAAGAAGTAGTGGAAATACGTTTCACTTGGACTAGGTTGTATCACCTATGGCCCGAGGTGTAGGCGCAAGGTGATTGACGACTGGTGGGTTGTATAAAAAAATGTTGAATTCATTTCGATATTTTTATTTCCAAATCGAGAAACTAGTAAGCAAGGTACATTTTGGTAATGGGAAGAAAATATTATCTAATAGTAGAGCTGGGTGAAACCACCCGTATCTATTTTATTGTGGACAAGGTGCCGAAAATTGTTTTGTGAAATACCACCCGAATGTATTTTTACCTTGTGTAATTCATAACGCAGGGAACAGAGATTCAAGGAATGGACAAGAAGTAGTCAGCTGTGTTATTAATTTCTTCCAGGTGGGAGTTTGGTGTGTTGCTAAACGCAAAAATTAATGCGTAAAGAGGCACGTGCTAACAATAATATTGAAATGATGCGGCTAACGATGTATAGGCCATTTTTCTTCGATTGTTGTTTAATAAGAGCGTAACGTGAGGTACATTTATTGAAGTGTATTCTGATAAGGTATCATGTCTGTTAAACAAGCTTGTTGTGAACAAGGGCTTTAGTGATTGGGATTTTCTTTATATTTTGTTTGGAACACTGGAGGGTACCAAATTTTTCCAGGTATGCCTTATTTTTCCGAATTTTGGGACGAAATTCTGTTATTAGGGGGGAAGTATGTAATACCCCGTACTTTTATTGATATTTATTTACGGAATTAATTAAATTAAATGTGAATTAATTGAGAATTAATCCGGATAAAATACTAACGAGATGTGATTTGGTATTTGATCATAATGTGCATATATGGTACTATATGAATATTGAAAATATTAAAATTGTCGCGAGACTGAAATACGGCAATTTGGGAAATTTTGTTGGGACGCACGTGACAGTCGCGTCAGGAATGTAATTATTCAAATTAAAAAGTGAATTTTATTTTTATCAACCGTATGGTCATTTTGAGTGCGCCAACGAGTCCGGAAGGTTCGAAATAGTCAGAAAACACTAGTCGGAGGTTTAGTTTGGGTCCCGGGGCATTTTTGGGCCATACCGGCAACTTAAAAGGGTATTTTGGTAATTTTGGAATTTTGGGATTTATAACCAACGAATTTTGGGAATTAAAAATAGGGTGTTTAGTAACCCACTAACCCATTACCAACACTTAACTGATTAGAGGGCTATGGGAGTTTCATGAGAAGTTAAGAGAAGTTCCCAAAAGAGAAAACCTTAACCTCCATCTTCAACCTTCAACCTTGGGAGAAAAGGAGAGAGAGCAACCTTCATCAATTCAACATCAAATTCAGAGAATAGTCCAAGGCAAGTGGTTTAATTTCGTTAATTTCAAGCGAATGTTTTTCCATGCTTAGAAATTTATATAATTGCATTGTATTGGGAGATTTATAAAAACCCATGAAATTGGAGGTGTAAATTTAGGTTGTGATAGAGGGATTTCATGTAGAATTATTATTGGGTGATTGTAATGATAGAAATACATCTTTTATGTTACAAAAACGGATTTAATTATGGATATTGATGACTTTAATTTTCTAGGGTTCATACTCATAAGGTTTGGGGGAAAATTGGGAGATTTGATAATTAGGTGTTGTTTAGGGAGATTTGACCCCATAAATATGTTAAAATATGACCTAAGTATGTTTAGGAATGATTAGAAACCTTGAACTACTGTTGGAATGATGTTTAGAGGAGATTAGAGGTGAAGAAAATTGGGAAAAAAACGAGATAGGAGAATTCTGGGCTCGAAACTGTCACCTCGTTAGAAGGCCTGCCCAGGTCGTTCGAACGAGCTTATAACGAGTTGACAGTTTGACTTCTAACGAGTTGAATGTTCGTTCGATGCCTTTCGTTCGAACGAGATCTCGTTAGATGCCCACTTCATTCGAACGAACTCTCGTTTGAACGACCTCGTTCGAACGGGACTTCTAACGAGTTGACAGAATGGCCTTTTTGGCCTGATTTGATTTCTAGTGTCCCGTAACCTTGTTTAATGGTTGAGATAACATTTCCTTGATGACTAATTGATATAGTTGGGATATTCGGGATATATTGAGGAGTAAAATATAGAAGAATGATTTGAACCAAATGATAGTTGTGGATTAGGGCGCGAGTGACTAATCTCGATGCGAGGATAATTAATGATTTAAATACATGTAAACCGGACACATGATTTTTGTGACATTATAAGTTGGTATGAGAATGAGAAGTATACCTCTAATAAATTATGGTAATTACTAAGAAGTGTGCATGCTTAGTATATATTATTTTATGTGTATGACATACCTACCATACTTGCTATCACGGGAGGTTTGCGTTCGCTTAGGGCCATCTAATCTTTGTGTACCTACGGGGGGGATTTAGATTGGTACCTCGAGGACATAGGTCATAGAAGGACTTATTGGGAAGTTAATAAGTCTGCTGATCGTGGGAGTGCAGGTATGTGCGTGACCCATGTGATGTGACTGTGTTCGCCTCCATTGTTTGTGATTTGCTATTATCTGGGAACGATTGCTGAGAGATTCGGAATGCGTGATCCTTATGTACGTGATGTACCGGGATGGGATAGCAGAGTATGTGTGCACCACAGCTTAGTCTCGGGGTGCTAGTATTGTATATCTATGACGTGAATAATATACGGTTAAATGATGAGAACTTTCATGTTTATATTGTGTGGTCTAATTATCGTAATAGTCACTGAAGATAAAAAGGGATAACCTGTAATGAATTGTATTGCTAATAATTGAGAATCCGAGTTTAAGTAAAGCTCTCTATTTAATTGACAACGTCGGAATGTATAGTGGGAATTGAGTAGAAAGGTTAGAACTCATGTCTGCTTAGTTAGTTATGAGAATCACTTGAATGGGTACGATACGTTAGGAGTGCACAATTAGTCGAGAGGTGAGTATTTCATGTGAGAGCACGTCCTAACATGTACTTTGCATTCATTGTTTTAATGTTATTAAAGCACTTGCTGTTTTTAAAATACTCTCCACTTTCGGGCTCTGACCCATTTGCTTTCTAATCTATTTTTTTGTAAAACCTTTTTTGGTGCCCAGCCACAAGGACACCATGCATAGGATTTTCCATTCAGGTGATGAGCTGTAGCTGTTGTGGAAGTTACAGGGCCTTGATATTAGACGCCTCCTTTTCTAGTCTTGACTCCATATTTAGTTTCATCATTTGTAGGGCACGTCGCCCATTTCTATTAGAGACATTTCCTATTTCAGTTATTCAAATTGTGGATTGTAATTAATTCGGAATTCAAACTTGTTTCATTATTTCAGTTGTGGGATTGTTGTGAGGAGTATTTCCTCCAGACTCTTTATTATTTGTTGGTTACCTTATTGAGATTTAATTGTGAATGGTGATGTTATTCTCTTACATTTCTTTTATCGCATGATTAATCAGATTTAATTTAAAATTGGCAACTTACTTTTTAAATACTAGGTGGTTAGTAATTATTAAAATTCTTTCGACCGTGATGCTATTAATTGAACCAACTTGGCATTTTGTATTAATTTAATAAAGGAGTAGCTACCCGGTATTTAATTAGTCGGGGTGTCACAGAGAACTTAGCGTGTAACTTGTGTTCTCAAAGTGCCCATAGAATTGTCCTCAGATGTAGTGCATGCCCATAGGGATGGAAATTTAACCCGCCCCGCCCCTAATGGGGCAGGTTAAAACTCGTTTAAAATAAACGGGTCGGGTATGTTTTTTTGTAAAAACCCGTTTATTAAACGAGGCGGGTTTGAGTTTACTTTATATGAGCATAACCCGCCCCGCCCCGCCCTATTTATTTCTTATAATTACTAAAATACTCATATTTAATACATTATTTACACTAAATTTTTTTATATGTAAGTTATATATGTGGTATGGGGGTTTAACATGCGCGCTTTAACCCACCCCGAGCGAGTTTTTGACCCTCTTAATATAAACGGGGCGAGGCGGGGCAGGGGTGGGTTTAGAGGGGTTACACTTAAATGGGTTCGGGGCGGGTTTTAAAAAAAATTCGCAGAGCGGGTTCGGGATATGACAAACTCACCCTAAACCCCCCCTGTTGCCATCCCTAATGACCATGCTCGGATCAAGTGTGGATAAGGGTGCCATCAATAAATATAATAATGAGATGGTCCACGTATGATCAAAATACTCTATACATCACCTTCATGAACACGGTTGGAGCATTGGTCAATCCAAATGGCATGACCTACACGCATATGCTCCATAACGTGTCAAAATTTATTTTTTAGGATATCCTCATACTGAATCCACAACTGGTGATAACTCGAGTAAAATTTAATCTTCAAAAGAACAAAGCTCCTCGCAACTGATCATACATGTCATCAATACGTGAGAACAAACACTTGTTCGGTATCGTGACCTTATTCCACTTATGGTGGTTAAGACATAAACCTAGTGAAATGTCCATCCTTTAATAAAGAGGAATAGAACTTCCCCATGGTGGCATACTCCCTGAAGAAATTATTGCCCTAAAATTCACTATAGCGGCTCCCATAACTCTTTCATTACCAACAGAACCAACCAATAAGGTGCCCTCGCTAGTGGCCTGGTGCTAGTGCCAAGTCTATGCCAAAAGTCCATCTCTTGTGTAGGCGGTAACTCAATACTCCTTCAAAAACAATTGTAAGAATACTAGACTATTGGTAACATCCCTAAGAAATTGTAACACCCTCTGATGTGCTCACATATATATAATACAAGTATGTGCTAGACCCTCCCTCGAGCCTAGGAATAACTATAAAAAAATTCCCTGCTTGAGAACGATAAGCATAATAGCCTACCCAATTTAGTCAATATAACTATAATACATAAGTATCCAATCCATAGCCAATGATAATATGATGATCTCATGTCTAAAGTTAATAAATCGGCTAAAAACTAGTCGATCGATCACAACTTCTATATCTCCACATTCACGGCATAAAATAACACCCCTACCCACCGGGGTATTCATGTGTAAAGAAAACTCGATGCTAAAAATCTATGTATCCCCAAATCATAGTGAACATACAACTAATAAAAGAACGAGAACTCCTCGGTGTCATAATAAGACTCATGCGCACGAGCCATAAACATAAATGTAACAATTTCTTGATGTTATCTCTATAAATACTGGTTTCCCCTAACGTATCTCCTATATAAGTGGTCTCACTTTTCACAAAAGTAACAATTTCCTTTAAAGGAACCTTAAAAATGGTGGCCTTTCTAACGGCCCTAATGACCGTGTCTCTATAATTGGTACTGCTGAATCTGGCTTTATCGACCCTATCCCCACTAGTCATCACCTTACTAGCCAGATTCCGTCGTCTCTAATGGCCCTTATTACTCTAATCATCTGCTCCCCGAAACCACTTAGGGTCTATGTACACAATCCCCGACCCTAATCACCTAGAAATTCCAATCCTCATAATTCTCAGGATTAAGAATCTATGTACCCTTTGCAAATGGTGTGAGATTTCCCGAGTCTAATTAACATAACCCTTAAACTTAAATCTCATGGGTGGTCATGTTTAATACATTCCTAGGATGTACCGATCACAATCCTCTATTGAACTATTGTACATGTTCTCAAACCGTCAACTAAGTTTCTCGTATTTTGAGATAAACTACTAGGGTAGCATCGAAACTATTCCAACAGGATGCCAACTCCCTATCTAGTAGTTTGTGAAGTTTTTAATAATGCCAACATCGAAATTCCAAAACCCGAAGTGGACTCGCTAGAATTCCTACTAAGCTCTATGGATCGAAATATATATGAAACAATAAATTTAAACAAATATAAAGAATTCTCACAAAGTTGATCATCATTTCAAAATGAATCAAATAACCCTTTTATTAATTATTAATATAATATTTTACACATGGTTTTAAGAATAAACCCAATAATATCCCATGTATTCTTAAAGCCGTGTGGCCATGTTTTGATTACCATTCATTATACATGACTGTTAAAAGTCCTAGATAGTAAGCTCTTTGTAAAATGATCTGCTAAGTTGTCCTTAGTAGAAATCTTGGTCATGATGATGCCTCACCTCTGCACGATCTTCCATATCTGGTGATACTTGCGTTTAATGTACTTGTCCATCTGATGAATCCAAGGTTCGTTTGAATTTACAACCGCATCTCTATTATTATTATAAAGTGTAAAAGACGATTGTACTAAAGGAACCACACCCAAGTCACTTAGGAAGTTTCAGAGCCAAGCAACCTCTTGTGTTGCCTCTAAAGGGATAACATACTCGACTTCCATAATCGAATCAACAATACATGATTACTTGACAGTCCTCAAACTTATGTCTCCACCTCCTAGGTTAAACACATATCCTGAGGTCGATTTCCTTGGATCCCCATCCGAATGAAAATACGAGTCTAAATGGGTACTAGACTCTCTGCTGAGTAAACCACCACATAATATCTAGTCCTATTCAAGTACTTGAGAGCTTCATAACGATCCAATGATCCTCATCTATATTAGAATGTAATCTAGTGACCATGACGACTACATAACAAATATCTGGTCTAGTACATACCATAGCATACGAGGCTCCTCACCGCCGAAGCATAAGGTATATTCCTCATACTCTCAATATGACCAGATGTCGTGAGGCATTTATCCTTAAATAAAGGAATTCCATACCTGAAAGGGAGAAACCATTTCTTGGAATCCTTCCCACTAAACCTTGTGAGCACTGTATCAATATAAGTATCTTGGGATAACCCCAACATCCTATTTTTCCTATCACTTAGTACCTTGATCCCTAGGATATGATTAGATTCTCCTAAGTCCTTTATATTGAGTTGACTAGATAACCACACTCTTATAATAGACAATACACCTATATAATTGCTTATTAAGAGAGAATATATATATATATATATTCCTAAAACTACCACCATATTTCCATCATTCTTCTTATACACACTTGTTTCATCTATACATTGATCAAAACTAAAAGATTGGATTGTCTGATCAAATTGGATATTCCAAGACCTTGACACTTACTTAAGTCCATAAATGGATCTCTTAATCTTTCACGCCTTAATTTCTCAGGCCTTTGCTATGAGTCCCTTAGGTTGCACCATATATGTGATCTATACAAAACTACCATTCAAGAACCTACTCTTGACATCTATTTGTGAAATCTCATAATCAAGACGTGCAACAATGGATAAGAGAATATGGATAGACTTAATCATGGCTACCGATGAAAAATTCTCCTCATAGTTGATTCCCTCTTTACGAGTGTACCCTTTCGCAACAAGTCGTGCCATGAAGGTTTCCGCCTTCCTATATACCCCTCTCTTCCTCTTTTAGATCCACTAGCATCCAATTGGTTTTATCCCATCTATCAAGTCTATAATTTTCCACACTTGATTTGAATACATTGAATCCATTTCATTATTCATAGACTTTAGCCAAAGCTTCGTATCCTTGTCTTGGAGTGCCTCATCATAGTTAGTGGGACCCATTTCATGTTCCCTTAGTACTTCACCTAAGTGCTCTCCCAAATACACTGACTTATCAGGATGATGCCTGACCCTCCCACTATGATGTGGCTCTATTTATGGTGTAATATATATGATACATGATCATCGATAATACTCCCACTACGGTTATGTCATGCACTATCGATATCAGGTTATATTTCATCCTATACGAGTGATCTCAACGAATTATCTTACTCCTATACTCTTATCTCTTGTAAGATAATCCTATTATTGGGCTTGTGGACAATCATATAATCTTCCTCGAACTACTTAGTGTTTGTGCTAATGAATACTCATCGGTACTTAGGATCATATAATTGACTACCCTTTGTTCATTTATGATAATGCACAAAGATACGTCCATCCATCCTTGATTCTAACTTCCCTAGATCCTTTCACAACACATGTGTCAACCAACGTTATATCCGAATATGTCCTAGACTAGGCTTGCTCCTAGCCCATAAGTTTATTAGAGTCGTTGAGACAAATTTAGAAGGATCCATGTTCAATAAGTATGCAACCGTCCCTAGTGCAAAACCTAAAAAAGAACCTGACAAATATAAATATCTCATCATGGATCTAACCATATCTAGAAGAGTCATCTTCATTCTTTTCGTTGCACCATTTTATTGTGGAGTTCTAAGTGTAAATAACTAGGTTATAATACCCAAACATTATAGGTGTTCCCTAAACTCTTCTAAGACATATTCTACTTTGTGATTATGTTATAGAGAATGAATTAAGTTACCATGCTCACGCTTCACCTTAGACTTATACGCTTTGAACTTATCAAGGCTTCAGAGTTGGGGTGCATAAGGTAAACATATCCATACCTCGAGTAATCATCAATGAAATTGATAAAATAATCATAACCACCTCTTTTTCGAATAGTCACAATCCCACACAAATGAAAATAAACTAATTCCAACATATCTTTTATTCTATAGCCCTTGGTCATAAATGGCCTCTTGGCCATCTTATCCTCTAAGCAGGATTCATGGACTATAAGTGCCTCCACTTTCAATGAAATTAATTTCCCTTTTGAAACCATTCTTTGTACCCTTTTTAGATTGATATTAACTAACCGTAAGTGACAAAGATATTTCTGGTTCGACTTAGCAGATAACTCTTTAGGTTATTTCCATTTAAGCTATTCAATTTAGTATTAAGCAGTAGAGGTGAGACAGGTCTTATAATATAAAGATCATTTTCCAAAGTTCTAGAACAGAAAGAGATTTGCCACTTTTATAGGAAAAAACTCATTTATTAAAATAAACTAAGTATCCGTTCATCATAAACTTAGAAATCGAAATCATATTTCTTCTAATACAAGGAATATAAAAATAATCTACCAATACTAACTTATTGTCTCAACCAAAATTTCAAAATAAATTTCCTATTTCTATTACTATTGTCTTGTAATGATCATCTATGACTAGAAATGCCATTCCATGGCTGAGATCCTTGGTTACTTAGAACCCTTACAAAGAATTACAAGCATGATTAGTAGCTTCCAAATCTAAACACCAGGTATTGATAGATTACACTACAAACTTGTCTCAATGACACAAGAGAAATTACCGTTTCCATTATTCCTGAATAAGAAGATGGGTCATTTCCTTTTCTAGTGCCCTTTATGTTTGCAAATGTAATAGTTACCTTTCTAATTCTTTCCTGCTCCTTTGGGGTTATAGTTTTGCTTGACAACTTTAGGTTATGCCTGGTACTTCTTCTTCTTCTTCTTCTTCTTCTTCTTCTTCTTCTTCTTCTTCTTCTTCTTCTTCTTCTTCTTCTTCTTCTTCTTCTTCTTCTTCTTCTTCTTCTTCTTCTTCTTCTTCTTCTTCTTCTCCTTCTTCTCCTCTTTTGGGATAGAAGTAGAGCGACGTTTCTCAGCAACCTAAATCACACCCTTGTACTTATTGATACTCTCCGCAGCCTAGAGTTCCTAGAGTAGTTGTGGCAGTGAGTAATCAAATTTATCATAAAATAATTTAGGAAAAACTGTTTAAAGGACTATGCTAGTGATTGGAGAACAAAATCAACTGGGTTTCCCCATCGATTTTAGATACAAGCACCTCCAATTCTCCTGAGATGGATGTGACGCCCCGCCCAATTAAATACCGGGCGATCACTCCTTTATTAAATTAAAATCAAGGTGAAGAGTTGGTTCATTCTTAGCGCCACTGTCGTAAAATAACTTTTCCAATTTAAACCCCCTAGTTAATTAAGCTAAGTGTCAAAACCATTTTTTTTAAACATTACTTTCCAAATTTTATTTTAAAAACAAAGATTTAATTATTTATAACAATTCAATATTAAAGCATCACACCACAATAACCCTGGAACATATAATCCAAATAATTTACACATTCAACAACTAAATCCCAACATTAAAACTGAAAGTAAAACATCCAGACAGAATCCCAAAGTGACAATACTAGAAATAACTGAATCACAATGTCCAAATAAACAACTGAATAATGGAAAGGGCGACACATGCCCCACTAAATGAGTATGCTAGGAGTGGCGTCAAATAAATGAAGTCGTCTAAGCAAGTGGCCTGCAACTCCCACCTAAGCTGCAGCGCGTTCCTTCCAAGGGATCCTACGCAAGATGCCCCTGTGGCTGGGCACCCGTAATATATACATATATATATACAAGAGAGAAAGAGAAAATAGAAATGGGTCAGAGCCCGATAGTGTAATTAATTTAAAATTCGTTTAGCGAGTATTTAAAATGTTTACAGGCCAATGCAATAACATATTAGTGCGGCACTCTCTTGAGAAATTCTCACCTCTCTTCTAATGTGCATGCCTATCGTACTAACCTTCCCAACGGATTATCTTATCTTATCTCGCACTAAACTTCCCAATGGTTTAACTTATCTTAGGTTACTCGTAAGGTTTAAAACTTGAACAATATAATTATTTAAAAGGAAAATGTCATTTAGTAACAAAGCTCTCATTTTAACTTTATTTATTAATAAAGTTTCTCAGTGTCATATTATACTTTTCAAATCAAGTATTTCCCAATTTGAGTCATTATACATGTCTTACTTACCATAACACAATAGTCAGTTTCCAAATTTTAGAACTTTATATATATATATATATATATATATATATATATATATTAAATACTCGTATAATATATATATTCTATCAACACCCCCCATAAAAATTATGGTGCGTGCATACTCTACTATCCAATCCCCGTATCTCTCCTACTAAGGGAAATCAAGTTCGGAATCACTCTCGAATTGTATTAACACATACACAAACAATATTGAGGCGAAGCATAGATTCCAAGTCTCTAAGAGGATAGAACATGCCCCCACGTCTCTTAGGACCGTCTGAACTATCGATTCGATAGCCTGTACCAAGGATATCTATCTTCTAGGGTACAAGTCAATATCCCCTATAATGGTCCCATCGAGATAAGACTGTCCCAGTGCGGTAACCTCAGGGATAACAAGTAGCGCGGGCAAGATTTTCACTCATAGATCGTATATGCATAAACACAGTCATATAACTATACTGATATTACCATATCAATTTAGGTACATCTCAATTCCCATAATTACGACATTTGTCCTCATATCTCATTATTTAGTTCTCACGTATAACCGTTCATTTCTTACTTTGATTTGAGGGATCATTTCAACTTATTACGTAACACTCATAGACTTTATCCTCCCAAGTGTAGGATTCAGTAGGTACTCATCTAATTTCCAACGTAACCATCTTACGTGTCTCTCCCCTTAATACATAATTTCATCGTCCCTTATATGTAAATATCCCAAAAATACAACTCTTGTCTTACATTAAAGGTCCCAAAAATCATATCACATGTCCTACTGGTCCTTTATCTCCCAAAACATTTTAATAAGGGTGTCCAAGAGTTATTTCTTATTAAATTGAATTCAACTAATTTAAAAAGGGGAAATATGAGCCTTCCAGAAGGGGTCGATCGATCGAGGTCTGGGGCTCGATCGATCGAACCTTCGATCGATCGAAGCTCTTGGATCGATCGATCGATCAAGCAGGTATGGCGAATTCTGCAGTTACCAGTTACGGTTTTTCTCACATAACTCCATACAAATCCAAACTTTTCATTCCCAATCGTCCAGAAATTTGTACTACTAATAGTATAAATCAATTCCATACATGTTTTACGTAAGGCATGCAAATTTCCATTAATAATCATGGATTAATAGGCCAAAATTTATGTAAATCTCAAGAACCCTAGAATTATTTTTAACATGATTCTAATCAGTCCTTTCCAGAATTTTCTTCTTCTAAAACATTAAAATTTCGTGGTTTAATCCTCTACATGTTAAGGGGTTTCCAGATTAACATTCAAATCATTACTACATGCGATTTCCTATCTCAAATTTGGGTTTTCTTTCATAAAACTCATCCTAATCATCCCTAGATTAATATGAGTGATGCATTAATGAAAATAAGCAAGATAAACACTTGCCTGGGATTTTTGACGTTCTGGTTTGATGACAAATTTTTCGTGGTTGCGTTCCCCGTCATGCGATCTACGCGTTGGTGGTGGCGGCGGTGCAACCGGGTGAATCGTTGGCCTTGAATTGCTTGGAAAAAGCCTCTCCTTTCCTCTCCTATGGCCATCACTTGTCTTTGGTTGCTTTAACCCTAGAAGAAAACCTTAGACATCTGATATATCCCTTGAATTTTCATGGGTTTAATTACCAAAAAATATAAATGTCCAAAATGCCCTCCCGGGGTACTAATTAAGCCTAAAAACACCCCGCGACCCAAATTAAACCCCCGGGTACACTTTTCTGACTATCTCGACCCTTCCGGACACTTTGGCGCACTCAAAACGACCATACGAGCGACTTATAATATATTCACTTTTACTCATCAATATTTAGTCCCGACGCGACACGGGCGCGCCCCGACTCAAATTTCTAAAATTGTCATTTTATTCACTCGTGACATTTAATATAACCAATATTATATATTACTTTGCTCATTAGTAATATTTAACAAATTTCCCATAATTACTAACTCTCATCACGTTAATAATTATAACATAATAAATTTCTGAATTTATATTAAATAATTAATTCACATTAAATTTAATAAATCCCCAAATTAATATAGCAATAAATACGGAGTATTACAATGGATATCATCTTTAGAACGTGATCGCATACGGGAGTACCCGCAGGCATTTTAGTGTTGACCAACCTTGCTATAGCATCTAAAATTGCATCACAGTTATGATCCTTAAACATATCCCTGAGGTTCATAATCATGTCGTAAGTAGTGGATATGTGTTGTTGTTGGTGTTACAATATATTAGCCATAAAGGCTAATATGTAGCAGTGAGACATTTGATCAACCTTTTACCATATCTGGTAGGCTTGAACATCCCTTTCGGGTGCCCCTTCCTTTGGCTTGACACAGTAGGTCTCTATCAAGACAAACTTAAATTCCTCAGCAGTTAGACATATCTAAGTTCCTTTTCTAGTCAATATAATTCATTCTAGTTAACTGGTCGTCCTTTAAAATTGAAGCAAGTGGATTGAATGATGATCCTATTTTCAAATGTGAGAATCATAAATTTTAAAATGTGAATTAGTTTCAAAATATACGTATGAGAATTAATTTATTATATTGGGGGTCCAGACTAGCTGATGTGAGGAATCAATCACATCTGATTTATTAAAACACCGATGGAGACCATGGAGTTTATGTTGTAACCCCTCTCCCACTTAATATTTTAAAAACTTGAGGATTTTGAAAAATAATTTAGTAAATTCCAAGAGACCGAATTTAAATCCTTGGTAATTTTCAAATTTACTTGTATGAATTAAATATCTTGACCATAACATTTTAATTTTTTTAAATGAAATAATAATTTTAATTTTCCATAATTAAATAAAACCCAGAGATATCAATTTAATTCACACCTTCAATTTAATTCAATTTAAAAAAGAATAAATAAAACACAAATTTTCGGAGAAAATCAGTGATCAAGCCCGGTCTCAAAATTAAAATAGACGATGTTCATTAAAATAGATGATTTTAACAATCCAATTAATTATCACACAAATTACGCAACATAATAAATAAATGTATAAAATAATAAAAGAACATAATTGCCCTTTCCATCATGGCCTAAACTTGTTTTTGAAGTCGACCCGCTGGTTCATAAATAGTTTCAATCCCTATTTTCCCTTAATCTAAGTTCCTCTCTCAAACCCTTATGTCAAGGAAAGAAAATGGAAGGGGCTTTCCCATGTATCCCTTTTTTGCTCACAATTTTGGACTACTATGGATCTCAAACTCTTCAAGTCCAAGAGTCTTTGGTTTAGAATACTTCCTTTGATTTAAATTCCAACCTGAAGTAGACTTCATCCTAAACAAAAGTTCTTGAGGGTCTTTTGTGACACCCCGCCTAATAAAATACCGGACAATCACTCCTATATCAAATTATCACAGGAGTCTCATATGGATAATTCTTAGCATCACTGTCGAAAATCCATTTAATTACTAATAACCTATTAGGCCGGTGTCAAAATTTTACTTAACTACTCTTTTTAAACACTACAATTTAAAACATCCACACAGTTTTGCGAAAATGAAACTGAAATGAAATAAAATAACCGAACACTCGGTCAAAATATACAACCATATCGAATGATGTACTCAAATAATAAATAAATGAAATTGGACCATTGGCCCGAATGTGTATACAGTACCTCCTATTTAGATTACAAGGATAGAAGCGTCTACTGAAAGTCCTGCACGCATCCACAACTGCTGCAGCCGACGTCTGACTCGAAAGATGTATCATCTAGGCGTCCCTGTGTCTGGACACCTATATAATATATATATATAACAAGAAAGGAAAAGTAGATAAACGGCTCAGAGCCCGAGTTTTGAAAATATTTAGCAAGTGCATAAATGCCTTATTTTTAGAAAAAATATTTTATCTCATATTTAAATTTGGTATCGCACTCCCATGAGATACCCCTCACCTCTCCACTAACAGTGCACTCCTAACGCATCCCTCTAAACATCCTAGTCAAGCTACCCTGCTGAACTAGTCTATCATCCAACCACTATCAACCCTAGATAGTCCAAGAAATGTACTAAGGTCTAAACTTCACCCCAATCTCAACGCTATGCCATGTTGGTGCGTGGGGTGTCTCTCATAACGAAATCCAAACAAGGAACCCCCCGATACACTACTATGCGACACGGTCGATCGTCGAGATCCGCCAGTCCCTCAGTACATAAAGATATATAGAAATATATATATATATACCACATGCATTTATAATATTAGATCACTAAGGATTAAACTTCTCCCCAGTCTTAACACATTGCCATATTCGTGAGTGGGGTGTCTCGCAAAGCGAAATCCAAACAAGGAACCCCCCCGATACACCACTATGCGGCACGGTCGATCGTCGAGATCCACCAGTCCCTCAGTACAGAAAGATATATAGAAATATATATATATATATATATATATATATATACCATATGCATTTATAATATTAGAGCACTAAGGATTAAACATCTCCCCAGTCTCAACACATTGCCATATTCGTGCGTGGGGTGTCTCGCAAAGCGAAATACAAACAAGGAACCCCCTCGATACACTACTATGCGGCACGGTCGATCGTCGGGATTCATTAGACCCTCGGTACTCGATTCATCCAAATATACTCATTTTACCATAAACATCCGGATCTATCTCCTGGACTGAGAATTCATATATAAAGTATTTATCAATACCATTCATTTTCTCAAAACTTCCCATTTCCCTTTTTATACTCAGGAAATGTAAATATAAAAGCCAATTCATTATCATGAATTGCTTTAACCAATCATATACTTTTTAAAAGCCAGTTTTATTATCATAAAAATGCTTTTCCGTTTTATATCATCCCATTTCCCTTTTTACACTCAGGAAATGTATTCAAAGCCATTTTCATTATCATAAAAATTCTTTGATCAATCATATGCTTCCACATCCCTTCTTCCATCCGGGAGTGTTACCGAAGCCAAAACCTTTTATCCCATTTCCCTTCTTCCATCCAGGAAATGTAAATTAAAGCCAATTTATTATCATAAATTGCTTTAACATATAACGCGTTCTAAGACCGCCCGTCCGGGTTTCCCCACTGTGCGCGCCCCTAAATGGCTATCATCTTCCAGGGCCTATCATCAAGACAACCTGGGATCCTACATCGCAAGATGTCGGGAAGCAGCCATATGCCTGTGGGATAGTCAAGACCACACCCGGAATCTCCTAACCAGCGCAGAAAAATAACAAACGCTCATATGGCCTATAGGACTATATCCACCCTGCGTTAATTTATCAGGGGGCTTCACCATACGCACGCAACTTCCCTTATGATAGCGATTTAGAGAGGTGTGTAACCATAATTTATTAATTATGAAAAATCATTTACCTTTTTCCCATTTTGAAAATATTCATATATTATTTTCAAAATCCTTTATCTCAAATTATATATATATATATATATACATACTTTAATCACATAGTATATACATATACCATATATTCCTCCTAGAATATATAAAAATGGCCATGATTGCCAATTACATCTAGCGATGACCATTAATCCCAAAGATTCCCTCGTGGAATCATAATCATGCTTTCATATTAGCATGATACTAAACCCAAAGTATTTTCTTACTTTAATAAGTAATACCTACCTTAATCCCATCTAAGGATTTATTGGATATCTCCAATTATACCGTTTCTCTCTAAACGAATATATATCTATATTCTCCAAATTTATCCTAATCATCTCATAGGATGCACTCAACGGTAATCGATATAATCATTCTTTCTATACTCATGATTATATAGGCCCAAGGCCCACAAAATATCTTAGGGATTTATCTCTCCCGAACAACCTTAAATTTAGTGGGGCATGGATTTCATTTCCAAAAACCCAAGGACTACATCTTGTCCATATAATCCATTAAAAGTTCCCAACATAATTTAGGAACCCTAAACCATCAAATTCTACGATTATTCTATTTTCCTCGAAAATATAGTTTAAGGGTTATTCATTTAAACCCTCACTTAACCCTCCTAAATTTCTTTAATTAGAGGACCATATAGTCCTAAAAGGTCCCTTAGGTTATCACCTAATTAACCTCAAAGAAAGATGAAATGGAATCTATCCCATCCAAATCATCCTAGAAAAATTGCCAACTTTCAGCAAGGGTTGATCGATCGACCCATGGCTGTCGATCGATTGATGGCTTCGATCTATCGAACCCCCATGATTGATCGATTGATCATGGCGGGCAGCTTCTTCTCTGAGAAGCTGTTTCAGCCATGGAAGCTTCCCCTAAGCTTCCATCTCCTCACCCAACGGCCTACAACTCCAACCAACAACAAATACACTTATAATACGGGTTCTAAACCTCCTAGAACCCGAAAT
This sequence comes from Sambucus nigra, assembly GCA_949130495.1. Taxonomy (NCBI): domain Eukaryota; kingdom Viridiplantae; phylum Streptophyta; class Magnoliopsida; order Dipsacales; family Adoxaceae; genus Sambucus; species Sambucus nigra. The sequence goes on along the minus strand of OX422224.1, from coordinate 320,258,619 downwards.
CACCCAATAATTTAGGTTAAAACCTAAGTTTCTCCAATTTACCATTTTTAGTGGTTTATTCGTTTTAACTCCCGAAATCCCGTTTTATCCATGAATACCCCTCCCAAAATCTTTAGGGTTTGATTATACCAAACTACGGTATGAGATATTTATGCAAAAATTAAATAAAGCAAGTAAACATTTGCCTCGTGGATAAAATCCGACGTCCTCGAGCCGATTCCCGCGGAGGCTGGCCAGAATCTCCCCCTTTTCTCCTCTGTTCTTCCTCCTCTCTCTCTTCTTTCTCTTTTCTCTTCTTTCTTTCTTTTTTTCTCCCACTCTCCCTACTTTTATAAGCAGAAAAGGGTTAAATCCTTTAATACCCCCAAAATGACTCGTTTACTCAGTTACGAGCCCGTTTAACTCTAAAATTCCCCAAAACTCAATTTTGACAATCGGACACTCTTTTTCGACTATCTCGGACATTCTGAGATTCACGGCGCAGTCGAAATTTCCATTCGAGGTACTTGACCGTAAATCACTATTCTACCCCATAATACTTAATGCGGGCTTTCTAAATAAAATCTGACCTTTTTGTCGCATTACTCCACGGTGACATATAATTAAAATATTCCGACTTATATAATCCCAAAAATAATCACAACACCCATCGAAAATTATCTAATCCTCAAAATCCCCAAAAACTACTATTTCGAGAATTTCTCCAAATTGCCAATTTATATTTAATTATGGGATTTAATTGTCTCCAAAAAGGGCGGGTTGTTACATCTTTGTTACTGGAAATTTATGCTCCTTAATTTGGAAGTAAGGCGAGGAAGAACGACCGTGAGAAGCCGTTGAAAAACACTAAAGAAACCAAGTCATCATACTGGTTGTGCCTGATCAAATTGATCCTATCCCTAATTTGGATCGATATGAATTCTAAATCGATATGATTCTCCTTTCTGATCGATCCGAAATACCTGTGTCTAACAACTTCCTTTTTACTCAGGGTTCTCATGCAAAAATGTCCATAACTCTTCTTTATCTTCATGAAAATCCATAAAATTTCACCAAACATTTAAACCCATACTAATACATGATTCTCTATGTAATAAAAGATCATAACCCCACACAATTTCCTCCCAATATATCGATAATGAAGTAATTACAAAACTTAATTATTACAACCATATCGAATCAAGAATCGAAAAATAACTACGGATAAACCGCCGTAGAATCCAATTACATAGAAAAATAATGCATGACCATTATGTAAGGGACATAAATCAAGAATATCTGCAAAACGATGTTAGTACGAAAGCATATACAAAGATACACCATCCCACAACATGCAAAACTAAGCTTTTCTTGTTTGGATAACATTGACCTTTCCAGTGGATGATTAATCTAAACCAAAGGCTCTGATATCAATTGTTGGGGATCGATATACGAGTAATACAAATTTCTAGCCATGGATATTTGATTAATAAACATTAGAAAGAGATAAAACATAAAACTATATTTGAAGAACAAACCTAAGGTTTAGGAGATAATACCTTTGCATATCTGGTTGAAATATGATGGGGAGAAATATATTTGATTATGATTTAGGGTTGCCTTCTTTTGGATACCCACAAGCTTGATTAAACATTCTGAAAGCTTGGGTCTTCTAGTGTGTATTATCCTTCCCAATGTTTGGTAGGTGGGTGGACACTTTTTGAGATTAAAACCCTTGCTTATGATTGAGATATGTTGGTCTCTCATTGTCCCTTTTCACAAAAATGTGAATAATATTTTCTCTCACCCCTTTCAAACCCTAATGATCAATAATAATTAGTAAAATCCCTTTCCACACCTTTATATACAAGTATAAAAGGTGTGCTTGGGCCAAACTGAGTTTCTTGAGAGTATGGGCCTGACTACTTCGTTATATAGACCAGACCAAGGACCCAAGATAAATAATTAAATTAGATTCCAACTGAATACTCAGAAATCTCAATTTATATTTATCGTAATTTATTTTATTTCTTTATTTAATCATAATTAATTATAGTAAATAATTATGGTTGCACTCTAATTTAATTATCTGAAAAGTCACTCAAATATAATGAGGTCTTATTTGCAAAGTCGATAATAGTATATAATATGACTCCCCGCATTAAGCTTTCGATACCCGATTGGTCAAATAATTTTTTTGCTAATTGATTTTTATCAACATCTAATCAATTCCTTGATTCTCAGACTTAACTTATTTTTCTATTGTACCGGATTATAAATATTCCAACAGTTAGGTTTACTGGTGGAAACAAATATTATAAGCTTATAAAGGGGGTATCATAATCCAAGGTATCCCCGGACGCATATTCCTCTAAATTATAATGTCGGACCTATTTACATAACTATCACTCAATATGCGGGAATCACTTGATTCAATATAGAATTAAATCGCACTCAGAGCAATCAAAGCAACAATCACATAAGCATTTTAATCCTCATTTTTATTGAGATTAAGAATATATGCACTATTTTCAATTGGTGTGAGATGGTCTGAGTTTAATCAAGACAACCCTTAGAATAAAAGCTCATGGGTGGCCCTATTCAATACATTCCTGGGATGTACCGATCACAATCATCTATCAAACTATCGAACAAGTTCTTGAACCACCGAACAAGTTCTTGAACCACATAACAAGTTCCCCTAGTTTTAGATAAACTACTAGGATTTCATCACAACTGTTTCCATAGGATGCCAACTCCTTATCTACGATGTGAACTTTTTAATAGTGCCAAAACCAGAATTCCATTCTCCTTGTGATCAATCCGAAGTTAGCTTATATATATATATATATATATATATATATATATATATATATATATATATATATATATATATATATATGTGTGTGTGTGTGTGTGTGTGTGTGTGTGAGCCCATTTCATATGATCTATGAAAGTAGCTGACCACCCCTAATGGATTAGCACGGTGCCCCGCCCAAATCATGACTTAATTTCCACCCGACTATTTCAGTGGTATTATAACACTTACAGATATATTATTTTGAACCACGTACATCGTTGTTGTGTGTGTGTGATATTTTTTTTTTGCCTTTGTGATTATTTTTGTGGATTCCTGTATTGTGATATTTTATGCACTCAAAATTGGCGCCGCCTGTGGGAAGCAGTTTTTATTCCTATGAAAAAATTCACTGACAGAAGGACCGTGATGTCTTATCATAACAACAACATACCTCAAGCCGGAGACGTCCAAGAAGACATAGTTCCTCCTAGGGTCAGTTTCGAGATTCGTCAGCATACAAACCCTAGGTTCCGCTAGGACAAGCACCCCTCTGAAGAAATCCAGGGCCACCTATGCCTACCTAGATTTCTAGGCTGGTCGATGCTTATGAAGGCATGCTTCATGAATAAGAGGAGGCTGCACGCCTCCAAGATGAAGAGAATACTTGCCTATAAAGGCAACTTGAAAGAGTGGAAAGAGATCTCCGAAGATAAACCAGAAAGCGTCGTGGCAGAACTCCAAGTCCTTATGTGAGTAATACTCGCAGCTAAGGGAGAAGCTCTAGGAACGACCAAGAAATAACTGAACGTGACAGATCAGGGCATAGTCGATCAGAGCGTGGCTAGCCAGAAACACGCCACATGAGTAACGATAAAAAAAACCACGAGATCAGAATTCTCGCTCGTAGAGAAATTGATCAACATCCAGCCCACCGTGGAGCCCGATCCACCAGAAAGCTAGCTAGAAGGGCTCTTAACAGTCATATGAAATCCCCTTTCTCGAAGTAGATTGTAGAAGAGGATCCCCCCAAGAAGTTCACTATTCCTAGGTTTAAGATTTACGATGGGAAGACTGTTCCCATCGACTATGTCCAAAAATACAAGCAGACCATGACTTTGTGGAGCCATAAAGACGCATTAATGTGTCGAATCTTCCCTTTCATCGTACATGATGTATCATAAAAGTGTATTGAAAGGTTTCCACATAGGTCCATCGGGAACTTCAAGGATCTGGTAAATCTTTTCATAGCTCATTTCATAATAAGCAGCACTACTTACGATAAAAAATAAGCCATCTTGAGAGCCTCCGAGATTATACCAAAAGGTACTTGGAAGTTTTTGATGAGATCAAGGACTTATCGGAGCAAGTTACCGTAGCATCATTTAAAATTGTCCTGCTGACCACCTATTTGCTGCACCAGTTCCTCACCAAGAAGGAAGCCAACACCATTCATGATCTCATTGCTCGCATTGAGAAATACACTAAGATGGAAGATGTGGTTCACTCTAATGCAGGGGACAACGGTCGAGCGAAGGCGAACAAGGTAATAGAGAAGACTGATACTCAGAAGAAGGGAGATAAGAACGGGGTCAATAATGGGAACAAGGCTGACCCTCCAAAGCTTTCCAGACTGTTAACACAATCTTCAAGGAACTTATTTATAAGATCTTCAGTAAAATCAAAGATGAGCCATTCATCAAATGGCCCAAGAAAATGGTTGGTGACCCAACTAAATGGAATAACGCGCTTAAATGTGCATTCCAGAAGGAGGGCGATCACAAAATTGAGAATGACAAAGCTTTGAAGTCACACTTAGAGGAGATGGTTCGAGCAGGGCACCTCAATGAGTGTATCAAGAAGAAATTAGATAAGGTCATAGACAATGGGGACCAGAAGCCAGATAAGGTCCTCGGTGAATATACAAGACATGAGTTTATAGTAACCCATGGGGCATCAGACCTTAAGGAGATCCAGGGGAACGCCGTTCGGATGGAACTCAAGAAGGTGACTGCCATGATAGAAGTTTTTCAAATTGACCCTACCAAAACCCAGGCAGGAAAGCATTAGAGACCATAAGATGTCGACTACACCAAGCATATCATGTTTACTGAAGAAGAGTTGGTCGGGGTAAGGACCCCGCATCGTGATGTGTTGGTGATCACACTCAGGATAGCCAATTGGGATGTAGACAAGGTACTTGTGGGCCAGGGGAGTTCTTCCAAAGTGATGTACACTATTCCATAAACTAAAGTTAAATATCACTGACCTCAAAGAGGCCACTGTTCCATTGGTCGAATTTGTAGGGAGGATCGCGATGCCGTTAGGGAAGATAATGCTACCGGTCAGGGCAGGAAACAACTCAAAGCTAATCGAGTTTTTAGTGGTGGATATTAAGTCCCCATAGCATGCTATTTTTTCCAGAGGTTGTTTCCACACCATGAAGGTCGTACCCTCCACCTACAATCAAAAGCTAAAGTACATTACCAATCAGAGTGTGGTTGAAATCCGTGGTGACCAGGCTATAGCTAGGAAGTGATTTATTATAGCTATCTGCTCAAAGAAACGAACGAAAAAGGAGATAGATAATTCTCAGGAGGATCTTAGGAGAGGGTTATTCCCTCCAAATAGAAACTACGATACAGTCGACTAGGGGTGGAGGAGACCATGACCCACCCCGATGACAGGTTCATTAAAAACTTGGAGGAAGTTGTAGTCAATGACAACTTGATATATAGAAAGTTTTCGATTGGAGTTTCTCTCGTCGATCAAGAGAAAAAAAGTTAGTTGCATTTATCAAGAGCAATTTGGATCTTTTTTCTTGGGAACCATTCGAATTACCAGGATCGATCCCAGTGTAGCCTGTCACCGCCTGCACATTGATCTAACATTCAAACCGATCACTCAAAAATGCTCACCGAATAGCCCCCGAGAAGGCTAAGGTAGTATAGAATGAAGTAGGGTAGCTACTGGATGCAAGGTCTATCAGGGAGTTTCAGTTCCCTAAATGGTTGTCCAACCCAGTGGCAGTACGCAAGAGCAATGGCAACTGGAGGGTCTGTATTGATTTTACTGACCTCAATAGGGCATGCCCCAAGGATAGCTTCCCCCTTACAAAGATAGATCAGTTGGTCGATGTTACATTGACATATGAAAGGATGAGCTTCCTAGAAGCCTATTCTGGCTATCACCAGATCCCCGTATACGGATCCGACCTGGATAAAACTTCCTTTATAACCCCCATCGGGTTGTACTGTTACAAGGTTATGTTGTTTGGCTTAAAAAACACAGGGGAAACTTATTAAAGGTTGGTCACCTGGATGTTCAGCATACAGATTGGAGAAACAATTGAGTTATATCGACGATATGCTCGTTAAAAGCAAGAACAAGGCCGACCACCTTACAAACTTAGAGACAACCTTTGAGATCCTCAGGAAATATTGGATGAAGCTTAATGCGAGTAAGTTCTCATTCAGTGTCCAATCAGGAAAGTTCTTAGGTTATCTAGTCAGTAAAAGGGGAATTGAGGCAAATCCAGATCAGATTTATGGTATCACTAGGGTCCAGCCTCCCCAGACCTTGAGAGATGTTCAAAAGCTCACTAGAATGCTCGCCGCACTTAATCGCTTCATCTTCAAGTCTTTAGAATGCTGAAGACTATTCTTCCAGTTGTTGAAGAGGAACACAGGCCTCACATGGAGCGACGACTATCAGCAAGCTCTGGAAGAAATCAAATACTACCTTGGCAAGCCACCCCTACTGGTAATTCAAAACGATGGAGACCCATTGTACCTTTACTTGGAAGTATCAGACCATGATATAAGCTCCACCCTAGTGTGTGAAAAGGAAGAAGGACAACACCCAGTTTATTACGCCAACAAGACACTCTTAGATGCAAAAAATGATACTTGCCTTTGGAAAAGATCGCCTACGCGCTGGTAGTTGCCTTAAGGAATTTGAAGCATTACTTTGCTGCCCACTCAATAACTATGATTACTTTTTACCCCCTTAAAGCCATTCTAAAGAAGGAAGACCTCTCTGGAAGACTCTCAAAGTGGTCGGTAGAACTCAGGAGATTCGATATCCATTTCAAGCCCAGAACATCGATTAAGGACAGGTCTTAGCAGATTTTATTGCTAAGTTTACAAGAGATCAACCAATAAACCAACTGGATAATGAGCAGTCAACAATGCAAGAAGCAAAGTTGAAAGACTGGACCCTGTACATTGATGGAGCCTCCAATTCTAAGGAGGAAGGAGTAAGGATCATTCTCATCACCCCTAGAGACACTGTGATCGAGTAAGGAATGAGGTTGGGATTTGAGGCCTCCAACAAAGCTCAGTACGAAGTACTAACCATCGTCTTGTGAAAAGCCAAGCTACTGGGACAAAGCACCTCCATGTATTCGGTGATTCCAAACGGTCTCCAAGAAGGTAAGCGGGGACTTTAACACCAAAGATGATAAAATGGCAGCCTGCCTCGCCGTAGTAAGAGGTCTTATGGCAGACATTTAAAAAGTGGAAATTTAACAGTTCCTCGGGGATAGAATAGTCACGTCGATGCCTTAGTAGATCTTAGTTCATCATCCAACTCTGACTTAAGAAGGACTATCCAAATAGAGTTTCTAGCACAACCAATTATTGATTAGACAGTCATAGCCAAGCAAGTTATCCTCGTAGATAAGGCCCCCAATTGGATGGATCCCATCATAAATTATCCACGAAGCGACATATTACCATATGACATGAGGTTGGCCCACCAATTTAGGGTCAAGGCTTCTTGCTTTAACCTCTCCCCAGAAGGAAATCTCTACAAGAAGTCATTTACAGGCTCCTACCTCCAATGCGTCCACCCACAAGATACCGAGCAAGTCCTTAGCGAACTTCATGAGGGTATTTGCAAGAGTCATGCAGGTGGAAGATCATTGGATTTACGAACAATAAAGGAGGGTTATTTGTGGCCTGATATGCAGAGGGATGCAAGCACTTATGCTCGCAAGTGTAAAAAATGTCATAAGATTTCTCCCATGATTCACCAGCCCGCCAGTGACCTAAAATCACTGGAAATCCCATGGATGTTCACACAATGGGGACTAGATATAGTGGGAACACTACCTACCACATCCAAAAATCAAAAGTATCTGTTAGTGGACACATATTATTTTACCAAATGGGTAGATGTAGAACCATTGGCAAATATTTTTAATTCAGATATGACCAAGTTTATCAGGATAAACATCGTAACACGCTGTAGGGTACCAAGGACTATCATCACTGACAATGAAAACAGTTCGAAAGTGATTTCTTCTAAGGTTTTTATGATGAACACGGTATCAAGCACCACATCAAAACTATGGCATATCCCCAAAGCAATGGGAAAAAAGAGGCTTCCAATAAAACCATGCTCGATGGACTAAAGAAATGGTTAGGAAGGGCCAAAGGTGCCTAGGTGAATGATTTCCCTCACGTTTTATGGTCTTTTGCACCACCAGTAGGTCACCAACCAGGGAGACACCGTACGTGATCACCTACGGGATAGAGGTTTTCATCCCACTGAAAGCAGGTTTCCCCACCATGAGAAGTAATTTGGTCAATGAAGGCCATAAAGATGATGCATTATGCATAGAACTTGACTTAGAAGACGATCGAAGAGAGTATACGATGATCAAGTTGGCCTCTTATCAACAACAACTGGTTGGGTAATACATCAAGAAAGTCAATTCGAGGAAATTTCTGATAAGAGATTACATCCTAAGGAAAGTCCTCGACAATGCCATAAAACCATCGGATGGTAAACTGGGTCCAAACTAGGAAGGTCCCTTTAGGGTAATTAGAGACGACCTTCAAGGAGCATAACACCTTGAAACTCTGTAGGGAAGGGATATACCAAGAGCATGGAATGCAACAAATATCAAGAAGTTTTACTTTTAAATCTTCTTTATCTTTACTATCACAATTAGTTTATGTGAATTTTTATTTTCAAACTTATGTGGCTTAGACAGTATTAAATAAATAAAGGCCAAATTGGCCCCTTCACTTTCATATTTTTGCATTGGCTGCTTAACTCTTATTGGTAACATCTCATTAATACTCACTTTTTCCAAACGATGTCTCCTTCGTGCATATCAAAACTACTAAGATTATGGAAAGTTGTTCAACTTGTTTTCAAATCAGAGAACTTAGCATGTAGAGCAGGGTTCACAATAATTATAGCGAGTCAGTAAACTAGTTTAAATTACTATATCCCTCAGGTTCTTGTGGTAAATATCGACAACCAAAAAATCCCTACAGAGGATCCTTAGGTAGCAAATCCAACTTATGTTGGTCGCAAAAAAGAACCTGATCGGGTGGGTGGCCCAACTGCCAAGTGTATTATTTCCATCATCCTACTTAGGCCTAAGGAAGTGTGACGACACAACCTAAAAGGTAAAATAGATGGAACGACATTACCAAGGCATGTTGGACTGAGAGAATGTCTAAACACAAAAAAACATATAACTAACACAATATTTCAACACCATTTAGTCAGCTGAGAAGATCAAAATGATAAAATTAGAAACAAAAATGTGTTCGATTAATTATTACGTAGTAAACCAATATGAATGTTTAGTCAGCACAGGCTCAAAACATCAAAAAAATAATAAATGACACTTTTCATTAACTTAAATGGAAAGTTACATTTACATCAAAATTAGAATATATGAAAGATTTACGACAGCCCATGATGGCGAGCAAGGTCGTCTGCAATGCTCGCTCTCCAAATATCATCTGGATGTGGTAAAAGATCTTCTCCTGCATTTTCTAAGTAATGTTCCAAAAGTTGAGCAAGAATAGCATCTATTGGGATCCATAGGTCATCCCTCAAAAAGGGATTATGGTGATAAACTGGACAATCGATATGATATTTATACCATTGGTTTGACTCCTTAGGCATTTTCAATTAACTAAGGGCACTGCGCCACTCTCGGGAAAAGGCAAGGTCCTCTGCCTCCTTAAGCCTCATTGGGGCATTAATCTAACCCTCATCATAACCATCTGCCCAGACCTGTCGAGGAACCCTTCGAAATAAGTTCCTCATCCTTATCACATCTCTCTGAAGTTCGACAACAATTACATATACCCGCCAAACATCTCCTTTGAGCTCAGCGACCTCCCTTTGCAAAGCTTGGGTCTCATCTCGAGCGACCTCCTTGACGATGAAGAGGATCCTTGCAGTACTAAGGAGGACCCTGATGGGGCATTCTCCTCCAATCGAGCAATCTCTTTTTTCAAATCGTCATTCTCCTTCTGTATCAGCTCGCTCACTTGATTCACCTCACTGGAATCCAAAAGTTTAGCGTTCAAATCATTTACTTCCTTCTGGACTGAAGCCTAACCTCTTCTATCTTTTGGATACTATCTTTCAGCTTAGTGGCTAATTTGGATTGGTCCTTGTATTGCTGATTTCTTTCCCTTAAGGATTTGTAGATCTTGACAAAAGCCTTGCGAACCTTCAAGTTGATATTCAACACAAGAATTTGTCCCAATGGATAGTTTATAGGTATATACTCATCTAAACCAATGGGCTACAATCAATAAAATAAGCAATAGATTTGATGAACATCAGTAGCAAGACGAGGCCGATAAGAAAGGAAAAGTTTCTTTTTATTTAACATAATGGGGGCATACGCTAGTACAAGTATGAGAATTACAAAACATAATAATAGCAAAAAAATAAAAAGCAAAAACCCTAGACCAATGACAAAGGTCTACACCTGCTCAAAAGACGTTGGCCCCTTCCTCTTAAAGGCAGTTGGGGTTGCTTGATAACCAGTAGCCATGATCGCAGCAATATCACTCATAACTTGGTCAGCAGGAAGGTCTCCAGCAGTAGGATCATCAGGTTCTATCCTAGCTTTAACAGAATGCTAGTTGGTCAAAGGCTCCTAAGTATCCATCGAGTTTGGACTTGGTTTGTGCTGGGAAAATATGGGGAGTTAGCAGGAACTTCAACTACGACCAAAGTCTGGTCCCAACCCTTATTGAAACCTACCTGCCGAACATAGGCTATCTGGTGTTCAACATCGTCATATTCCACCTCCCAGCCTTCGTTGTACCCACTATCCCGGATGGCCGCAGCCTCTCCTTCTAGCTTCTCACCTTTGGTAATCAACTCCCTATTGGCCTCAGTTGACTTCAACTTGTTAGTAATTACTTAGATTAAGTTTCCTGGAGATGGGCCAGCTCCTTCAATGATTATTCCTTAAGGGCGTCGAGGGCCTTCTGCTTTTACTTATTAAAAGTGGACTTAGCATTGGCAAGAGCCTTTTCCCAGTTCTTCAAGGCCTTCTCTAGCTCGACATTTCTCCTTAATTGGTCGACCCAACCATGCAACAATGTGGTAAAATCAGAAACAAACTGTAAGATGAAGAGAAACGTAAAATAGTTTACAGGAATATGGGAGAGGAATTAGAGAAACATATAGAGAAAGAGATGTACCAATGTAAGCCCTTGAGCAAACTTAAGGGCCAACTGGTCGGACCCCATCTTCGTTGACCGCTTGCGATCTGCAACGAGCATGGTCCTATCTAACAGTTCGAGGGAAAGATGAGGAGTGTTAGCGTCACTTTTCCCCCATAAACAATAACAGAAGAAGGCACAATAGGGGCCTTTAGGGTCTGTGCCCTCTTTTTTTCTTCTTCTCTTATTCTATCCTCTCTCTTCTTTTATCGCTTTTTTCTTTTCTCTTCTTCTTCTTTATTTTTATTCTCTACATTATTTTCCCTGGCTCCTGACTTGGAACTACCAACCATGAGGGAGTCCTCATTCTTTTTTTCAGATACTTTATCCGATCAGACTACAGCTCATCATCGTCATCGAGGAGAATCAAACACCTTATTTTTTGTGGCCCTATTTCTTTTTCTTCTTCTTCTTCTTCTTCTTCTTCTTCTTCTTCTTCTTCTTCTTCTTCTTCTTCTTCTTCTTCTTCACTGGTTCCCTCCTCACTGTCTTCCTCTAACCCCTCCTCTTCACTTTTTTCTTCCCCTCTTTCCTCTTCCTTAATTTCTTCTTCGAGATGAATTGGCTCAGAAGGGCCACCGACTTTTTCCTCTGGAACCTCTGAATAAGGGATGGTGTCAACTGTCCTAGCAGTGAAACTGGAGGTAGTGTACTTATACTCTAATAGATAAGTAGCCGACCAGGGCTACTTGTCGTTAGCAAGACTATTCCTTACCCTCCAAGCTTTTAAAAGATCAGTGACCCTAAGCTCATGAGGATCAGGTTCTTGGTTCTTTACCTTAGTTCTAAAAATAACCAGAAAAATATCAGAAAAAATAGGAAGAGGAACAAGCGAGCAAGAAATGGAAAAGAAAGACAGTGTTATCAGCTTATGTACTCCTCCCCAAAGGTAGGGACTCAGGTCCCCTGTACCTTACGCCCTCTGATTGGGGAGGATATTTCCAATTCCAAGAAATAAAGCCTTCACTCTAGTAATCTTTATGAGAATCAGGCAAATTTACAACTAGAACCCTGTCAGCACTCCTAGCCTTCAAATATAGGAGTCCAACTTTTGTGCACGAAAAGACATAGCAATAATAAATTTCTGCAAGCCCTAAGTTGGTCTCATACAACTCATTTATACTGTTTACTCCATTCATAATTTTCCAAACGCTTGGAGTACAATGAGCGGGAACAATGTCAATATATTTAAAGAAACACAAAAATAGGGGATTGGGTGGAAATGTCAAACCCCACTGAGAAACCAACAAGGTATGGATCCAGTGACCATCATCTATGGTACGAACATTCCAAGGAATTGGGACACATTCAATGTCCACCTACTCAGGAATATTGTAACATTTTCTAAACTCAGAAAGGGATTTGTTATCAAGGGTCGCAATTATCAACAAAGCCCTAACTACAACTATAAAAATCTTCGCAGAAGAGAAGAACTAGAGAAGAGTTAAAACTAAACTTACAAGTATTGATGAAGCCTTGAAAAATCACTGAGGAAATAAAGCTCTAATTTTGAAGGAGAAAACGAGAGAGGAAGCTTAGAGATGAAGTACGAGCAAAAAATGACTGAAATCACTGAACTGACGGTTAAGTTACACACAAACAGTTTTCAAACATCTCAAATCATAATTCGTGCTTCCCTAAGAAGATCCCAACGCTTCAAATTTCTTCTCAAGACAAGCTCACCCCCACCATCTCTCACAAATAACAAATACGCCATGACGGGTTTTAATGTTGTTTCAGGCCTTGCGCCTCCAACTCAATTAAAATCTATTGGCCCCAAACTATTAGCCCAAAGATTTTAGGGTCAATTGTGGGAGCTCATTTAGTCCATGAAAGTAGCTGATCAACCCTGATGGATTAGCACGCCGCCTGACCTAAATCACGACTTAATTTCCACATGAGTATTTTAATGGCATAAGATGGATATGGCCAAATCAAGTACCAAGAATCTCGAATGAGATATTCAGGTACCTCTTGGAAAATCCATGTGTTATTTTGAGTTCCTTGAACAATTCAAACTCTGTAATGATATATATATAGATTGTGCACCGTGACCCGGGGCAAAGGGGATTGTAACTTGACACTTTGAGAAACACTTAATAGGAACAGTACCTCTTCGTGAACGTAGGCAAGTTTTCGAACCACGTACATCATTGTTGTTGTGTGTGTGATATTTATTTTTTATGACTTTGTGATTGTTTCTGTGGATTCTTGTATTGTGATATTTTATGTACTCACAATATATATGAAATATTATATTTAAAAAATTTAAAGCATTCTCACACACATGATTCTCATTTCAAAATTAATAAAAAAATCCTTTATTAATCAATAATAAAATATTTGACACGTGCTTTTAAAAATAAACCCCAAAAACTCTTTGAGCGGTTGTTATTATAAAGAGTACAAATCCTAAATGCTATAGCTCTAAGGTAATCAAAGAACACAATGTAGAAAAGTGGTGGACTCATTCAAGACCCTAGGATACTAGAATCTAGAATGCTTTGATAGTAATTATGAGACCCCATAAAATCCATAAATAGATTGATCAGTTCTAATATAAAGGTGATAGGTATAAAAATAATTAGTAACATCTACGCATGAATGAGATAAAAATAAATAAAGACAATGATGAATAATAAAGAGTTTAATAAATTAAAACATCTCTGTTACGATCCCACTAACAACAGAATAACAAATCCATCTATAGAATATAAATAAATCTCAGTAGTATCCAACTCTGAATAAATACTCCAATGACAATTATGTATCTCGTATAAATGTTTGACTCAGGAAAAATAAAATAATACACCTAAATGAAAACTCAACCATAAAAGAATATTGGAATGTAAATGTGATACAATGCTCGACACTTACATCCTTATGATAAGTAGATGTGGTGATGGAGAAAATCGTCCAACGAGTATCTGAAGACTGCGACAACTATTCTGGCCTAGTAACTGTTAAAACATTTCAACAGGCAACATTAAACCTAACAAGTCTACTTGGCTTAAGAATATAACCACATTGGGACCACAATAAAAATTACAAATCTTCCTCAAATATTAAGTTGATTTTAAGTTATTTAAGTTACTCAAACCCAAGCAACCTAAATAAGCATGTGGTTCTAATCCCAAACCCGAATGATGCCCATGTGATATAATTTCATCTTTTAATTAAGTATTTTTTACTTTAAAAGAAAATTTTAATTTCATTTATTGTATTAAGAATCTTTTACTCTACGATAATCTCTTACATTATTGGTATCTAACTGACTAAATATTATTCTCTTATTTTAACAATCTCAAGTTATGATTATACATGTATATTTCTAGTATATCTAGGGCTGTAAATTGGGTTGGGTGCGCCGGGCTTGGGTTGCTCAGGATCAGCCCGAACTATCTTACCCATGCTTAAGCTCGATCTCGGCTAATAATATTACAGGCTTCGGACCTAATTTCGGGCAGACCCAGTTTTTTTCAAAGTTTGAATTGGTGTTTTGTTTCCTTGTATTTCCATCATGGAGAAAATATACATACTAAAATTTAATTGATATTTCAGAAAATAAAATATATAATTATGATATGTATTGAATTAGAACAAGGAAAATAAGAGTCGAAACCTACAAGTGCCTATTAAATTTCATATATCTAAGATTATTTTATCACTAACAAAAGTTTATTGTGACTTGGGCAATTAATAAATCAAATACTCATGATGAGATTAACAATTAAATCACAAAATTGAAACCCACTTATAATCTAGTAAATTATGACAAATGAAACTTTTTTTAAAAAATAAAGTAGTAAATGAAATAAAATAGCGAAACCTGGTTAAACAATGTTAACATAAATATATTATATTATAAAAAATTATTTATTTATATATTTAAAGTTTGGGCTTCGGGACCAATTCGGGCTTGGCAAGGTTTGGCTCAATCTCGTCCCGAAATTCATTTGGTCTTGAAATTTTAGCTCAGTGTCAGCTTGATTCAAACTCAAATGAAGAGCAACCCAAAAAATGCGTGTCGAACGGGCAGGCTTCGGGCCTCGATGTCTCAATTTATGGGCTAAAATGTATCAATATTTAATATTCCAGAGTTACAGTTCAGTTTATACATCTCTAGTATATTTAATAATATTATTCCCCAATAATAATGTCAACTTCATAATCTCTTAGTATAACCATCTCTAATATAGCCATCTCAATATACAATGGACAAAAGAATCACATAATCCAGAATATCCATGAGTATACTCAACTCACCACACATCATATGGTATGATAATTCCCAAAAACAAAAGTGTGAAGGCCTATCCCTAATGCCTTCGGGGATTGCCTGTGCACTACTAGGTATAGTTATAGGACATCTTAACCCTATTTGTTTAAAGAAAGAGGGACAGTACCCCCACACATATTATTGAAAATTATTTGGAGAAAAAGTCACTTCGTGGCTCTTACAAGCTCTAAATCTAGAATAACTAAAGATAAATTAAAAGTTGACTTTGAGATGAATAAGTCAACTTAGGAAAACTAGAGATATGGAAATTCATAAACATTCACATTACAAATTGAATGAAGAAACAAACATGAAAGTTTATAAATACCTCCAATGCACTTTATTTAGATCTAATAGAGGGAAATCCTATCTTATCAAGCTTGAAAAGGCCTTTAATGATATAGGGGCGAAGATCAAAATTGTAATAGTATTTTGAAATTTGAAATTTAGAAGATATATATGCAAAACCATAAGCTACAGTGTTAAATTGCCTCCAAATATGATTGATTGGGAAATTTCCATTATCTATAATTCTTTGAGACTTTGTGGTGACCTGCTGTATAACCCAATGAGGTTTCCATATACCATTGATCATGTTCAAAATAGCCGAAAATCCAAGTGACTTACAAAATTTGACTCTAGTTAGTAATTTCAAAGCCTTTGATTGAAGTCAATCTGCATTGTTTGTAATAATGGAAAAGCCAATATAAAAATCCCCTCTAGAATCTATGATAAATCCACCAATCCCACTTTGTTTGCTTTTATCTTTAAATTCCCCATCTACATTTAGTGTGTGGTTACCTTGATGTGTCTTAGACCACATCACTTGGAGATACTCTTAAATTTTGGGCTTAACTTTAAACTTGAAGAGGTTTACTATGTATGCATCAGACTCATGAACTCTATCGGAAAAAGTTATAGAATAGAGGAAGTTAATAACAAGGTAGATAACATTATTTTTTATATTAGAAACATCCATGGAAATGCTCTCATAAGAACATTTATTTCTAGATTTCCAAATCTTCCCCAAAATGAAATTTAGAATATTAATAAAGATAAACTTGAGACGATCCTTTTTAGAACACTCTATAAACTCCAAGTAACATCAATCGAAAATCACTATGCTATCATTCCAAACACATGTGGACCATACCGAAGGCTATACGAGAGGATCCAATCCCATTGCCCCCCTCAGCGGACGAGTACCTAAGCATGTAGGATTGGGTAAATAGGAATGTTGTACACCCCCGTCAAATCCCTCGTAGTAGGTCCCTCATAAGCACAAACACTCACCCATGTTACGATTGCACATAAATTAAGAAAATGAACACAAACCCTCCTCAATTTAATTACACATAAATCTCTTTTATTAAAATTTGTTACGCACATTTAACTTTAACCAATTATATAATTTTTGCCCAAAC
Organism: Sambucus nigra; assembly: GCA_949130495.1. Lineage (NCBI taxonomy): Eukaryota > Viridiplantae > Streptophyta > Magnoliopsida > Dipsacales > Adoxaceae > Sambucus > Sambucus nigra. Next base: position 320,241,642 of record OX422224.1, on the reverse strand, counting down.
TCCTAACACTCTAATATGTAGGTATGGTCTCGTACCAACCATTTAACCACCCTACTCAATGGGTTAGAGATATTTTATCTACTATCATACAATCTACACACTCATTAACAATCACACGACATCATAACTTTTGTCCCTAACCAAACATTCTCTAACTATATATTAAATCTCAAACCTATCGTCTTTATGAATTTATAAATTTATTTAAGTCCCAAAGCTTAACCCTAAAGTAAAAACCGAACCAATTAACACCTATGATAACCTAAACCATATAGCCCTAGGGTCAGATCCATCCGAGCTTGGGTTGATCTGATAGGCCCAATACCCTTTTCTTCCTCCTGTTTCATCTATTGGGGCGTTTCATCTATTAGGGCCATAAATCAAAACACGTAAACCTTAAAGCCTATAATGCATAAATTTAAAGATTATCCTTCATCACTAAACAAATATAAGTCTTAACAACGCGTTTCTAAGAGTTTTAAATAATTACAAACTCATTTAAAGATATAATCTCAAAAATCATAAAAGAAACAATAGGTTTATGCTCTACACATGAATGCTCTAATTAACCACCAAATTTTCATCAATTAACATGATTACATTAGTGGTTTAACAGATTATAACAAGATTGATTCACATATAATAATTTCTAAGCCTCCTTATAATGATTCAAGTCTTAATTGGTTGATTCATCAACAAAGTTACATTGGATCTTAAATATATATCTAGAATTATTCATTAGATTAATCTTAGTTACATATTAAGGTTCGATTATGAACATAATCAAATTTATAATATTATCTTTGAAAATTTCAACATATTACTATCAGTCTAACATAAATCTAATTATATTCTTAAAAAAAATAAACTTGTCTTAGATTTATTGATAGTCCTACACTCTCTAATATCCCCCAAGTCTTTAATCTAATACCTCAATTCTCTAAGATAAGGTTTCATCCTACTCTTTCGTAGTAGCTAGGGCTCTCCTAATATGAGTTATGATAATTAAGTTAAGTTAAAAAGTTACAATATAATCACTAATCCTGAAATTATAATGAGGCCTTAAAATAACTTCAACCCAAAAAATCCAAAACATGTTCCAAATGGCCTAAAACTTGGCCCAAGTCATATACCAACCCAATAGACCAAAATAACACTATAATAAGCTCAAACCTGATATTTTAAAAATCTCATAAACCTTCTTAAAGGTTAAAATGTTTTGCAATTCAATCATCTTATTAAGTTAATTTAATTTCTTATTAAATTAATCAATTAGCTTATATGCGTAACTAAAATTGAAATCTTAAATATTAATTATATTGTGACTCGGTGTTATAAGAACCTATTTCATGATCGGTGGGTCCCGATGCCGAGGGAATAATCCATACAAGGAAACTCTTGACACCTCCCCCTGACCATTATATAGCTCCCCATAACATTAAGTCACTTAATTATTTATCTTAATGGTTTACTATAAGTTCGCCAACATCTATAGCAATAACAGTTCAATCAACATGTAACTAAGTTACGTAATACAACATATGTAAAACATCAACATCACATCTCAATTAATTAAATAACCTATCAAAAGTCCAACATCTCAAATCATGAAATGACATACCACATGTCATATGAAATAACAACTCATAAAAATCCAATAATCAATTTAACAATTAGTTAAATGCTATAAATATAGATAGTATTATGCCATGTTCAAAAATAATGTCCTCAAGTTTATTTGATCTTTCATCAAGTTCAGATTTTAAGCATTTGGATTACTATAATTCAACATTCAATTTCATGAAATCAATTTTTTTTACAACATTCATGAAATAAATTTGAGCATTTTATTTTATGTCTCAACCTTATTTTTATTCAATTTGAGAAGTTAACTTTGTTTTATAATTGAATAAATATTAACATGTAATCCTTTCATCAACTCTTCTAACTCATGATTTTCAAGTTGGAATTTGTTAATGTCTTACAAGAAATTTTCAATATTGCAAATCTTAATTTAGAGGACAACTTTAGGTTTAACCTTTTCAACTTTAAGATCCCTTGATATAGTTCATCGAATTATTGTCCATATTTTCCATCATCAAATATATTTTCACTTTCATAAGATGATGCAGACAAAAGACTTATGAGTATTAACACTAGATATAATATGGAATTACCATTTGAAATGCTAGATATGTCATTCCTAACTTTTGATAATGTCATTATGAACTCCAAAAGACTAACACTCTCTTTTTTTATGTAATAATATCTTTCTTTCTCATTGATCCAGTTTGACTCATCTTTGTATACTTTCACTATAAAATCAATCACATTTTGTTCTTAATCATTTAATGAATTCGAAGAGGATTCACTCTCTAAGTCACTCAAACTCTCTTTTTATACTTTGTTATTTTCACTCATCTCCAAGTGTGCCACACAAACATTGATGTGATATCCAATCCATCCAAAACTAAAAATGTTATCACCATCTCTTCAATTTCCCATACCGTGACTAGACAAATGCTTCTCAATTAACCTTAATGTTTATGTTTAGAAGACTTTGATTTTCTTGGATCAAATTGATTTACCTTTTTGAAAACTTTCTTATTATTTTTGTAATTTTTTTTCAGATCTCCCAACAAACAAAGACATATCATCATCGACACTCGCATTAGGTTTATTTTCAGTTTAAATAAAAAAACTCTCCGTTGCTTAACCTTGACATGCTAAATCTATTGAATTTACAGGATCATGATCCTTCTCTTTCTCGTAAATTTGGAGGGATCCCACCAAATATTCAAATTTATAATTTCGAGGTATATAAATTTTCCTTTTGAATTTCCACCTTGGTATTGAACCTGGATGAAAGGGATCTCAAAAAATTATTGAATACCTACTCTCGCAGATCCCCTCTCCTCGATTCTAATAAACATTTACCACATTAGTCAATCTTACGTGGTAGTCATGACATGTATCATCCTTTATCACATTTGTAGTTTAAAATGAGGTATCCAATCTTTATAGCCCGTCTCTCTTGACCATTGACGTTCCCTCATGGGTAACTCCTAAAAATATTCAACACTTATTTGGCCATTTCACAATTCATGATTCAATTTTACTCTTGAATACTAACAGATAAAAATAAAGCATTCAAGGATATTGCATCGTAATTACACTCTAAAAATTCAGCGCCACTGAATTAAGATATTGGTTTTCTCTCAAAAGAATCATCAATGTCTCTAATAGGACAACTCCATTCATCTTCCACACTAATCCACACTCTCTCATTAATCTCAAGTGATCGCTCATCTTCACATTCCAATGACCATTTTAACCCATCAAAATGTGGTGAACAGTTCGTAGAGCCTCCATTTCTCAACATATGCACAAGTACAACCAAGATTAAATTAAAATATAAAATAGATCATAAAAAAATGGATTCAAATGACAAAATCCAAAAAGTCACAAACACAATCAAAACGCACAAAATTTGGATCTATGCTCAAGCATGTATGTACCATAAAGAACAAACTTCTATCATAAATATTTTAATAGAAACGACCTCATCTACCAGATAATATGTTGTCCGCATCCTTTCTCTAAACTCATCTCTACACACTAGTTCTCGGTGGACTGTTAGTAGAGTATATACCTCTCAATGTATCCATGTCTCGAGTATGAAACAAGCAATTAGTGATGCAAGGAGAAAAAACATATTTAAAATCAAATTTGAGCACACAAAAAACACAAATAAAAGTCTAGAGTGATTTATGCTTGACCTAAAGGCACCTACAAGATTCGATACAACTTGACTGTGAGGTTATAATGTTCTTAACAAAGTCCTAAAGTTGGGTGAAGATGGTTTACACTAAAATTTCGAAAGAAAAATGTATGCAAATTAAGCAAATGTGTGTAGTAAATTGTATATATGTGATGAATAAACTTGAAAACATATTTTGAAAAGTAAATTTATAAATCAATTGATATAAGAAGTGTATTAAATTTTATATTTCAAATTGTATACATAATGCAAACATAACTAGAAACCATCTCCATTTTTAGGCCAATTGGAATTGGTTTAAGCCAGGAATAGTTAAATTACACAAAATAATTTTTTTATCATAGCTCAGATTTGATGTGATTATGTTTGTATAGTGTGAATTAAAAATATAATTTTTAAAATTAATCTATAACACAAAGTTTATGAGGAAAACCCTAGACAAGGAGAAAAACCTTAGTATGCATGCTCTTTGTAACCACAAGAAAAGAATTTTACAAGATTCACAAATGGGGCAAACTTGAGATGTCCTTGATTCAAATTTCCCCAACTAGGAAAATACTTCACTAAGATCCATAGTTGAAGATATAAAGTGTATCATCTAATTCATGTTGACTTAAACAAGTATTGCAGATGCCTTGTGTTCCACAGCTCGTTTAAAAAATCATTCATAATTAAATTATTAATTTTGGAAAATTTAATTTTAAATTCGCAAGCTTGAGAAAACCTAGTTGTCGAAATACTAATCATAACTGAGAAATATATCTCAATGAACCCAAGATTTTTGATAGATCGGTAGACATATTGAGTCTCAAGTAGCTGCTGAAATAATGACGTACTCTAAGGATCAAGGGAAAAAAATTTAAATCATGTTATGTCTCGAAAATGATGACATAATGGGACTACTCCCCAGGAAAAGGTATCGGGCTATATGAATAAGGGCCCATGTCATTTGACCACCTAGTATTTGAGACTACAAATTTGGAACCGGATACAGAATCACTGCAAAGGAGCTTGATCAACTCGACCAACACGAACACTGGATCTGTTGCATAAAGAAGTGTGGTCACATTGCAAAAAAAATAAGGATGGCCTCTCATATGGAGGGCTACTTCTTCAGTTCTTTAACAGTAAGGTAGAACTTTGACATCCCAGCATCAACATTTATCATAGCATTGTGACACCCCACCCAATTAAATATCGGGTGATCAGTCCTTTATAAAATTTATAACAGAATGTTCAGTTGGTTCATTCTTAGCATCATTATCGAAAAACTTAAATCCAATTAATTACCTAACATTTAATTAAGCTAGTGTCAAAACATTTTCCAATTAAACTTAAAACCAATTAATTCATTTAATAAACTTCTGAACATGCAATTATACCATACACAAGAATTGAATGTTGAATGAAACAATTACTGAAACATTAAGACTGGATAAAATCCTCCAGTTCAAAGTAACAAACCAAACCATAATAAATATTCAAACCAACTGAGAAGAACTACAAAGTAAACTGAGCACAACTCTGGTAATGAGAATGGGCGACACATGCCCTAACTGAGATATCTGAACTAGGAACTAAATGAAATGAGAGAAGCGTCTAATCCAAAATAACCCGCAACTTCCGCAATAACTGCAGCTCGACAAACCATCCAAGTGTCTAGAACCGGTGTCCCTGTGGCTGGGCACCTGTACTAATACATATATATACAGCAAAAGAGAAAAGAGATGCAAGAAACGGGTTAGAGCCCGATGTGTAAAAATATTTTTTTAGCAAGTATTTAAAACTGCATTAAATCAAGTATTATATGCATGTTAGTTCGAAGTCTCACATGAGATTTTCACCTCTCGATTAGTGTGCACGCCTAACGTACATCTACTCCAACCTAGTCATCTGACATTTCTAACTAGGTGATAGGCTTATCCATTTAATTACCCCTCGTAGTAGTATTCCATATATGATCTCAACGTTTATCATTTTAAATAAGTGTTAACACACTAAAGTCAAGTATTTACTATTTACGTTACCGAAGATTTCAGTATCTTAAAAATCTGATATTATCTCATTTTAGATATACCACAAGCATACATATATATCTCTCACTATAATATATGTATTAACCAAATCTTAATAGCCAACAAACATCACATTATAAGTATAACACGTGTAGGTATATCATACACATAATACTAGCAAGTAATAGGTATTCACGCAACCCATCCAATCAAACGGTATACACAACCAAGTGTCATATTCCACACGTAGTATTATTATCACTAAATACTTTCAACGTGTTTTAAGTTAGGACATTTCCTCTCTCGTAATATATTTATAATGATAATATGTCACCCGGAAATCCTAATTACATAATCATAATAAGTCCCACAATTAACCACAAATTCTTCAGTTCCTAAACAACTCCCAATAATTCTGCCCTATTTTGGGTTCATCGAACACTAATTTTTCTCACTCAAATTGATCGTATACTAACATAGGGGTAAAATAGAAAATTCCTTAAAAGTCAAAAATCTTGCTCGAACCAAAAGAGCATCTCGCTCGAACGACTTCGCACGAGATCGAGCGAGATGTCACTGTTCGTCTTCTTTCCCAGAATTCTGCGTTTTTCCCACCATTTATGAACCTAAAACCTCTAAGATTCAACACCCAACACGTCATCATCAATACCCATCAACCCATAACAGATTATAAGTCTTTCCTAACATCCTAGGATGCTTAATTCGTCATTAATCATCATAATTACATAAAACCCCCAAATTAATTCATATGAACCCTAGTTTTCGTAATTTCAATTAAAGAATCCAACCAACCCAGATTCGTTCATCCATATATGATTCAATTTCATAGTTTCACCTCTACATACATGAAGTAATATCAACAACTAATTTGTCCAATCTCTAATCATCATTTAACTCCAATTTTCACCCAATTAACATGTAAATCAAGGATTAAATCCACCTACACTAACATGAGTATGATTATTGCTAAAGAAAGGAAGTAATAAACACTTGCCTCGATTTTGAAGGTCTGATCCGTTGATGTTGTTGGTATGGATGCGTTCCTCGCGATTCGATCTACACGATGGTGGTGGTGGTTGTGCAAGGTGGTGAATATAGCTTCTCCTCCTTTGGAATTTGCTCTCCCTCACCCACTGTGTCTCTCTCTTCATTTCGGTTTAAACTAACCCTAATTGTCCCCAATTAGCTGATATAATATATCTCTAATTTTTGTCCATTTAATTCCTCTAAAAATCCAAATTACAAAACTACCCCTATCGGGTGCCTGCTTGGCCTAAAAATATCCCGGAGTCCAAATAAAATACCTGGGTAGAGTTTTCTGACTATCTCGATCCCTCCGGACTCAACGACGCACTCGAAATGATCATACGAGTTACTTAAAATAAATTTACCTTTTTATTCCAGTGAATTAGTCCTGACACGACTCACACGTGTGTCCCCGACTTAATATACCAAACTGTCGTATTTCTTTCTTACGACAAGTTATATAAAATCGTCATTCCATATTACTTATTCTCACAGTAATATTAATAATTACTAACTTCTCGTCATGCTAGTAAATATTCAAATTTAATTCGGATTAATAATTAATTCTCACTTTTTAATTTAATTACCCCCATAATAATAATAATTCACATAATTATTTAAGTCTTCAAAAATATGGGGTATTACATACTTCCCCCTTAATAACGAAATTTCGTCCCGAAATTCAGAAAATAAGGCATTTCTGGTAAGGAAATCTCCGAGTATTTACCTCACATCTCATGAATTTACGCAGTACCGTGCATACATTACATTACCGAATACCCTTAATAATGAACACCTCACTGATTAATTACTCTCCACGCCTTACCATTTAAGTTTCACTACTTAACTTATATATAGTCACTATCTAGTCTCCTACTACTCGCACTAGTAGGTTAATTGATATTTAGATATATACAAATTTGTCTTACACACAATATATACTATTAATGTTAGCACATTCTCGCCATACTGCCTCCACAAAGGACTATAGAACCTAAGCATGTACACTACATAGGGAAAGATCCCACATCACTCGGTACCAATTTCCTCATTCCAACATGCAATAATGCAACTCCCAGTCATTTCCACCCGGTTGACGGGCCCTAAAATTCCTCTGAACCTGGTAGATTATTGTCCTCCCTTCTATCCAATAAGCACAAGGATAATAAGGATTTATATATAACGCCTCAAATGGAATTCTATCGATAATAAGTTGAGGGGAGTTGTCTTACGCTAACTCCACCCGTGGAAGATATAACACTAAACCTTCCCATAATTGGAGATACAACATACCTCGTAATGTGCAACTAAAACTCTCAGACTTACCGTCCGCCTGCGAGTGTGTTAGGACAAATATGTTCGCACCTTGATATTTAGGGCCTCCCAGAACTCTTCCCAATAATCGAGTCATAACTCTCTTGACTATTTCGGACAAAAACTCTACTTGTACCCACTATAACCTTACTACCCTAGGAATAATGGTTGGGGTTTACTGTTACACCTTACGATTTGTCCTAACTTGGCATAATGTGAGCTACTTTAATTACCCAACCCACATAGGGTCGTGATCCCATTGCGAAGTAATTAACTCTATAATTATTCAGGGATTCACTCTCCCATTACTACCATGGAATTCCTAATGCTGAAGGAATTCTATGATTTCTTGATGGTCCACTTTCAATTGGAGCTCAACAATGCCTTGCTTTTCTTATGCCATCACTACTACGGGTTTATATCATTATGCATTTTACTTTTCTTATAACCACATCCATATCTATGGCTCAGGCGACAGTGTCATCACTGCATGTCGCAAGTCCCTCCCCTCTCTTTAAGCTTCAGATTCTTGTGAAACATGCTCTCTCCATGTCCTAACAAGTAAGTTTCAACTTTCTCGAGTTAAAATTTACCGGATTTTTCGTATACCATCTTCATGGCAAAGTTGGGAAGTAACGGTCCTAACTGCCCTAACCCATCAAATAGCTAAATTCTGAAGTCACACTCTTCTACATTCAGTTACCTCTCGCAATACACATTGTGCCAAAAATTTCAATTATGGAAAATACTATAATTCAACTATCTAGGGCGCCCATACACCCTGTGTTTTGTGCATTGCAGCACCACCATACTATATGTTTTATATAAATAACAAATTATGCCCCACATACTTGTCATGACTATATGGTAAGGTCCTACTCAGTCACCCTACCTTTTCCACCTAATCATATCTTAGGTTGTACCACCGGTCTGCTCGTAGTGTCAACGATTGGTAACATTATTACATATTAATCTTATACGGCCCCATCGGCCTTAATTTGTAACATAACCCTTATCTCACGGTTATAACTACATATATGGGTAATCATTACGATACTAAATCCATGTACTAAAGGCAAACTTCTCCCAACTTCCAACGTTCGCTAAGTTTCATGCATGTGGTCTCTTGCAAAGCGAAATCCAAACAAGTAACTCCCCGATACACTACTTCCTAACACTGCTGGTTGTCGGGATCTGTTAAGTCCTTAATCTATAACATATATCCCTGAATTACCATCTATGATCATAAAAGTCCACTCGTCCACTCTTATGTTTCTAAAGACAATATACAACGCAGGGCTCTCACTATCACGAGTTATTAGCGCTATATAATTTATGAGCTATATCTCTCCGCTCTACAATAATTCAATATACCCTGAATTATATCAGTAAAACATCCCTGCTCACCGGGATCAACATAGTAAGACAACATACTCACTGAAGTCTACAATACAATAAACACATGTACAGGCTCAACCGTTTTTCAGGTGATGCCTTTCTAAAACCATATATTTGAAATTTGATTTTTTTTTGTACAATATCCATATCACACAATTTACTACTGTTTAAACCCTCGGTAACCAGTAACCATGCAATATAATCATAATATGCTCTACTATCACAACGCTCAAAGGAGCACGGATCGTTACATAATACCATATACAAATTTCTCTTAGTGTCCACACTTGTTCCTCCCAGCAGGTGGCACAAAAATATCGCTACCAAATGGTAGTCATTTACATAATAAGGCTGCTATCGCCAGCGTACCCACTAAATCGAATGCACACTCAAATCCTTAGTGTTAACTATTCACATATGTTGTGACACACCCACGTCACTAGAGCTCATCGTTTATTCGCAAGGATAAAACAAAGCTTCATCAGTCTAGCCTGATAGTGGGGTCCTCGCACGCACTTTTTGCGACCCATAATCATCTACAATCGTTATACCTTTCGGATTCCATTCATTAGATTTTCCCTTTCTTTTTGGTGGGTAAATTATTCTGGTGTGGCTCACCCGCCCGACATCGATACATTGGCCCCATATTTGTAGGCCGCAAATATGGCCTCACTGGCCTTCCCTTGGCCCTATCGACCCTGAAATATGGTATGCTACAGTTATTGATGACTACTCTTGTCCTGCCTAGACCTACTACTCTCGGGTTATTAGTTCCTGGGTTCAATTCTCTTGACCCAATTCTCACACTGGATATTTTACTTCTCCAACTAGTATGCTTTACAGGCACGATTTATTATTCCCGATACTTATCAATTTCACTACTCACGTGAAGACATTCCATACTGGTAACCGTTATCTCTACATACAGGGTAATTTCCCTTTCACCGGTCCTCCTGGACTTATTGGGATGTCCTTCTCTCGGACCTGGTAGTCTTAACTCCTAGTTGTTATTTTCGTTGTTCTTTGCACTCTACAGGGCATATGGAACACATGATCGATCCGCTGGTCTTGACTAAATCCATCACCATTACGTTAAGTTTTAATCATATCATTTAAATAGGTTTCCCCTCACCTGCTATAATTTCCGATGATGTTCTACTAACACTATTGAATTCAACCTTGCCCTTTGGCTAGGTATCACAACTCGACTGGCTCCCTTTCTTCTGGGGCGTTGACACATTCTAGTAAACATCTACCTTGATGACATTGACACTAGTCACCTCAGTCGCATCTCCCATTCATGCTATGGAATTCTACCCACGAGTCCATTTTCAACTTACGGACCCTTTTACCTTCCGTGACTCCTACTTCGGTTACGAAATTCGCTTATAAAATTAACTCATCCTTTACGATTGGTCTCCACCCGACCTACTGGTGATAAGTTCAACATCTCTTCCATATCTCTGTCTACCCAGAAGATGGATTTTTTTTAAATGGTCAACCCGTACCCAATATCTCGGTTTGATTGACTATTTTTACTCTTTGCTGTTCTCAGAGCTAGAAAAATATTTCTTATGAATTTAAAATTCTGAGTGTCACTGCACTCTACTTTGCATTATCGCCTTTGGATTAGCTCCCTTCATTGGCCAATCTTACTTAGATATTACTATTGGTGACTTTTATCACGATCACCGTTCCCTAAATACTTCACAACTCTCAATCATTTTCCTCCTCCTGCAGTCCCGCTAATGGCTTTCGCTGGTCATCCCATATTGTTCGGAGTACGAAGTCTAATCACTCTCACATATGAATTGACTTCACTAAACTAAATCGCAGGAGAGCATAAATCGCATACGTAGTGGAATACAACAATCCTAGAATAAGCCTCTACATCAATGAACGCTAAGCTGAAACGTAATAAGCCGTACAGATCCTAAAGGACACTAGAACCTGATGCTCTGATACCACATGTGACACCCCGCCAAATTAAATACCGGGTGATCAGTCCTTTATAAAATTTATAACAGAATGTTCGGTTGGTTCATTCTTAGCATCACTGTCGAAAAAATTAAATCCAATTAATTACCTAACATTTAATTAAGTTAGTGTCAAAATATTTTCCAACTAAACTTGAAACCAATTAATTCATTTAATAAACTTCTGAACATGCAATTATACCATACACAAGAATTGAATGCTGAATGAAACAATTAGTGAATAATTAAGGTTGGATAAAATCCTCCAATTCAAAGTAACAAACCAAACCATAATAAATATTCAAACCAACTGAGAAGAACTAACTGAGCACAACTCTTCTAATGAGAATGGGTGACACATGCCCTAACTGAGATATCTGAACTAGGAACTGAAGGAAATGAGAGAAGCGTCTAATCTCAAATAACCCACAACTTCGACAACAGCTGCAGCTCGGCAAACCATCCAAGTGTTTAGAACCGGTGTCCCTGTGGCTGGGCACCTGTACAAATACATATATATATATATAGCAAAAGAGAAAAGAGATGCAAGAAACGGGCCAAAGCCTGATGTGTAAAAATATTTGTTTTATCAAGTATTTAAAACTGCATTAAAGCAAGTATTATATGCATGTTAGTTCGAACTCTCACATGAGATTCTCACCTCTCGACTAGTGTGCACGCCTAACGTACATCTACTCCAACCTAGTCATCTGACACTTCTAACTAGGTGATAGGCTTATCCATTTAATTACCCTTCGTAGTAGTATTCCATATATGATCTCAACGTTTATCATTTTAAATAAGTGTTAACACACTAAAGTCAAGTATTTACTATTTACGTTACTGAAGATTTCACTATCTTAATAATATGATATTATCTCATTTTAGATATACCAAAAGCATACATATATATATATCTCCCACTATAATATATGTATTAGACAAATCTTAATATCCTACAAACATCACATTTTAAGTATAACATAGGTATATATAAATAATCACCACTATACATATATATATATATATATATATATATATATATTAACACAACACCCCAAGACTATACCTGTAGTGCATTGCATACTCTGCTATCATGTCCTGGTACATCTCGTACTCAAACAAGGACTATCGGTTCAAAAGTCTCCCATGAACCATATATACAAAACACACATAATGGAGGGGAACATAGTTCACATACCTATGGGTCACGCACATACCTACGCTCCCTTAGTCACCTGGCTTATCAACTCACCAATAAGCCTTCACAGTCCTATGTTCTGAGATACAAAACAATAATCCCCTCGGGATAAGATTGTCTCTACACCACCTCCCGTGATAGCAAGAAGCTAGGTATGTCATACACATAATACTAGCAAGTAATAGGTATTCACACAACCCATCCAATCAAACGGTATACACAACCAAGTGTCATATTCCATACGTAGTATTATTATCACTAAATACTATCAACGTGTTTTAAGTTAGGACATTCCCTCTCTCGTAATATATTTCTAAGGATAATATGTCACCCGAAAATCCTTATTACATAATCATAATAAGTCCCACAATTAACCACAAATTTTATTCTTAAGTTCCAGATCGTTAGAACTAATATCATAAGTATTTATCACGTAATACTTTCGACGCATTTACAATTATGATTATCTCTACCTAGCAATCTCCAAGATAAATTCACCGTTCCAAATATTTGAATTATTACACCTAAACAACTCCCAATAATTCTGCACTATTTTGGGTTCATCGAACACTAATTTTCCTCACTCAAATTGATCGTGTACTAACATAGGGGTAAAATAGGAAATTCCTTAAAAATCAGAAATCTCGCTCGAACCAGAAGAGCATCTCGCTCGAATGACTTCCACGTGTTGCGCGAGCAACTTTGCGCGACTTCCCTATCTCGCGTGAACGACTTCGCACGAGATCACACGAGATGTCACTGTTCGTCTTCTTTCCTAGAATTCTGCGTTTTCCCCCCATTTATGAACCTAAAACCTCTAATATTAAACACCCAACACCTCATCATCAATACCCATCAACCCATAACAAATTATAAGTCATTCCTAACATCCTAGGATCCTTAATTCGTCATTAATCATCATAATTACATAAAACCCCCAAATTAATTCATATGAACCCTAGTTTTCATAATTTCAATTAAAGAATCCAACCAACCCAGATTCGTTCATCCATATATGATTCAATTTCGTAGTTTCATCTCTACATACATGAAGGAATATCAACAACTAATTTGTCCAGTCTCTAATCATCATTTAACCCCAATTTTCACGCAATTAACATATAAATCAAGGATTAAATCCACCTACACTAACATGAGTAGATTATTGCTAAAGAAAGGAAGTAATAAACACTTGCCTCGATTTAGATGGTCTGATCCATTGATGTTGTTAGTATGGATGCGTTCCTCACGTTTCGATCTACATGATGGTGATGGTGGTTGTGCAAGGTGGTGAACATAGCTTCTCCTCCTTTGGAATTTGCTCTCCCTCACCCACTGTGGCTCTCTCTTCATTTTGGTTTAACCTAACCCTAATTGTCCCCAATTAGCTGATATAACATATCTCTAATTTTCGTCCACTTAATTCCTCTAAAAATCCAAATTACAAAACTACCCCTACCGGGTGCCGGCTTGGCCTAAAAATATATCGGAGTCCAAGTAAAATACCCGGGTAGAGTTTTTTGACTATCTCGACCCCTCCGGACTCAACGGCGTACTCGAAATGATCATACGAGTTACTTAAAATAAATTTACCTTTTTATTTCACTTAATTAGTCCTGACACGACTCACACGCGCATCCCCGACTTAATATACCAAACTGTCGTATTTCTTTCTTACGACAAGTTATATAAAATCGTCATTCCATATTACTTATTCTCACAGTAATATTAATAATTACTAACCACTCGTCATGCTAGTAAATATTCAAATTTAATTCGGATTAATAATTAATTCTCACATTTTAATTTAATTACTCCCACAATAATAATAATTCACATAATTATTTAAGTCTTCGAAAATACGGGGTATTACAAGCATCCAAGCTACTCGATAGGGTAATTTGTCCAGAAAAATACGAGATACGATGTGTAACTCCTTGATAGTCGAGGATAACCACGAGATCCCTCTGCTCGAGGAAGACACTGTCGATCCCAATAGTAAACTAGATATGCTCGTCTCACATCTGCCTTATGACCTCTACGTCTTAGAGATAGCTCCCTGGTCCCACCATTGCATTGACATGAGATGAAATTATGGGAATTAATACCTAGACATGGCATACATAGTTGGTATTATTAAACTACAAGATGAGATGCCCAGGGTTGTCCCATCTAAAAAGTCCTCCCTCGCGGAGGTACTCCTGTATAATTGAAATGGAACTGATCAATCCCTATCCCCATGACCATGCTTAGGGAAAATTTGACAGTCACTACATGGTATATGAACGAACTCTTGCTAGGTTTTTCTACAAGATACCTCCCTAGGGGCCAAAATACGCAGAGTATCAATACTACTATAGAGACATCTTCTACAAAGATGCCAATATCTTGAAATAAAATGGATTCGGTGGAACCAGACCACCTTCACACAATAGAGAGCACCAAGAAACTATCTCGAAAGACCCCCACCCGATGATGAAAAATACTAATAAACTGTATCGAACGATGACATCTGGTAGGATCCTCCATGTCCACAGAAGCCTTAAAGAGGGAACCAAATCAGGCAGACAATTAAGTCCTAGTCATGGTGGTAAAAATCCCCACCCCAACTCTAAAATCAGACATAGTTATATAATGGATAGAAAAATACATGTCCCGAGTCCTCTTAAAAATCTAGAATGAGGCTTCCAAAAGCTCAAAGCAAACCCCTATCTTGGATTAGACATAAATTATGGACCCAAAGACATCATCGCCTGCCATCGACTCCACTTCCATGAATGATCTTCTTTTAAGCCTAGAGAAAGTTGAATAATAAATCCAAGCAAAACATGTACCCATTCTGGGTAAAAAAGTCAATTTCCTCACTAGGTGAGGTCGATACTCTACTCCGTTGAACCATACTGACAAAGAGAGAGATTCCCCTACAGTAACCAACATATTACCTCCTCGGGAGAATAATAATATCCAAGAGAAAATCCGACAAACCTCAGCTAACATCACCATATGAGAATTGCTAGATACATATCAAGAACCCTGAGCCGCCATTGTTCGTCTATTATCACCAGCTTTTGTGCCAACGGATCTAAATTCAGCCAAAATGTCAACCACCATCATCTCCATCACCATGAAATAACGCATCAACTTCCCTTATGAGTACCTTCCCATGAAAGGTCACAACCACCGATTTGCATTACATATTACTACTGAGACCTGCGGATATATTGTGTCCCTAGTACTAGTGGACAATGGTTCGACCATCAATATATTCCCCCTCCGTACAGCTACCAGTCTGGGATACACCTCCTCAGAGTTTATAATGTCTTCCATGGCCATCAGGGCTTATAATAACACTCATCGAGAGGTCCTCAGGGCAACCCCTATTACTCTCATAATTGGGCCTATAAAATACGATGTTGAATTTCAAGTACTCAAAGTTCCGGCTAGTTTCAACTTCTTAAACGGGAGGGCCCGAATACACCGCATGGGGGCATTATCCTCTTCATTTGACATGAAGGTCACGATCTCGTTCAACACCAAGGTCATCACTATTTTGGGAGATGATGATTGGTCCACTATAGCCAATACTAAAACCACCCCTCTCCTAGGCATCCATCACGATAAGAACAATATTTTCCTCAATAGATTTTATGTCATTCAACACCTTTATAAGAAAAAGGAGGAACCATTCATCCACAATATATCCACCCGAATTATAAAAAAGATGGGATATATGACTATGTTCGGACTCGAATATACTCAACAGGGAACCATCAAAGTTATCACCCTACATAACACAAAAGAAAGGCCAGTCTTAGATACACCCTCAATAGCAAATCCATAACTAATAACTTAAAAGACCCCCATCATGGGTGGGACGAACACTTATATATTCAGGGAGAGTACTTCCCCTATCACATGCTCCTTGTGCCACGATGAAACGAAACAAAGAGATCCTTATAACCCTGAATGGAAATCATATATGAAGAAGGGTTATATATAGATTATGGGAAAGTCTACAAAGTCAACCACGATGAACTTAATGTATCATGGGTTACCCGTAAAAGATAGGGAAACCTTTAGTCCAGAGCCAGTGCTATTTAGTGATGAGACTACTCTAACAGTCATGTTGAGATCCGCTGACTTAATTCCTGCTGAATGCTTCCATGATTGGTACACCGCCTCAGCCATTTGAGACCCCATAGTGGAAAATGGTCAAATGGTCAGCATCCTGATTAACCTCTACCTATGCGTTCTAGGGTCCACCACCCTCCCAATTGAAACACCACTTTTTATCGAGTCTTAAAACATGACAAACAAACCTCCATGGGATTATTAGTGGAATGAATAAAGTCACCAACTCTTGCTGAAATCCATCTCCGAGGAATGCCCTTACAATGACCCTATCATAAGACTGATCGAAAACCAAAAGACTACCCTGTAGCCATCCTAGGGCTTCTCATCGAATTCCCTCAAGAGTGCATGCAGGGTTGCGCCCTTTCTCGGGGTGCTCACACTTCGTCAATGTGGGGAATAATGTGTAGAGATATAGTCGTTGGTCTATTTTGTACAAAAAAAGGCAAAAAAAATGTTCCCGCCTTAAGAGAACGGCATAAGGATAATATTGATGTTTGTGAAACCAAGTAGTGCGAAGGTTCGGGGACTAAGTTACAGAATGGGAAGGTATTAAACACCCATCATGCCCTTTTGGTATCTCAGGGCATGTGTTAATCTTATATTACTAGACTCCATGAAGTGTGTGATCATGTTCATAATATAGGTGAAGAATGGAATCATCTAACTCGTGTCATAAAAAGGACGGAGTGAATTCATCCTTAGGAGTGATCCGAAAAATAATAATTCAAAAGATAATTCAAAATATCCAACTCACGTCATAAAAAAGGACGGAGTAAATTAATACCAAGTAAAGTAAGAAAGTGATGGAAGGAAAGGGAGCAACTCTGAATTCGAGAAAATGTTCTCTGACTTACTGAGATGGGCTTTTAGGGGTGATTTTTAAAGTGAGGCTATGGATTCTATTTGTAGGGACAAGGGTGTGACAATCGATAGAGGTATGGAACTACCAATAGACATATCACCTTAGGTACAATCCTGATGGGCAAGGTCCCTAGGGTGCCATTTTGCAATCTGGGATAGGTTTTTCGGAAAAATGGGCGTAAAACGCAAACCGCAAGTCAGAATTGCACACAGGGTGATTCATTGGAATGGGAATTTAGAGCCCTTCAAGAATAAATTAAGTCACTCCCAAGTCCAGGAGTTGACTGAAGTCAAATGGGGCCCAGAAGCACTTATTGGTCATTAGATAGGAAGTTTTTTGTGGAAAATGGATCGTTCGTCCGAACCGTAAGGTCGATTCATGCATAGGATGGACCGTTGAAAAGGGTATTCAGTTACCTTTAAGATTTCATCGTATTCATTCAGTTCAAAGAGTTGACTATGGTCAAGCAGGGCCTAAAAGTTCCTAATGATGCTTCGAAGAAAAATGGGCCATTCATCCGTACTATAAGGTTGATTAATGCACGGGATGGACCGTTGGAAAGGGAATTCCAAGTCATTAAAAGATTCATTGAGATTCACTCAAGATGTAGAGTTATCCAGAGTCAAACGAGACCTGGGAGCGCTCAGCGGCCTATAGATATATTTTTAGGGTAAAATGAGCCATTTGTCCGAATCGTAAGGCCGATTTATGGACAGGACAAACCATCGGAAAAGGGTATTCAGCGCCCTTCAAAGATTCATTGACCCGAGTCAAACGGGGCTCGAAATTTCCTAGTGGCCTCCAAATTAGTATTCAAAGTATGACCTAGGGTTTATGGTGAATGAGTGAGTGCTAAGGAACTAAGGAGGTATTTAGAGGGTCCTAGGATGGAGTGTCTACAGAGAGCCCCTCGATGAGATAGTTTTGAACAAGTGAAGGTCGTCGAATGATAGAAACCACATCAATACTGTGGAGGAGGATATTAAGTCAATTCTACAGACCTAGAGGATGAGGGTAACCAATTTAGAGGATCGAGGTCAGTTCTGAGATCCTAAGAAGATGTGGAAAATCAATTTTGTGGGTCGAGGTCAATTTCGAGGACTTAAAGGGACAAGGATGACCGATTCAGTGAGTCGAGGAGGTGTTAAGTTTGATCCTAGGGGGCTAATGTGACCAATTCAGCAGTTAGAGGTCAATTCTGAGGACCTAAGGAGACGAGTATGACCGATTAAGTGGGTCGAGGTCAATTATGAGTACCTAAAGTTGTGATGACCAATTCAATGGGCTGAGGTCAATTTTGAGGACCTAAAGTTATACTGAGGATGACCAATTCTAAGGGACGAGGTCAATTCTGAGGACCTAAAGTTGGGGGATGACCGATTCTATGAGTCGAGATCAATTCTGCAGATCAAGGTCAATTTTGAGGACTTAAAGTTGTGACGGCTGATTCTCAGGGCCGAGGTCAATTCTGAGGACCTAAAGTTATGACGACTGATTTTGAGGGCCGAGGTTAATTTTGAGTACCTTGAGTTGTGACGACTGATTCTGCGGGTCGAGATCAATTTCGGGGACCTAAAGTTATGGAGATCAATATTATGTTTCGAGGTCAATTTTAAGAACCTAAAATTATACTGATCAATTGTGTGTGTTGAGGTCAATTCTGAGGACCTAAAGTTTTATCATGCAGTAATTTCACTGGGGAAAGTGTATATGATTTCAGGTGCAGGTGCACTTTTGATTCCACTGGAGGTGGTGTTGTCTTGAAATTCATTTGGGGAATGATTAATTTTGAGATTTTATCTAGGGAATTATGGTATACTTGGATGCGGGTGCATCATTAGTTCCGTTGTGGAGTATACCAGGGATAAGAGTGTAAGATTAATACATCTGGGGATTTCAAGAGTTTTTAAGGGGCTTAGGGATCTAAAAAAATATTTTCTTAAGGGGAAAAAATGTTCCATATTTTTCAGGGATTTTTTGAATTTTGGGGATGTTTTCAGGCAAATTCTAGATTTATATGGCATTTTCTATACAAAATTTGAGGGGATTACTGATCGATATGGGTAGTGGCTTGCTAATCCGCAAACCCTTTAACTTTCTATATAAAAGGGGTGAACCCTCCTAGTTTTTTACACCTTCAGGTGTTTGAATATTCTACTGTCTCTCTTTAAGAGTTCTCTCTAAGTCGTTTCTTTTTCAAGACTCCGAATGGGTGGCACTTCAGGTGATGTTCACAACAACGAGTGGCTGGCGATTGATGATTGGGTCGGCCTAGAGTGGCATTCGATAGTGCCCCTTACACCGAGAAATAAGAATGCCTTTGACTCGTTCGAGCTAGTTGTTGATGAGCAAATTTGTTGCGCAATCCTGCACTCCATTGAGCGACAAGGGTGAAAAACCTTGTGGTTATGTAAGTATGGTGACCTTTGGTTTTTAGATTCATTTTTTTCTTTTCTCTTCTTATGATAATGAAAGTTTTCCTTTTGGTTTCTTTAATACTAACATAGCTTCTTTGGGCATTCAGTCTCAAGGGATGACTGGGTTAAAGGAGGTTTGGGAGAATCTCCCTGGGGCTGTATGATGGATAGTGTCGTATGCCAGGTTTAGTCCATTGGTAGAGGCAGTGGATGAGACACCGTATTCCACTGCGGTGTTGTGTGATCTTGGGGAAAGATGGTGGGACACTACCCACAAATTTCATTTGGGGGTTGAGGAGATGACAACGACTCCCATTGATGTCCAATAGCTATGACGACAAAATTGTGAAAGGTTCCATATTATGGTGGACCGCACTATGAGGGTTGCACCAGAGGCGGTGCAAGCTATTTTTTGAGACATGGGTAGAATCATATCAAGGTATTCTATCTGAATTTATTCTTTGAGGGAGACATTTTTTAGGAGGAGGGTGGATGTGATGGACGGGCGATAATTGAGACAAATGGCCCATTTATTTGTTTTGCTTTTTCTTGGGGGTTTTTGGTGGAGACAAGCGATAACGTCCTCCATCTTTGGTTTTTATCATATCTAAGGACGAATTCTGACGTCCTGATGTATGACTAGGGAGCCTTGCTTTGGCATACATTTTATTCTTCCTTGGATGCATTCAGTCGGTGCTATCTACAGACCTTTGCAAGGGTCACGTATCTTCTGGAGGTAATTTTGGCTTTATTTTCCTTTTGAATTATTTTCCTGTAGTCGTTTTGTATTCTCTTTGATAATTTCTTTCTTATTGCACACATGGTTCTACGAGGTGATTGGGCATAATGCGGGGCTGTTGTCCCTAGAGGATGATGATTTAGGGGGACTTTTTTTTTGGATATTTCGATGGAATAATTCCAATCAGCGGTCGAACCAATCCTTATATTTAAAGGACGTGCAACGGGTCTTGAATGACCTGACGAGCAATCACGTTAACTTTTTCCCTTTATGAGTTCTTCTTTGCATCTTTATGTCTTGAGTATATGTTGATTCTTTATTCAATATGCAAGTGACCTTATATCCCTGGGGGATGTCTTTATAGGACACGGGGGTTACTGGCATGCATGCACATATACGACGGTTGATGGCGCATGAGTTCGGGTATGTCTGGTACCTAAGAGAGAGGGTGGTGAAGCAGATAGTGGAGGAGGATGTGGTGGTCCTACCATCATCACCACTATGTATATGAGGCGAGTGAAGGAGATGTTTGATGAGGATCGGACAATAGTGATCATAGGTGATCCATATACGCACTATACGGATATGACGGTGAGTTACGCTTACCTGGATTTCATGATGAGTTTATTGATGCCCTAATGTATCTATGACATGGAGATTACGCCTCCACCGACCATGGCTTCAGGTAGGTGTACCCGTGTACTAGTGGGATGAGCTTATAACACGGGTGGTGGTACATCGACGGTGGTAGAGGACGCTTCGTTGATTGAAGTAACTCCCCCTTCTTATAATTTTTGACTAAGTAGCGAAGAGTCATTGAGCGTGCCTCATCGTCCTCACGTGTTGGTGTCTGGGTTGATAGGGCTTATAGATAAGTCCCTCCGACTTAAGATATACTTATCGCTTTCTCTTCTCTGTTTCTAGTTTCTGCTTATTTTCCTTGCCTTTTACTAACTGAATCATATTCTATTTTCTTTGCAGTATGTAAGGGTGCCGACCAACTGGTTGCGGGACATCAAGTATTAGATGGCTTCCATGTCCGATTATATAAAAAAGTCAGCTCTCTTTTGCTTAGATCTGTTTTCCACCTCAAACAAAGGTTCTGGTTCTAGGAATGGAGGGTCCATTGCTTATCTTCGGGGAAAGCATGTGCTCCACGAGGGCTGAAGGTTTTGATGGGAAGGTTGAGAGTTTGGCCGAAGTCCCATTTATATTTTGTATTTTTTCTTTTTACCATTGTACCTGCAAAATGTAATCATGCGAAGCAAGAATATATATGAAAAATATGCATTTTCTTTTTCATATTTTTCTTCATTTAGTGACTTATCCAATATCCACTTTTGATTTTCTTCTGAGATTATTTTATTTTACAAAGAGAATAGAATGAAAATGATTTTAAAGAAAATGTTTATTAAAAGAAGCGTAATAAAAAGTAATGAGCCAGGGGATAACTTTTCAAAAAATTGAACTTTAGAAATTGATTTTGGGAAAAAGAGAAAAAATGAAAATTTTCTAAAATAGGGGTTACCGATTAGCATATCCCCTAGCTTTCATACTGGCGTAGGGCTCAAGTGAAATCACTCCTAGGCTTTAATTACAATTTTCTGAACTCGTGTGATACTTAGTAGGGCAAAGAGTTAAAAGGGATTTTGGATGGTTTATTTTTTGCAAGGATTCTTAGGTATAAAAGGAGAGTTTAGGGAATGTATTTTCACCGACATTCATATATCTTTTGTGTCTTCTTCGTTATCTCTTATCCAAATGGTTCTTCCAATGTATGAAAAATTATTTTCTCATCTCTAAGTCTTAGAGACCATGTGCCTCTACAATATTAACTATGATACTTTCAGCTTGAGTCGGGTTTCCCTTTGGCGTAATCCGGCTATAGACTATAATATCTAGCAGTGGAGATACAATTTTTGTACCCTAAAGACCATGTCTCTCGGTTTGTCCTTGACGAGGGCTTCCCTACCTATAAGGAATTTTTGACAATGTTGGGGGTCATCTCCTGTGTTGCAGCCGCTATGCCTAATATTTTTCATTCTCCTCGTGTATCTTTGGATGAGTTGCTCCATATTTCTCCTTCGACAGCTTGATCACTAGTTCATGGAGGGACTATTTATCTTCTTGTGGTTATGCACTCAGTGCGTCGGAAGGAATTTGTTAATTTTGTCTTTACCGGAGCTATTGCTTTAGGCCTGACTACGAGGCTGAAACTGGTTATATGAGACTTGATGGATAATCCCCAAGTGGCCAAAATAGTGGCATAGATGTCTTACCACTGTAGTTTTATGGCGGTGGTGCTAACGATGACCTTGAATGGTCTCAATGCTTGGAAAGTGGGACGTTCCAACTTTCTGAGGGGGAACCCAGTGATGTTGTTCATGTGTCTTGTAGAGAGGTTTTTTCTGGTGGATCCTCTCGATTATCCCTTGGATAGTGCCTAATTTCTTTGTCTGACCTTTCTTCAGCTTCGGCCTATTGATAAAGAACTGGGTCAACTAGTTTTTGGAGCATGGAGCATTCTGTCTTAGTTCATCGGTTCCATGGTGGGGAGACTTGAGACCTATTTTAAAGTTAAGAGAGTACGATATATGCAATTGTTTGTCTTTTGTCAGACATCCATTTGATTCCCTTGGCGGTTTATGTACCAAGCTGGGTGGGAAAAAATAGTTCCTCTTCACATAACGAACTTATTCCCGATGGATGACCTGACTGAATCATTATAGATGATATTGGGTTCCTTATGGTAGCACCACAGAAGTCTACTCATTCTTCATAATCTGTAGGAATGTATTGACATGTGTTTAGAGACTACTTGTCGTGGTTGTGGAAGTAGGCAGTGGGGAAGATTATGGAGGAAGAGACTAGGCAATGGTGGCTTATTGCCTTCGACACCATGGAGGAGGGTGTTGTGGTTTGGGCCAAACTTATCAAGGCGTGTCATTTCATGGAGTGCATACGGAGTGTTAACTAGGAGTGGGAGACCTGGGGACCTTCAGGGTCAGGGAATGATGATGAAGTAGGGACGTATCGCAATTGAGGACAACATTTGTAAAGCTGGGAAATGTTTGTGCTTTAGGTAATTTTTGGGTTTTTTGTGGGGTTAGGGATATTTTTTAAGCTGGTATGGATTAAGTAGGTTTGTTTAAGATGGTTTTAACAGTGGAAAGGGGATGGTATATTTATCTCCCTTCACTGAGACTTCATGTAACTGTTGTATTCCTTCATTGGAAATAAAAATAATTTTGATCATATTTTGTTATGCCTCTTGATGAGTTTTGCATTTGAATTATTTATACCAATCGCTAAGGCATACATAATCCTTTTGTTTATGTAAATGATGAGATGGACCGCCGTTCTTGGAGTTTAGAGAAGAATAGAATTTTGTGAAAAATAAGGGGGGTCATGCCCATGTATGTCGTATGGGCTACCTACGTACCTGTGGGAATTTTGAAAATTTTCATGAGTTTAATTTAAAAAAATATTTTTGAGAGGATTAGGTCCCATATAGTTCTGGGTAGGGGAAATTAAGAGTTTTTTTTAAAGAATAAAAGGGGGATGATAATATTTGTAGCGTGTTGAGATTTATGACTAAGGGTAGAATATCTTGAGATGGTCAAAATTGACTGGGCGCACCATCTCCTCTCCATCAAGATCTATGAGCATAGAGACACCGCATGAAAGAATTTTCTTCATAATCTAGGGTCCCAGACGGGTTCTACTATCTCCTTAAGGGTAAGTTATCCTTCTTAGACACCGCAGTCCTTGACTTTTTGATTGAATAATCGCACTATCTGGTGATGGTATAGACAATTAAGTCTCTTTTTATCCAAGAGTTGTAGTTCATCAAAGAGGGTCTGATGCCAGTCTTATTTACTAACTTGGCTTTCAATCATGACATGTAGGGAAAGTATTTCTAGCTCAACGGGTAGGATTACTTTCATGCCATACACCAAAGAATAAGGGGTAGCCCCAGTAGGCATTATGATTGAAGTGCAATGGACCTAGAGGGCATATGGGATCTGACCATCCCAATCTCTACAAATCTCAATCATTTTGTTGATGTTGTTTTTGAGGCTTTTGTTGGCGATTTCGACAACACCATTGGTTTTGGGTCGGTAGAGAGAACGATTGTGTCTTTGAATCCATACTCGTCGACCAATTTTGTGACCTCAACTTCAAAGTGGAGTTCATTATCTGATACTAACTCGTGGGGAACCCCGTAATGGGAGATGATGTTCTTTCTGATGAACTTGGACACTTTCTTAGCATTCAGCACTGCCTATGACTCGGCTTCAACCCATTCGATGAAGTAATAAATGGAGAATAAGATGAATCCATTACAATTAGAAGCTTTAGGAGTAACCTTCCCTATGATGTATATGCACAAGGTGGAGAAAGGACAGAGTCCTCGTAGACGTCTAGATGACGGATTATTTTTCCAAGGGAGATCTTGAGGCCTAAAGGGAATGCCAAATATTTTGTCATATTGTTGGTGCAGGATAAATCTATCTTGATGGAAATAGGGCGCCGTATCCTTTCTGGTTAATAGTTCTATCAAAGAACATTTACCATATAAGGTCCTCGTGGGAATTACAGAGAATGTCTTCATATGGGAATTCGGAGACCCAAGCATTGGTTCCTTCCAAGGGATAATCGACAAGGTATTTGGAGATGGCCTTCATTTCATGGATTTCTGTGTGATGTGCACGATGTCAAACTGAGCCAGTAACATTAACCTACGAGTCATTCGGTTGGATATAACGGGTTTCTCTTGAAGGTATTTGATGGGTTCCATTTGGGATACTAGTCTGATGGGAAATGCAAGCATGTAGTGTTGTAACTTTTGTGTGACCCAGACCAGGGCAAAACATGCTTTCTCCAAAGCAGTGTAGTTGACTTCGTACCTAACCAGTTTTTGACTAGCGTAATAAATGGATTTTTCCTTAAAGAATTATTCAATGTATTGGGCTAGCAAAGTCCCTGTTGTGATATCAGTGACGATTAAGTACAAGAGGAGTGGGAGACCTGGATGTAGAGGCATGAGCACCGAAGGTCAGGTGAGGTATCGCTTGATTTGGTCAAAGTCTTCTTGGCAGGCCTTGCTCCAGACTTTAGTTGAATCTTTTTGGAGAAGTTTGAAAATGGGTTCGTAGATAGAAGTCCGTTGGCTGATGAACCGACTAATGTATTGCAATATACCCAGGAATCCTCCAACTTCCTTCTCTGTATGGGGTGGTGGCATATTAAGTATGGCTTTTATCTTGACAGGTTCAAATTCAACTCCTTTCTCACTGACCATGAACCCCAAGAGTTTTCCTTTTATGATGCTAAAAACACACTTCTGTGGATTTAGCCACATTTTGGTATTGTTGCAGTCATTCGAAGAACTTTCAGAGGGAAAGAATACGACCTTCCCAAGTATTAGACTTAATTATCATTTCATCCACATCGACTTCAACGTCCTTATGAATAAGGTCGTGTAAGATGGTTGTGGTATCCCTTTGGTAGGTAGCCTCGGCATTCTAGAGTCCAAATGGCATGACAATGTAAAAAAAAGTTCCTCAGGGGGTGATGAAGGCAGTTTTCTCTTGATGGTTAGGGTGCATCTTGATATGGTTATAACTAGAAAATCCATCGATGAATTACTTAAGGGCGGACTGGTTATATTGGACATGATAATGTTAATTTTTGGCAATGGGTAATCGTTATTTGGGGATGCTTTGTTCAAATCCCACTAGTCGACGTACATGAATACTTTTTCTTCCAACATCATCACGGGGATAATGTTTGCAATCCATGTTAGGTATTTAACCACACGAATAAAACCCACGTTCAGCTATTTCACCACTTCCTCTTTGACCTCGAGAGACCATTCATTATGGATTTTTCTTCGCTTCTGTTTGACCGACTTGCATTCTAGAAATGTCGAGATCTCATATTGAGCTCTCTCTGGGTCAATGTTAGGCATGTCGTCGTAAGAAAATGCAAAGACATCTATGAATTCTTTCAACGACTCTTTAAATTTCACACACTAATGCTCGTTAAGGGTGGACCCTATCCTAATCTTAGACTGGTGGCTACTAGAACCGAGATTGATCAAAACTGTCTCATCGTCATTAGTAGAATGCGATTATGTTGTTTGTTATTTTTCTTATTGAGATAAGTTAAAAATTCTTCATTTACCAAGTCGTCATCATTAAGAGTTTTATTAGAATCAACACAATTAATGTAAGGAACAACAAGATACTCAAAATCCTCACTTATTTCACTTTTCAGAAAAAATAGGGTTAAGAACCTCGTTAAAAGAGGTATCGGTTGCATTCGTATAAAGAAAAGGAAAAATAGGAATAATAGAAAAGACTTGAATAGTGTAAATAACAGGGTTAGGTTGAATATAAGCAAGTTGGACTGGTATGGCATTCCAATTGAGGAGAGGTATGTCAGCAGTTGTGATATGAGCGGATGGGTCCGATGGCGCGGCATCTGAATGGATTATGCAGAGAATTGGCTGCTATGTCTGCAAGTCGAAGGATTCTTCGAAGTTGCTTTCCTCAGAGTCTTTGGTAATTGCCATGGTTTGCTTGGTAAGAGCTTTCAGTTCATGTTTGTAGTGTTCGGCCCAAGAGTTACTTTCTTGAAACAAGATTTCTAGCCCTTATTTCATCTTCTTATCAATGTGGTCATAGCATGATTGTGAGAATATACAAAGGGGAAGTCTTCACCCACCTAGACAAATCTTCCATTCAAAGAGTCTCCTGAAATAGTATTTTCATTCTCTAAGATTCTTTTCAGTCTCGGTCGATGGAGTGCTTTGGGTTTATCCGGTGAAGGTTGGTAACCCAGGCCACATAGGGGAAAGTCCTCTTTTAGGACTATGGGATCAAGGATTCCTTATAGGCGTCATTATAGCCCCATTCTAGGCATGAAGTGCATGTTCTTGAACATCTGAATAACATTGACATTGCCATGAGGGATGTGCTCTGGCCAGACTCGGTCTTTGAAGTTGTCCCTTGGTGGGATGGGGAGATGATCAATTCCGAAACTGGAGAGGAGCATGCCATTGGTCCTCTGCTAAATCTCTAATAGTAGGTTGATGGTACTGGGACTATCTACACTGTCATCATCCCCCCAAATGGTGATGACCTGACCGTGGGCAAAGAATAATAGTTTTTTATGGAGAGAAGATGATACTCCTTGGATGTTATAGAGCCAAGGGAAATCGAGGAGTAGGTTGAAATAAGTAGGTATGTCGATGACAAGGAATTCTATCAGAGGATTGATAGGGCCAACTCCTAGTGTAAGTTTTATGGAACCCATTACTTATCGGCGAGTGTTGTCATAAGCGCACACAATGGAAGAGGTGAGAGTAAGATCAATGACTTTCAGTCCTAAATAGTTGAAGGTTCTGAGCGGACAAACATTGAGAGAAAATCTATTTTAGATAAGTGATAGTGGGACTGCCTTTCCTAAGACTTTGTAGGATATTTTGAGACCATAATTACGATTAGGGCTGAACTTCAGTATTACTTCTTTAGAAAAGGAGAGGAGTCTAGAAGAGATCATGGATCTAACCATATTTACGACTTCTATAGGAGTAGTAAAGGGAAAAATAATGGGTCCTTTGAGGAATTTATGAAATAATTCTAATGTAGTTGCGAGGACATAAATAATCTCCATAGTGTGATATTGGCATGGGTCTTCTTTAGCCGACCGAGGACTTTTCTCTCTTTAACGATCATTTCTGCCATTAGAAGTTATTTGGCCACCTCTTTTCCTTTGTATGTTTAGGTTGCATAAGGAATCAGATCTTTGTACTATCACCCTAATTAGGTCATGTGATTCACCGAGGCAGGGAAGAATAAGAACACATGGCTTCTTGTATCTAGGGCTGAATGGACACTTTATTAATTTCTCCTAATAAATCCTCAAATGAGATCATTCCATATATGCTAGCAACTGAACTGACCTCTTTATGATTCTATTCATCGTTTAAACTGTCAAAATTATCCACCTATCCGGTGGTGACTATGTATTCTTGCTAAGAGTAATAATTACACTCAACAGCCTCAATGTATTCATTATATAAGTCTTCCCACTCAGTGGGTAGTGCAGGAGTGAAGGGACCAATCATCCCTGAAGTTTCAAAGAAATGACAAACTCAAATATGCTATAAATTTACTTTGTCTGATGAAACATAAAGGCCATCATCTATACCACATCATCTAAATTGACTTCTTCAATAGGCACTACCCTTTCATTTGATTCCCTATACCACTTCAGGATTTCATTAACAAGCCACTGAATTTTTGGTAGTCGATGGACATTTTGGCTAGCAATTTAAGCCTAAACCCTTGGAGTTGGTCTAACAAAACAGGTAGCTCCATGCCTCCCCTCGAATCAGGTTCAGATGGAAATGTAGGCCCTTGTAATGAATGATATAAATTGTTTAACAAGACAAGTAGGGTTCAAAAGGAAGGATGGGAAAGCCTTGAGAGGTTTGGGTGAGATTATGGGGATGATGCGTGTTTTAATGGGTGTGATCTGTATAGAAGGGTCAAACTCTGGATCATTCTCTAAGAAGACGACATTGGTATGTGTTGGAAGTGGGTCGTGAGTGGCATTGTATTTGAGATTAGCTAGTGGGGTAATGATACCTCAATCAATTAGGCATTGGATCATATTTCTGAGGTGGAAGAACTGGTCGGTGGTATGACCTGCGGATTATTGGAAGTCATAGTGTGCATCAAGTTTAATGTTTTTAGGAAGTGGATTGGGTAATGGTCGAGGTTCCAATGGTTTGATGAGATTTATATTTAAATGATCCTGGTAGACTTTGGACATGGGATCATGGAGCACGGTGTATTCTTTTATAGAAAGATAGGGCGAATTTCAAGTGCCCAAGTGATAACGAGTTAGGAAATGTTGTTAATGGTTGACACTGTAGCACTAATAGGCTTCTGATACTTTTGGGGGGGTGAACTGTTCGATCAACTTCTTTGATGCACATTCCACTTTGGTGATACCTTCATAGATTTCCACACCAGCCTCTCAGAGGGTTCGAAAATATGGGTGGTAATGTCCTCCTATAGATGCTCGGATATGAGGAAAGAAGTTCTTCTTGACAATGTTGACCTGTTCCTCCTTAGAGGGTCTGCTGGTCATGGTGAAAGCCTTCTTTATCCACCTTCTGATAAAGATACTAAGTGATTCCCTAGGGTTTTTCTAAATAAGATCTAGGTCTCGGTGCGTAACCTTTAATTCCTCATTATACTTGTACCGAGACATGTATTCCTTGGTGACATCCTCCTAACTACTGATCCTGGATTCTTTAAGGGACAGAAATCATCAGAAGGAACTTTCTTTTAAGATTTGATAAAACATTTGGACCATGATATCTTTTGAGGCACTAATAAGGGTCATGGCTCAGTGATAGCTTCGAAGGTGCATAATCGGGGGTTCGCCTCCCCCAAACTTCTCGATGTCTGGCATTTTGAACTTTTTTTATAGTTTCACTTTGGGATAAGGAGACCTATGGGTGTAATCCATGTAGTTCCTGAATATATTAACTTGGCCAAACTTGTTTGACATCAGTCTCAAGACTTCTTTGACCTTGTTTAGTTCCTCCTCTTTGGGAACCACGGGTACTGGCAGATTAGCCTCTGACTGGGCAAGGTTTGGAATTAGGAGTTGACCTGGTGGTGGCCCATTAGTAGATGGGTTATGCAGAACATGCTGATACTCTTCTGGGAACCAGACAGGCTTAGGAGCAGGTGAACCCATAGCAAAAGGAAAGAGGACCTCGAATTCTTCGCTACATCTCTTAGACATCGATAAAATGGTTATCAATATTGGCCATTAGATCTGGCTGAACATTCGGTTCTTGATCATTGTTCTCCGTGTAGATCTCATGGAGGTAGATCCCAAATTCGGTCAAAATAACAGAAGAAGCGATGGAGCTTCAGGGCAGTTTGACAAAAGACTGAAGCCAATAGGGAGCCAGGACAAAGTCGGGTATGCGATCGGCCTGAGAGGGAAAACGATTTGAATTTATTTTTGAAAGAAGAAGGGAGAATTTTCTTGGTATTTTTGAAAAAGAAAGAGGAAAATGTTTTTGGTATTTTGGTTTTAAAAAGAGAATGAAAAATGAGAGGAATCTCAGCATGATTATTATTATTAGAAGTATTATCAGGTTTTCACTTGTATTAGGTTTGACTAAATGCAGAAAAATACCGTACAGAACCTGAGCCAGTGAAAATAGGGTTAAAAAATGTAACACACAGTTTGACTTATTTTTCAGGCTCACGGACAGTGTCTTGTTTTGAAAAAAGGCGATATAATGCAAAAATTCGCAGTATAGCAACTCAAAATTTTGGCAGAGTTTCGCATGGTAATCGACAAACTAAATATAAGTGCCCTAGGTTTGACACCTGTATGAGGTTTATGCACTTGTTGGGCTTGTCGAAGGGTTCCCCCTGACATGACTACCACGATATACCTCTTGCCTATAAGGGCAATCATTCATCGGTACGTGTGGAAATTCCATTTGATATACCTGAATGTACATGAATTGACTCACGATATACCTTGTGGGGACGGTATGTGTGAGAGAGAATTCGGTATACTCGACATACGTGAACGAGTTCCCTACTATATACCTCTGATCATAAATTTGGTCAAGCACTATGATGTGAGGGGGAATCGTTCGATATACGTAAAAAATACTAGGCCAATAGAAGGCAAGAGTCATATCACTTAGGTTAACCAAGCCCCAGTGAAATCGGGACCCATCACAAAGTGACCCCCCGTACGGGACCAAATTTTGGTCAATATTTCCATGCTCTAGTGATGTAGTGTGAAAAAATGCATGAGTCTTAATTATCATATTATGGAGAGAGATTTTTTTATTTTCATGCTAAGTAAATGGAGTATTACACTAATGAGGGAGAATATACAAGTATCATGAAAAGTAAATCTATCATGGGGAATGAAGACTTTCATAAGCATGGTGATAGGAAATCATGGGGTTATATACATGTGCGTGAGTGACATGTGAATATATAAAAGTGAGAGAAGCGTGGGTGTGTGGAAGTGAGCATGAAGATATATATAAGTGAGAGGAAGTGTGGGTGTGTGCTAGTGAAGCATATCATGGATAATATAAGTGGTGTGTAGAACATATGAGTAGGACTGAATCTAAGTGTAACTGTGTGAAGTGTATAAGTGAGTGAAAAGTGATATACGCATGTTAGATATAAGCATGAGATAGATATACACAAAAAGTAAATAGACGAGTAAAGGGAAAATATAGGTAGGAGAATACGCACACATGTAAAAAAGAATAAAACCCATATAGGAATAGAGTCTAGTCCTCTTAAAATACGTCCCCAGCAGAGTCTCCACAGTGGCCGTCCCAGGGCTTCCCTTCGGATTCCCTCTAGCATGCGTGTGGGATTGTGCCCTTTCTCGGGGTGCTCAAATATCGTCAATGTGGGGGGTAATATGTAAAGATAGAGTTGCCAACCTATTTTGCACGAAATAGGCAAAAGAAATGTCATCGCCTCGAGAGAACGACATCAAGGACAATACTGATGCTTGCGAACTCGAGTAGTTTAATGGTCCGGGGATTAAGTTACGGAATAGGAAGGTGTTAGGCACCAATCCCGCACTTTTAGTCTCTAATGGGCATGAGTTAATCTTCTCCTGTTAGACTCCGTGAAGTGTTTGCTCATTTGCATAATATAGGTGAATAATGAAATAATTCAATTTGCATCATAGAAAATAATAATTCAAAATACAATATGAGTGTTTGCCGGATCACAAGTTGCTATGAAAGAGTGAATGTATATATAAGACGAAATACAAGCACGTAAGAATAGGAGATTCATAGAATACATACAAACATATATATATATATATATATATAAGGGAAACATATAAATGTGCATAAAGGATGACTTGAAACTCAAGATTATCCCAAGACGCCTATGTAGCCCAAAGGGCATCAAAGTCCACATAGTTCAAAGTTAGCATAAGGTTGGGTTTAATCCATAAATCAAAGTAGAGTATTTTTCTTATGTATGTTTGTGGACAAAATGTGGCTTAAGAGTGAGAGTATGACATTTGGAATTTATGGATAAACCTTCTTTTTCTTCTTTTTGGGTTTTCTATGAAAATATAGTATGTGCAAGTACTACTAATAATGGTTTGAGATTAATGTATGTGAGGTAAAGAAGCAAAATGCTAAAGTAGAAACAAAGAAATAATACTAAAATGGAATAATTAGAGAAAATGATGGAAACTTTGACCTCCTTATGAACCCTTGATGTTAATCTTGGATGTAGATATGCTGATCTTGTAATGGTATGAAAGTTGTATGAAGAAATGGAGGGAATGTACGAAGTGAAGTAAGAAAGTGCTGGAATGGAATGTGGGAAAATGGATTTTTTAGGAAAGGGAACAACTCTGAATTGGAGATAATGTTCTCTGACTTGCTGAGAGGGGTGTTCAGGGGTGATTTTCAAAGTGAGGTCATAGCCTCTATTTAAAGGGCCAAGGGGTTGCCTATTAGCAGGGGTATGGACCTGCTTATCGGCGTAGCATCTCAGGCAGACTACCAATTGACAGGGTCCCTGAGGTGCCATTTCGCAGGTTGTGATAGGTTTAAAAAAAATGTGCATAAAATGCAAACTATAAGTCAGAATCGTGCATGGAGTAAATCATTGGAAAAGGTATTCAGATCCCTTCAAGAATCCATTGAGCCACTCCTAGGTTCGAGAGCTAACCAAAGTGAAATAGGTCCTGAAAGCGCCTGTTGGTCACTAGACAAAAGTTTTCGGTGGAAAACGGATCGTTCGTCCGAACCATAAGGCTGATTTGTGAATGGGACGGACCGTTGGAAAGTGTATTTAGTGAACTTCAAGAGTTCATTAGCTTTGTTCGGTTAAGAGATTTGACCAAGGTAAAATGGGGCCCGAAAGCACCCGGTGGCCCTTTAGAGTAAAATGGGTCATTCGTCCGTATCGTAAGGCCGATTCGCACACGGGATGGACAGTTGGAAAGGGGATTTAGATGTATTGAAAGATTCATTGAGATTCACTCAAGATTTAGAGTTTACCGAAGTCAAATGGGGCTAGGGAGCTCCTGATGGTCTCTAGATCAATTTTTAAGGTAAAATGGACCCTTCGTCCGAACCGTAAGGACGATTCACGCTTGGGACGGACTGTTGGAAAGGGTATTCACTGCCCTTAAAAGAGTCATAATCTTTCACTCAAGATAGAGAGTTGATCATACTCAAATGGGGCCCGGGAGTGCCCGTTGGCCTCCAGATCGATACTCAGAGTATGACCTAGGGTTTATGGTGAACAAGTGAGTTCCAGGGACCTAAGGAGGTGCCTAGGGGATCCTAGGATGGGGTGTTTACATACCTTTAAGGGAAAGAGGGGACAACTCAAGAAACACCGCCTGCCCCAACCTGCAATTTGTACCAAAGTCACTAAGACCCTAAGGGTATCGCCAAAAGTACCTCTAGAGATTCCTGCTCACCTTACTACCCACGTCGATGGAACTTCAGTATTGAAAAATTGTACCTCTACCGAATGCATCCCCGCACCCATCATATGAAGACCCTTTGAATCTATCCTATTAGTCAAAGAGTGTCCACTTCTCCCCTCTCGTAATGTATCCCTCTATAAAGTAGTCTTTTATCATATTATTAATGTTATCCTTCCTCCCTTTGATGGTATAATAAATAATGATTTCCAGTATTTGCCTATCTACGTTATATGTGATGATTATGAATCTAGTGATGGAGTAGAATTCACACTTAGAAATGATAATCATGCGGACTTAAAATACTTAAAACACATACAAAAACTAGACCAAGGTTAAATAGTCAAATATCTCCGAATGAGGATGACACAATCACCATAAAATTGGGCACTCCCTAAAACCCCAAACAGTTACAAATAGGGTCCTCCCTAGATAAAAATGAACAAAAGGAGATCACACATCTCCTCTCCAACTTTATAGATATTTTTTCTTGGTCCTATACTAACATATTCGACATCAACCTTTCTATCATAATGCATGAGACACCTAATCTCCTTGACGATAAGCCCATAAAGAAGAGGCTCTACAAGCTCATACCTGAGTGGTCCTTGCAAGTTAAAGAGGAAGTAGATAAACAACTAAGCGTTGGTTTTTTCGGAGTGGTGGAATGCCCCACTTGACTTACCAATATCGTGTCATTACCCAAAACCAATGGAAAAATCTGAATATGCATAAAATATAGGTATCTTAATTAGGCATGCCCCAACGATGATTTCACTCCACCACATATCGACTTATTGATGGATAATATAGTCAATAACATGCTCAAATCCTTCATAGATGGATTTTTAGGCAACAACCATATCAAAATACACCCTAGATATTAGGAGATATCGAGTTTATTACCCATTGGGGGAAATACTGCTATGTAGTCATAACCCTGGTTCTTAAAAATGCTGGTGCAACTTACTAGAGAGAAACCATGGACATTCTACATGAACTTATACATAAGGAAGTGAAGGTTTATATCGATGATATGATTCTCAATTCAAAGATGATGAAGGGAACGTTCCAGCAATTCAAAAATTCTTCCAAACATTACGCCTCTTCAAAAGGAGACTCAACCCATAAAAATGCATATTCAGAGTCACTAAGGTAAGAGTTCTGGAATTCATAGTCAACATGGATGAAATCAAGTTAGACCGTACTAAAGTTAAAGCCATAAGGGAAATTCCCCAACCCAGAATAGAATAGGAAGTCCAAAGGTTCCTAGGACAAGTACAGTTCATAAGCCGGTTCATTAACCAACTCACCACCATTTGTGAACCTATCTTCCAAATACTTAAAAATCACTCACCAAAAGAGTGGAATACTCAATGCCAAGAGGCATTCTATAAGACACAAGAATACTTCACTCACCCATTAGTACTAGTGTTCCTTAATCGAGTGACCTTTCCAACTCTACTAGACCATAACTGACATGGCTGCTCGAGCCATGTTATCTAGTACGTGGAGAGCTCTTGAAAGGAATGCTCTATCTACTAGGTCAACAAAAATTTAGAATCCTATGATATCAAATACACCACCTTAGAAAAGGCATGTGTATCTCTTATATGGATTACTCAAAAATTGTGCCACTACATGATGTCTTTCAACATAAGACCCATATCGAGAATGGACCCCTGAAATATATATTCAAGAAACCACTCTCTAGTAGAATGGCCAATGATTAATAATGCTATCTGAGTTTGAGAACAAGCATATCACACAAAAGGCCACTAAAGGATGATCCATCTCTGACCTCCTCATAGGACAACCCCTATCAGACGGACAATAATATAAGGTAGAATTCCGAAATGATGATATATTCACCTTAAATGATAAAGAGACCTGGGTATATACTTTGACTAGGAATCCAACAAAAGGGGAATGGTTATATGAATTATCCTTATATCCCTAAACTCATTATGACTCCACACTGCTATCAAAATTACATATAAGTGCACTGCCAACATGGCCCAGTATGAGGCTTGCATCACAGAACTCGAAATCACACTAGAAATGGGGATCACCAACCTAAAAACTTATGGAGATTCCAACCTTATCATCAGTCAAATACTAGGCAAATGGAAGATTCAATATGACAACCTACAAACGTACCATGCCTACTTAGAATAGGTAGCTGATTGATCGTGTATATTGCACCACGTGGTGTCTCCTGGTTGGTTCAAAGTGTGTTTCTTCTCTCTCACAATTGAATGTCTCTCTTATAGCTATTAGATCAAACATCATAATGATCTGCATGTTATCTTAGTTGATCCCTATGACGTTAGAAATGACCAATTAGAGATTGAGATTTTGCGGTCATTTTATAAGCCTTAGATTTGAATTCTAAATGTTAAATCAATCTTAACCATTCAAACTCTGCGACCTTCCAGACCCTTCCACAACTTGTATAAATACCAACTATAGTTGAGGCTTTAGAAGACGTTGGCACTTCATCCATTTGAGAGAAAAATTAAGAGAAGTGAGAGTAAAGAGAAAAAAAGGAAGGAACAAGAGAGAGAGTGTGAAAAAACAGAAGCTATTATAGAGAATATCTTAGGTTTTCCTCAAACTAAACAACTGTTCATTCGTATAAACCAAAATAAGAAAACTACCATAATTGAGTGATTAGAGTTTTAGGTTTTCGTGAAGACTTTAGGGGTTTGGCTGTCTTGAAGAAACTCTTCAAACATTATCTCTCTTAGGAACACGTTCTCTAAGATTTTTTCACATTACTTCCTCGAAAGTGTGAGAAACTCACTTGAGAAACATTTTCATGTATATATTTAGTTCTTCTGTTCCTGTTCTTTTTTAGATCTAGTATTATTTTGTATATATGTTAAGATCCATTTTATCTTTTTTAGATTTCTTGAAAAAGAGACTTCTAAAATGCCTGATTTTTAAGATTTGAAGTTTAAGTCCATAAAATAGTGTTTTATAGTTTGTGAAACATAATTTGTTTATACACAAGTTCTTGAGACTTAGATCTAGCTTTAAGAAAGATTTAAAACTTCAGATCTCACAAATTCATTTTAATATTCGAAGTCTGATTCTCTTGAGAATCCAAACAGTTGCATGTCATATAGAATTGTTGTAATTTGTAGGAGTGTTTGTATAATTTTTGAGAGCGAAG
Organism: Sambucus nigra; assembly: GCA_949130495.1. Classification (NCBI taxonomy): domain Eukaryota; kingdom Viridiplantae; phylum Streptophyta; class Magnoliopsida; order Dipsacales; family Adoxaceae; genus Sambucus; species Sambucus nigra. Next base: position 320,204,026 of record OX422224.1, on the reverse strand, counting down.
TGAGTTGAATATTTGCATTTTAGACACTTCACAGTCACATACACTTTCACATGACCACTTAATAAGAAGTGCTGTTCCGTTTGAGAGATATTATGTTGACTGAGCCGCTGAAAACAAAGAGAAGCGATTAACGTAAAGAAATAGCCAGGGAGATAAAAGTCAGAACAAATTTACCATGGAGGAGAAAGCTCAGTAGTTATATTTCTATTCTTAGCTTAGGATATTGAGTCCTTGTTTGGGTGCTTGTAATCTTGTATATCTTGTTTGATTCTGGTGGATTTTTATTTTGTGGCGTAGAGGTCACCATGGATGTTTTCCCTAATTTGGGATTTTACCACAATAAAAAATGCCGTGTCAAACTTGCTTTGATTGTTCTTACTACTTATATGGCGTGGCTTCTCATCAAAGAGTTAGTATAGGTTTTTATGTTAAAAACTTAAGGTAATCTATCTACCAAATCTAACATCGAAGGCTAATATGATCTTGCACATCTTGTGTAGTGATTTACAAAGGAGTTCCATTCAACGAGTTTGATTTTCAGAGTTTACTTAAAATTTAACCTTTAGTTAAAGACTTAGTAAACAATTTTTCAAGTGATATCAAAGTGGATTTATCAAAAAAATTGATCTTAAAACTCCAGAAACTGCTTTTTGAAATCTATTTCTTAATGATGGATTTAAGAAGTTAGGTAACTTGTTGACAGCAGGGGAAAACCGCGGTGCAAGTGTATAAAGATATACGTCGGTCGTTATGCTCACCTCCCGCCGCTATGCAAAAACCTAAACTATGACTACACTCTTTTAAGGGAGTATAGCGGCTAGTTCGGGTATTGAAAATCCACAGAGACAAGTTGCTAGAATTTAATTGGTTTAATACTTCTTAAATAAAAGTGTAAAAGGTAAATGCTAGAAAAAAGGAAAAGTAGGCATGGGTATTTAACTAAGACTAATAAAAGTGGAATAAAAACTATAGGTTGCAACAGATATCCCTCAACCCGAGTTAATCAGTATAAATGGTTACATGGGTTCACAAGTTATTAAGATTAAATCTCGTTTCGTCAATTAATTAAATCAAAAGTTGTCACACCCCTAAATTCGCATAAAAGCCTACTATGATTTTGACGTCAATAAATACCGCGGAAACTACGCACGAAAGGTCGTAAATACGGAGCATACATGATATACCCCGTTAAATCTCCTAAGCATAATAACAAGAACAACCCAATCAAAATAAACTCATGAAAACCCATCACCATATTAAAGCAACCAAATCAACCCTAGGTGAGTTCAATCCAACACAACCTAATTTAAATTAAACACTAAGAATGGTAAAATACATAAATAAACTAAGTTAAGACAACTATTTAATTAAAGCTAACAAGAGTTAAATAAACTACAACAACTATCTAGGCTTGGAAATAAATAATAAATCATCAAAATAAAGGAACAAAGCATAAAAAAGAGAGAAGAAGACAATGAATAGTTGAAAGAATCTTACAAATGGGTATACACCCCAAAAATGGAGGAGAGGGGTGAGCTCCAACAAAATCCTCCAAAGTTCTCTAAACCTAGGTCCTAAACTAAAAAAGGAGAGAAAAATACGATGTCTTACAAATAAACAAAGCCTTGCCTTTATAGTAAGTTACAAAAAAATAATAAAAGAAAAAGGGGAGAAGCAGATCGCCGGATAAAATAGAGGATGACTGGTCGACCATTGGTAGCACTTCAAACCCACTGCCTTCGAACCACAGGAAAATGGGAATACCCAGGGCCGATCGACCGACCACTGTAGACCTGCTCACCCTTTTCTTCTTAAGCCGAGACATGCTACTTTATCATCAAAAACCAAGACCCGCAACCATGGTTTAAGTCCAAACAAAGATAACCTACTCCTTTTGTAAAGGACATGCTACTATTATGCCAAAAACCTCTCCCACTTTAACGGCCAAATCCATGACCTTCTATAGTATTAAATAACCCAAGACCATCCATAATTTGTTGTTAACCAAGACCCGAGATTTTAGTCGAGACACGGAGAAATCGCCATAAACCTGTAATTTGGGCAAAAGAGAAACAGGACACAATCGGCATTTATTTAATTGTTTTGCAAAATGACTTTCTTTTATTTCTTCCCCGATTAAAAATCTGTAACTTCTTCGTTTGGATTCTGATTCGCGTACCCTTTGAGGCCACAAGAAGACTGGCCCGAGAGCTTCATCTTTCGTGAAGACTTTGGGCAAAAATCCCAAAGTGTGAAATGATGATAATGCCCCTAAATGTGCAAGCTTCGACGAAACTTTACCAGAATGCACCCAAACTTCACAGTAAGCACCGTAACACCTACAAAAACTCAATAATACCTCAAATAACATGTAATCATATAAAACAGAGGTTTATGGTTAATGAGCATAATTATAGGCATTAAAGTACCCGAGGGGGCTAAAATACAAAAGTATAAAGGGTATACGTGTGCATGATTCAGGACGAATCACACCCCCTAACTTACACATTGTTAGTCCCTAACAATGAAATTCAAAGCAAGAAGAACTATAAGAAAAACCCAAGACATGAGATATATACAAAAGCAATAAAAGCCACTTTTGTGGGCGAACGATTGTATTTAGCGTATGTAATAAGCCGTTAAACCCCTAGGTTACCCTAGTGGACGAGTGTCGTCTCGTGAGGGTTTTCAGGGATATGACCCACAAACATCATATGGTTTCCTGAAAATGTGCCCAATCAACATGCAAAAATCCCAACAATAACGAAAAAGATATCAAACATGTTATCAAAGTGAATGAAATCAGAAAAAATTCCATATGATGATCATTATAGAATGAACTTCATAGAATTGAAACCTTAAAAGTGTGGAAGGGGAGCGAGCACATGCAAAGTATGATCAGGAAAAAACTTATATAAACCGGATAATAAAAATTAAAGTGTGCATATAAGTCAATCCTCACCGGGCATTACGCTCATCAAATGAAATCACTATGAATGGGAGGTAATACACGGGTCATGCGGGCAAAAAGAGTAAATGTAAATGGAAACAAGGCCGCACACATGTCACAAAAGAAGAATGCTATATAAAAAATGTAAAATTGTAATCTCCATGAAAGATACCGTCCATTAAAGGAGTGAAATGCATTTTCACAGATTATCTCAATTATTTATACATTTGAATTGAATCACCCTAAGATCACATAGGACTTGTATCGGGTTGTAATATAGGTTAGGCTCGGGTTATGAAACAAAGGAAATATGTACGGATTCAAAGTGTTTTGGAGATGAAAACTAGGGATAATGGAAAATGTGGTCCAATATAAAATTTAGAAAAATAACTTCCATAACAAGCATTGAATATAACAATGGGGAGAGTAAACAAAGCTTATTGAAAACTATACATAACATAACAAATTTTTCTTTCTTTTCTTTTCTTCTTTTTCTCACCTTTTCTTTTGTTTTCTACTTTATCTTTTTCTTCTCTTTTTCACTTCTTTCTTTTCTTTACTTTTCTCACTCTCACATGCTTAATTGTAACCACATAATGCGAACATCATTCAATCCTAGGTATCATTCCAAACAAAGGTACGGAAGGTGATATATATGGCTTATAACTCCAATTTGGAGTTGGTTTGGGATTTGGGGTCATGAAATGAAAGGCCATATTTAGGCTCAAAGGGGTTGACGAGGGAAAACATTTAAGGTGAGGTCAAGGACAATATGGGTGATATAACAAAGATGGACTGTGATCATTTTTTACGCAATTCTCAAGTCAAAACAACTTTGAAAATATGATCAAAGTAACACATTTCAAGATATAAACTCAATTAATGAACGATGAGTGAAAGAATAGTGAGATTACCAACGACTGTAATGTTTTCAAAGAGGAAAGAGAAGTGTGTAACACTCACAAACGAACAAAATCCCAAACATCACTAGGTGTAAGTATATACAATGCAACAAATGATTACCGAGTTATAAAAATGTTAAACCAAATCAATAAAGCAAGAAAAGTGCATGTGCTCATGGGATTAAAGTTTAATTCATGAAGTTATTCATAATTTCAATAATTGAGGACTAAAGTCTAATAACTTGTTAAACCAAATCAATAAAGCAAGAAAAGTGCATGTGCTCATGGGATTAAAGTTTAATTCATGAAGTTATTCATAATATCAATAATTGAGGACTAAAGTCTAATAACTTCTAAAATCGAGAACATGCATCATTGAGTTGTCTATTAGATCGGGCAATTATTAAAATTTATCATCGAAAACAAAGGCAAAATGCCCAGCAAAGGAGAAAAAAGAAATAAAATCTTTTTTTGAAAACTTTAATTTTTTACAAGAAAAGCAAGCTTGGAAAGAACATATAATCAAATCAAAGAAACTACAATTGAATGGATAGAATATCCCACACCCCCAAACTTAAAACCTGACATTGTCCTCACTGTGCATTAAGAACCAAGTTAAAGAGAGGAAAAGAGTGAAATTACCCAAAATGGAGCGATCTCATGAAAGTACAAGTCCATTGATTCTTCAAAACATGTTAGTACCAAGCATAGCAAAAGAAAATAACAAATACTTAACTAATTACACTAGACAATGCGTAAGAAAAAGAAAAATATGAAAAATAAAACAAAACTAATTATTTACAACATACAATTTTAACTTCTACCTAGCAATACACTAAAAGTTGAAATTTTTGAGGGTTCACCCAAAACACGATTTGACTTTGGAGGATCAACGGGGGACCCTTCCTTTCATGCATACCTTCCGAAAAATAGGAATTCCGTTCAAACAACAGAAGGCATGTGTAAGGCAGAAGAAATGAACCATCCCCAATTAAAATTTTTGGAGGGATGATGGGGGATTTGGATAAAATGGGTAACAAAAACTTGTGGGGGCCAAGAAAAACAGAATTTCCTCCTAAATATTTTGCAATGGGAATGGGAGGGGGTGCACATGGAGGCAAAGATGCTTTCATAGAAAGCAACTTGAGCAAGTACTTCTCATCAGTGAAAGGGTTAAATGCTTTAAAATTCGGAATCGATTCATTGGGTACTTGTATCGGTTCAACAATATAGAATAAAAAAGGGGACGAAAAAAAATTCAAACTCAATAGATGAGTCATGATCGCTTGAAGATTGAGTTTCGAAGGAAATAAGATCATTTTTAATGAAATATTCTACTTTGGGGGCCAGAGAGGAAATCATTTCATTGCAAATAGATACTATGTCATTTTCATTCTCTATTAAACCATGGACCAAGTTAAGAACGATTTGTTCCAAAGTAGGCACAAAATCCTCATTTGGTTCAAAACATTCCTCGACTTCAAAAGTCTCGGAAGAAAGATCATCGTCGGTTTAAAATAATAAATCCAATTCTACCTCCCAATAATGATTTTCTTCCTGATAACAGTTTTCAAATTTCTTATCTTCAAGAATGCGCAAACCCTAACCGAATATCATAGGTCGAGGTGCGGATTCTTACAAATGAGAACTTTGAAAACTATCGTCGAGACTACAATAAAAATCATCAATATAAGAATTTTGAAAGCAATTGCAATTTGTTTCAAATTTCTTATTATAATGATTTTATGGCCCAACATCGGAATGATCATTCCCAAAATGTCCGTACCCCATAACTTGACTTTTGTTCTACTCACCCAATGACATTTTAGAATTTGTAATTTTTTAGGTATGCAAGTATTGACCAAAAGTCATAGGGGTGGGGGCATTTTCAGAATTATCATTACGATTACCGAAAGGATTGGAATAAGACATGCTTACACCATAGAAGGCTCGATACGGTAAATTCCACAAAGTGATGTGCGGACGGAAAATTCAAGCGTTTCTTAGCACTCAAATGTAAAAGTCCGACAAAAATTGTAGCAAAAAATACAAATGGAAAAAAAATACTACAAAATACTAAATCAAACAAATTCTAAAACAATAAGTCCCCGGCAGCGGCGCCATTTTGACACCAAGGGAAAATTGTAGTACAATTGTATAAAGATATACGCCGGTCGTTATGCTTGGCTCCCACCGCTATGCAAAAACCTAAACTATGATTACACTATTTTAAGCGAGTATAGCGGCCAGTCTGGGTATCGAAAATCTACAAAGACAAGTTTCTAGAATTTACTCGGTTTAATACTTCTAAAATAAAAGTGTAAAAGGTAAATGTTAACAAAAATGAAAAGATAATCTAGGCAAGGGTATTTAACGAAGATTAATAAGAGTGAAATAAAATCTATAGGTTGTGACAGATATCCTTCACCCCGAGTTAATTAGTAGTAATGGTTACATGGGTTCACAAGTTATTAAGATTGAATCTCGTTCGTCAATTAATTAAATCAAGAGTTGTCACAACCCTAAATTCACATAAAAGCCTACTATGATTTTGACATCAACAAATACCTCAAAAAATACACACATAAGGTCATAAATTCGAAGCATACGTGATATACCCCATTAAATCTCTTACGCGTAATAATAAGAACAACCTAATCGAAATAAACTCATGAAAACCCATCACCATAGCAAAGCAACCAAATCAACCCTATGTGAGTTCAATCCAACACAACATAATTTAAATTAGCCACTAAGCATGGTAAAATAAATAAATTAACTAAGTTAAGACAACTAATTAATTAAAGCTAACAAGAGTTAAATAAACTACAACAATTATCTAGGCATGGAAATAAATAATAAAGCATCAAAATAAAGGAATAACGCATAAAAAAGAGGGAAGAAGATAATGAATAGTATAAAGAAGTTTACAATTGGGTATACACCCCATAAATGGAGGAGAGGGGTGAGCTCCAACAAAATCCCCAAAAGATCTCTAAACCTAGGTCCGAAACTAAAAAAGGAGAAATACGATGTCTTACAAATGAACAAAGTATTTCTTTTATAGTAAGTTACAAAAAAATAATGAAAGAAAAAGGGGAGAAGCAGATCACCGGACAAAAAAGAGGCTCGATCGAACAAGGGTGGTGACCGGTCGACCGTTGGTAGCACTTCAAATCCACTGCCTCCGAACTACAACAAAATGGGAAAACCCAGTCGATCGGTGGGGCAGGGCCGGTCGACCGGTGACTGTAGACCTTCTCACCCTTTTCTTCTCAAGCCAAGACCTACTACTTGTATAAAAAAAATCAAGACCTTCAACCATGGTTTATGTCCAAACAAAGATCACCTACTCCTTTTGTAAAGGACCTATTACTATTATGCCAAAAACCTCTCCCACTTTAACGGCTAAATCCATGACCTGCTATAATTTTGAATAGCCCAAGACTATCCATCATTTGTTGTTAACCAAGACCCGAGCTTCTAGTTGAGTCACACAGCAATCTCCATAGACCTGCAATTCGGGCATAAGAGAAACATGACACAATTGACATTTATTTAATTGTTTTGCAAAATGATTTTCTTTTATTTTTTCCCGAATTAAAAATTCATAACTTCATCATTTGGATTCTGATTCATGAACCGTTTACAGACACATGAAGCTTGGACTGAGAGCTTCATCTTCCATGAAGACTTTAGGCAAAAATTCCAAAGTGTGAAATGATGATAATGCTCCTGAACGTGCGAGCTTCGACAAAACTTTACTGGAATGCACCCAAACTTCACACTAAGCATCGTAACACCTACAAAAATTCCATAATACCTCAAATAATATGTTAACATATAAAACGGAGGTTTTATGGTTAATGATCATAATTATAGGTTCTAAAGTACCCGAGGGGGCTAAAATGCATAAGTATAGAGGGTATATGTGTGCATGATTCAGGACGAATCACCTGTCCCGTCAACCCTCTTTGATGGAAATAACTTCCCTTACTGGAAAGTAAGGATAGTTGCATTCATCTAAGGGACACTGGGTGATGACGTATGGGGCATGATTGAAAATGGTTACATACACTGAACTAAGCCTTTGTCTGAAACTAACCCTACAAGAGTTAAGAAAAGCCTTAACGAGTTTACCAAAGAAGAAAAAAAGATGTCACTAGATAACAATAAGGGAAAGAATTGTATTTTAATGTCCATTAATGAGCATGAATTTAAACGCATATCTATCTGATCTACTTCCAAAGAAGCCTGGGACACACTAGTCACCAACCATGAGGGTGATGAACGTGTTAAGGCTAGAAAAACCCAAATGCTAGTCCAATAATATAATATTATGATTATTGATGATAATGAGTAATTTGATGACTTTTATATAAAGTTAACAAACATTGTCACAAAATTGCATGCAAACGGAATAACCTATTATAGATAGGAAATTGTAGTGAAAATCCTTAGGTCTTTGCCTTCTAAATTCGACAATAAAAGATATGCCATAGAAGAGATGAATGGCCGAAACCTAACTCTTGAATTACTTAGTAGTAAATTAAGAACTGTAGAAATGGAGTTAGAATATAAAAAGTAATTGACTACCCAAAACAGAAGATCCTCTAGATCTAATGGTGTATTTTCATCCCAAGTGATTGTCCCAAAAATGAATCCCCTAGACTTTAACTTTGACCTGAGTGAGGACTGTGATTTGGATAACCTAGATAACCAAATAGCTCTTATGAGCAAACATGTTATGAAAATAATTAAGTTTAGAAACTCCGTGGCTTCTAAACAAGGCAGACCTGGTTATCAAAGTCATAAAAATCACAGACCTCATGAAAGAAATGATGAAAAATAGACCTAGGACAATAATAGACCGAAAACTAACATTAAAAATGTCAAATGTCATCATTGTGGTAAGATGGGACATTTTCCCAAAAAGTGCAGAGTCAAACTTAACAATAACAATGCGAGGGCTAATATATGTAAGACTCGAGATGACTCAAGTAATTCTTATGAAGATGAAACAAAGTCAACCCAATTTGATGAGTCATGCATGTCATTTTATGCAAAGATGATATATTCTAATGATAATGCATGCCTACCTATTGATGAATGTGTTATGCCTGTTGATATTGATGTCATACCTTCTAATGAAATTATTGTACCTACTATTGTGAATAATGACGTAGATAATCTTAGCTTACGGGTGAGTCAAAGTGCAAATATTTTTGACGAACTGAACGTACGTGTGAGTCCCACTGCACAAAATTAATGGATAGGGGGCACTGCACACAATGCACTTGACGAGTTCGACGATGACCTTCCTGAAATTCAGGAGATGTAGACAAAAATGCTTAAAAAGAATGCCAAACTTGATAAAATGGTTAAGTAATTAACTGAACTCTTTGAAAAACTTAGTAAAACTATTAGGAAGAACGTAGAATATTACACTGCACATCGCGGTGCTCATGAGACAAAGACAAAATATTTTTCATTAAAATTGAAAGACCTATCTGAGAAAAATGCCATTTTAGAGGAAAGATATAAGGCTGCCTTAGTTGAATTTGAAGAATCCAAACAAAAGGTTTAAAATATTTTTGAAAAATGCCTATATTTTGAAACTCAAGCTAAAACTTATAAATAAACAGTTGTAGGAAGTAAGATAGATTCTGAAGATAAACGTGGCTTAGTTTTTGGAGAAAAAGTTATGACTAACAAAACAACAGTGTCTTCTGAAAATGTCATTTTTGTAAAAGAAGGCCAGAATTTTCAAAAACCTCATAAGGGAATTTACAATGTCAATGTCTCTAAGTCAATGCAAAATCAGTGTAATCTACAGCTGAAGCCTAATGTGAAAGCTAAGTATGTATGTCCTCCTGCAAGAAACCTCAGACAAAATACTAAGACTTATGGTAATTGGAGTAATGTGTCTTACAAGAACAAGCCCATTTTTAAAGACTTTAGTGATAAAGTCAAGCCTACGTTGCATCAGCATTGCTCTTATTGCGATGTCTACGGGCACACCATTATCGAGTTGTTTCAAAAGAGACTGTATATGCCTACTTATCAAAACTTTAAATATTCAAGAAAGAGTAAGAATACTTATGTTCTCCCAAAGAAGACCACACATAATTCTAATTATAAAAAGAAAAAATGGGGACCTAAGACTAAGAAGAAAGCTTTTAGAAAGACCCCTTAGTCCTTTTCTAAATCCAAGGGCAATAAAAATTTAAAACTAGGCCCATTTGAATGAGAAAAGGTGACCTATTACCCCAACTCAAGTGCAGTGTGGTGATAACAACTTTTAAGGCCCAATGCACCTCAGTTAGTTGGTACATGGATTTTGAATGTTCAAAACATATGATCGAAGATGAAACAAAATTAAAGAACAAGACATACTTCTATGGAGGTAGTGTTCTGTTTGGAGATGCCATTTCATCTCAGATTATATGTAAGGGAACACTGTGTGAAGATGGGCTCTCTGCTTTAGATGAAGTTTTACTATTTAAAGGTCTTAAGGATAACCTAATAAGTATATATCAATTTTATGATTCCAATCATACCGTTATCTTCTCAAAAACCAATTGTAAAATTTTAAATGAACTGGGTAACTATATTCTATTAAGAAACAGGACTGCAGATAACTATTACATAGTGATTCCAAAGACTGAATCCTGTAAGATTACATGATTAAAGGATTCTGATTTATGGCATAATAGATTGGGACACACAAATTTTGATAATATTCGTAGGCTAAGATCCCAAGAAATAGTTAAAGGATTACCCAAAATAAAAAATAATAGTAATTCTGTTTGTGGTCCCTGCTAAGTGGGGAAGATGAGTAAATCTGCTCAAAATAAAGTTAAAGACGTTTTAACCTCAAGGCCTCTTGAAATTCTCCACATGGACCTTATAGGTCCTTCTATAACTGTCAGCCTATGTGGTAACAGTTATATTTTAGTTAAGGTGGATGACTACACACGATTTACCTAGGTCACTTTTATGAAAAAATAAGTCTGACACCTTCCGTGAGTTCTTAAAAGTTCATTTAAAAATTGAGAAAAATAAGGATACCTAGTTATATCGTATTAGAAGTGATAGAGGTGAAGAGTTCAAAGATTCAGGCGTTACAAAATACTGTGTCGGTAATGGGTATAAACACAAATTTAGTGCACCTAAGACACCTCAGCAGAATGGCATTGTTGAACGTAAAAATATGACCATACAAGAGATGGTTAGGGTAATGTTTCACGTGAAAAGTCTGCCAAAATACTTTTGGGTTAAGGCTGTACAGACTGCATGTCACATCATTAATCGTGTATACCTCAGGAAAATCAAAGAGACGTCATATGAACTATGGTACAATTGAAAACCTAACTTAAAATATTATCAAACCTTTGAGAGTATCTGTTATGTCTGTAAATAAAGAGAACATCTTTCAAAATTAGATACCCGAGTGATAAAGCTATTTTTTGGGTTATTCCCAAAAACGTCGGGCTTATCGAGTTTATAACCTTCGTACCAAGGCCACTGTGGAGTCTATTAATGTAATTATAAATAAAACTAGCATAGAGAGTCGTGATAGTCAAATAGTGGTCCTGGATGAGTTCAGAAATGTTTTTAGAATTGACTCTCCTTAGATAACTGATTCACAGCCACCTAAGGTCCCTGCAGTACTGACCTGGGTTTCTAAGGACCACCCTCTCGAAAAGGTTATCGGTAACCCGTCTGAGTCAGTGAGAATGAGATCACAACTTCAACATGTGGATACTTTTACATGTTTGGTTTCTCTAGTAGAACCCAAAACTATAAACGATGCCCTATCTGACTCATTCTGGCTCAATGCTATGTAAGAAGAGCTTGTCCAATTTCAAAGTCATGACGTTTGGTATCTCATCCCGTGATCTCAAGACAAAAAGGTTATAGGCACCCATTGGATTTTTAAAAATAAAACTGACGAGAATGGGAACATAATTATAAATAAAGATAGGTTAATAGCGCAAGGATATTCTCAGATAGAGGGTATAGACTTTGACAAGACTTTTACCCCTGTCACAAGACTCGAGTTCGTTTATATCCTCCTTATAATATCCTGTCATTTACAATTCAGACTTTTTCAAATGGATGTTAATTTTGATTTTTTAAACGGTATTTTATCAGAGGAAGTATACGTCGAACAACCAAAAGGATTTTTAGATCCCTCCTGCCCTAACCGTGTCTTTAGGCTTAAGAAAGTGTTATATGGCTTAAAGCAAGCACCTAGAGCCTGGTATGAGCGCCTCTTGACATTTTTTTATCAATAAAGGGTTTGATTGAGGTGGGAATGACCAGACATTGTTTGTTAGGAAGATAGAACATGATGTCCTAATTGCATAAATTTATATCGACCATACTATATTCAGTTCAACTTCCATTAATCAAGTCAAGAACTTTTTAGATATTACGCACGTTGATTTCCAGATGTCCATAATGGGGGAATTATATTATTTCTTATGACTACAAGTCAAACAGTTTAGTGATGGACTATTTATCTCACAACCAAAATATGCTAATGATCTTATTAAAAAATTTGGGTTTGAACATTCAAAAACAACACATACACCCATGAGCACGTCCACGAAACTATTTAAGGAAGAAAATGTGAAAAACGTTGACCCAAATTTATATAGAAGTATGATAGGGAGTCTGTTATACCTTACTGCCTCTAGACCGAATATATCCTTTATTGTGTGTGTCTTTGCATGATACCAATGCGCACCTAAAGAAGATCATATGCTATGTGTTAAATGAATAATTAAGTACGTTAAAGGAACATTAAATTTCAGTAGTTGCTACGCAAAGGACACCACTAGTTTCGTAGATGACTACACTGATGCCGACTGGGAAGGCTGTTCAGACGATAGTGAGATCACGTATGACACCTGTTATTATGTAGGAAACAACCTAGTAGGTTGGAGTAGTAAAACATAGAACTCAATATCCCTTTCAATAGTTGAAGGTGAAAACATCGTTGCGGGTATTTGTTGTGCCCAGCTTTTATAGATCCAGAAAATGCTTAGTGACTATGGTATCATTAAAGAAAAATTGACTATGTATTGTGATAACTAAAGTGTGATTAATATATCTAAAAATCTAGTACAACACTCACGAACTAAGCACATCAAGATTAAGCATCATTTTATTCGTGATCTTGTGGAATCCAAAGAACTTGATATTGATTATTTACACACTGAAAAGAAATTAGCTGACCTATTGACAAAACCTTGGACATTATTAGGTTTGAATCCCTTAGAAAATCCATAGGGATGATAGTTCTCATTTAATCAATTCTGCATAATTGTCATAACCTTGGTATTTTCATGCTAATAAATGGTTTCTGAGGGTAAAGGGCACAGACGCTTCACAAATGACTAAAGACGCCTCCGTAATCTAGTTAATAATTGGCTTTATCTTTAGATTTCTTGACTCAACTAATATGCCCATTGAGTGTTCTTATTTCAGGCATTTTAGATCAGATTGTACAACTTTTCATATTTAGGGTAATGCTCTGTATAATAGTTGAGTTATGCATCTATTTTCTTTTATTTTCGATTGTAGGATGGGAAAGGGTAGATAGCTCTTTTGTATAGGAAATCTTGAATTTTTAGGTTTTTTACCTACGGGAACAGGTTACTCAAGGGAATTTTGTCTCCAATATCCAAAGGGGGAGATTGAGAACACACTATATGGTTGACTTACTTGAGTCTGTACCATATAGGAGTTCCAACTAGTTTTGATAGGGTGACAAACTAGGTTAGATTTTTCTTGAGCAGTCTTCTCCATGGTTTGCAAAGTTTAATAAATAATGATCCTGCGCAAGACATCCTCTTTACCAAAAATGGAATTAAAATATTGCACTGAACACACTATAGGACACAAATCCTGCATAAATGGGTGTGAGTGTGTGTAAATATTCTTAGGAATTTTTTAAACAATTTTAAACATTTATAAATATTTTTAAAACATGTAAAATTATTTTTTAAACATTTAAAATGATCTTTTAAAATGTTATGGGCTAAAATGAAAATATTTTTATTCTTATTAAACTTCTCAGGGTAGAATCTGAAACTAACAGAGACATATGGGGACAAAAATTATATTTTGTAAACTTCTAAAACAAGCATTTGTTAACCTTGTATATTGCACCATGTGTTGTCTCCAAGGTTGGTTCAAAGTGTGTTTATTCTCTCTCACAATTGAATGTCTCACTTATAGTCGTTTTAGCAAACATCATCAATGATCTGCATGCTGTCTTAGTGATCCATGTGATGCTAGAAATGACCAATTAGAGATTGATATTGTGCGTTTGTTTTATAATACTTAGGTTTGAATTCTAAACGTTAAATCAATCTCAACCGTTCAAACTCTTCGACCTTCCAGACCCTTCCACAACCTATATAAATACCAGCCATAATTGAGGCTTTAGAAGGCTTTGGCATTTCATCCATTTGAGAGAAAAATAGAGAGAAGGGAAAGTAAAGAGATAAAAAAATAAAGGAATAAGAAAGAGAGAGTGAAAAACCAGAAGGCATTAGAGAGAATATCATAGGTTTTCCTCAAACCAAACACTTGTTCATTCATATAAACCAAAACCAGATAACCATCATACTTGAATGATTAGAGTTTTAGGTTTTTGTGCAGATTTTGGGGGATTTTCTGTCATGAAGAAACTCTTCAAACATTATCTCTCTCTGGAAAACGTTCTCTAAGATTTTTTCACATTTCTTCCTAAAAAGTGTGAGAAAATCAAATGAGAAACATTTTCACGTATACATTTAGTGTTTTTGTTCCTGTTCTATTTTGGATATAGTATTATTTTGTATATCTGTTAAGATCCATTTTATCTTGTTTAGATTTCTTGAAAAAAAGACTTCTAAAATGCCTGATTTTTAAGATTTGAAGTTTAAGTCCATAAAATAGTGTTTTACAATTTGTGAAACATATTTTGTATATAAATAAGTTCTAGAGACTTAGATCTGGCTTTTAGAAAGATTTAAAACTTCGGATCTCATGACTTCATTTTTATATTCGAAGTCTGATTTTCTTGAGAATCCAAACAGTTGCATGCCATATAGAATTACTGTATTTGTAGGACTTTTGTATAATTTCTGAGAGTGAAGTGAGTTGCATATTTGCATTTTAGACACTTCATAGTCACATACACTTTCACACGACCACTTAGTAAGAAGTGTTATTCCTGTTGAGGGATTTTGTGTTGACTGAGCCACTAGAAACAAGGAGCAAAGATAAACGCAAACAAATAGCCAAGGAGATCAAAGTCATTACCGTGGAGGAGAAAGCTCAGTAGGTATATTTATATTCTTAACTTAGGATCTTGTGTGCTTGTTTGGGTGCTTGTAATCTTGTATATCTTGGTTGACTCTTGTGTATTTTTGTTTGTTTTGTGACGTAGAGGTCACCGTGGATGTTTTCCCTAATTTGGTATTTTACCACATTAAAAAAATATCGTGTTAAACTTGCTTTGTTGCTTCTTACTGCGTATATATTGTGGTTTCTCATCAAAGAGTAAGTATAGGTTTTTATTTTAAAAACTTAAGGTAATCTATCTACCAAATCTAACATCCAAGTCTAATATGTTTTTACACATCTTATGTAGTGATTTAAAAAGGAGTTTCATCCAACGAGTTTGATTTTCAGAGTTTACTTAAAGTTTATTTTTAATTAAAGACTTAGTAAATAGTTTTTCAAGAATTCGGTGTTTGCATAGCAACACTAAAGAATTAAAATTGATAATCCCGTACTTATGAGTTTAATAAGGGTTACATAAGAAAATCAAGGATCTTTGAACTGATAATCCCATACTTACCAGTTCGCTAGGGGTATAGAAATCAATAAACCCTTAGTAAAACCAAATAATAAACAATCCAAAAACCTTTAGATAATAACTGGCTAGGAACATAATTAAATTGGCACTCATACGTATGTAGCAATAAAACCGGCTCTAAACATCAGAGACCATAGGCCAAGTAGAAAAATTTCATGGGATAACACGATAGTCTACTCCCTAGTTATTACTGATGCTTTTTCAATAAGAATAATGCACAAAAATGCTGGTTGAATTGAATCGTTACAACGAATTGTTATGATATCAATTATTAGATGAGAAGGGTTTAAATTTGATCCGAATGATCATAATAAAAATAAACATATGAAAATACATGAGTATGGTAATTTTTACACGTACTTGGAATCAAGTTTGGCTATCATTGAATGATATCAATAGTTGTTATCAAGTGCGTAAAATTTACTATTGAAGAGGTAAGAAAAAACTACTTGCTTAATATTTCGAACTGCTTATGGATTAAAGGATATCGAGAGGGACTTGTACCTGATTTTCTGTATACAATTTTCAGGAATATAAGCCTTTTCTAGAATTGGGGTTGATTTGGTCAGTTTACACACAAAAAAAAACTGTATGTTTTAATGTTCTGGGGGTTTAATTGTCGATAACTTTGGACTTTAAAATCGTGGACTTACGGTTATATTTGAACTTTGGTGTAGGAGACATTTTGTCTTAAAATACTTTGAAGTGCTTATAGGCAAAGTTCGGGGTCCAAATTCATAAGTTGAAAAATTCAGGAGGGTTCAAATTGTAAATTAGGAAAAATATTTCAAAGTTAAAACCTCATTTTTTCCATAACTTAAGCAAGGATGAACTAAACATGGGCTTACCGTATATCATTTTGACCAGAAAAATAAAATAAAAATATTGGAAAAAAATTCAGAACTTTTTGATTGGCCACACGCCCTCACGCACGTGGTCAATGTTTTTGGTAAAAAACTTCATCTTCAACCTCTCGTTGGTTGACTTTAGGGTTTCAGATTTTTGACCTTGAATAACTCCTTCATTTCTACACCATCTGAGATTATTTCTAAACCAACTCAACCTAAAATTTCATAAGGAATCCAAATATATAGGTTTTATGGATTGAAATGCAGTATATCATAAGTTCTATAACTGTGAGTTTTATTGAAATTTTGACTTAACATTCGTGGATTTCAAGAATATGGAAGGGATTCTTATGAGCCTAGTTTCGTTTCTTCTGTGGTAAGGAGTAGTTTGGTTCTGATTTTAAGGTTTGATATGGATTATATTGGCAGAATTTAAGATTTACCATTTTCTGGTTCGAAAAATACTTTTAACAAATTGAAGCTTATTGTGAAAATTCATGGGTTTTGGTCACTGGACTAGAGTTCTTAAGTTTCTAGTGAAGGTATTCATAACTTCAAAACAGAGCTTCAATCTTTTTTATCAAGATTTAATGGTGTAATTTCCTATTTTTTCATTCTACACTGTTTTACACATAAAATCTAGACTATTACGATTTCTCTAAGCAAAATAATCATACAAAAATCGTTTGAAACTAAAAGA
This sequence comes from Sambucus nigra, assembly GCA_949130495.1. Lineage (NCBI taxonomy): Eukaryota > Viridiplantae > Streptophyta > Magnoliopsida > Dipsacales > Adoxaceae > Sambucus > Sambucus nigra. The sequence continues at coordinate 320,186,745 of OX422224.1, read as the reverse complement.
ACTGAATGTAATGCATAAAATCACAGTGTACCTATTTGGAGTGAATTTTCCAAGCTTTGTATATGCTTATGGTGTGTGTTTTACTGGTGAAAACATAGGGTATTTATAGTACTTCATAAGGGAATTCGATTGGTTGCTGGTGGATGTTGATTTCAAGCAAATATTCAAGGATTTCAAAGTGAGTTTAAAAACTTCACATGTTTGCATAATGCTAAGATGTGTTATTATTGTCTTCTAGTGCTGATGTGTTGCATATGTGGCTAGGGGTAATATGAAAATGCTGAAACTTTGGATGTTGGTCCTTTTTTAGTAAAATATCAAAGTATAAAGCCTTAAAAGTATACTTTGAAGAAAGTTTGGGGGTATTTTTGTAATTTCAGAAAGTTTCAAGGGTTAAAATTATAATTTTATTAATTGAAGTTTAGAAGATTAATTTGATATAAAGTTAAGGTTTATAGGTTGAGTATAAGTTAAGTTATATTTGTTTAAATATTTTAGGGGCTAGTTTGCAATTATTGAAACTTTAGTGTGTCTAGGTTAATTTAGTAAAGTTATAGGGCATTAAGGGTAGTTTCATTCTTCTTTAGGAGACTTTTCAATTTGAGGTAGTCCTAAGGGTTTAAATAAGATACTTTAGGGATTTGGTTATCGATAAGATTGCTTTTGAAAATTCATAGGTATTACAATCTACCTACCGAATTTACCTTGGAAGAGAGATCAGGATATTGATCTTTCATAGCTTGTTTTGGTTCCCATATGGCTTTTTGTAGATTCTTATTTTTCCAAAGTACTTTGACTGAGGAGATTTTCGTGTTCCTGAGACGTTTCACTGGGCGATCCAGAATTTGAATAGGACGTACTTCAAATTCATGGTTTGGTTCGATAGAATTCGCTTGCCAAGTGATGGTATGAGAGGGATCAGAAATATACTGATGTAATTGAGACACATGAAATATATTGTGAATGTTGGATAATTCTACGGGTAATTTTAATTATTAGGCTACAAGGCCAATACGATTAGAAATGGTGAAAGATCCAATATATTCGGGGGCTAATTTTACTTTTCTTCTAAAGCATAAAATTCCTTTTCGAGGAGAAACATTGAAAAATACTCGGTCATTAACTTGAAATTCTAAGGTCCTTCGGTGCTAATCCGCATAACTTTTCTAACGTTTTTGGGCTATTTTCAATCTTTCTCGAATTTGTTGTATCTTCTCATATGTTTTTGGATTATCTCGGGACCAAATTGTTGACTATTTTTAGATTTTATCCAATATATATGCGAACAACAAGGTCTTCCATATACAGCTTCAAACGGGGCATGTTTAATACTTGATTGATAACTATTGTTATAAAAAAACACGACAAGGGGTAAATGTTCATTCCAACTTTTGAGCATATCTAATGTATAGGCTCGTAGCATATCTTCCAATGTTTGAATTGTACATTCCAATTGTCCATCCGTTTGTGGGTGGAATTCTATACTTGAATGAAGTTTAGTACCCATTGCAGTTTGAAGTGCTTGCCAAAACTTTTGTACAAACCATGAATATTTCTCTTATATTATGGATAAAGGAATTCCATGTAATCGGACAATTTCTCGAATGCAGAGTTTACTGAGCTTTTTAGACGAATCGATGGTTTTTACTGGTAGAAAATAAGAAGACTTGGTAATTCGATCTACTATTACCCTAATATAATTATATCCTTAGGACATAGAAGGTATTCCGCTAACAAAGTCCATGGTAATATAATCCCATTTCCACTCGGGAATTGGTAAGGGTTGGAGGAGTCCTCCAGGGTGTTGGCTTTCTATCTTTACTTGTTGACAAGTAAGACATTTCCTTACAAAATTCTCAATATCATTTTTCATATTTGGCCACCAATATTTTTTCTTCAGGGTATGGTACATTTTGGAGCTTTCGAGATGCATCATAAATTTAGAATGATGGGCTTCTTGAAATACTTCCTCTTGAAGAGATAAATTATCAGGTACATATAATATATCGTAAACTTATTTCCTTACCATACGAGAAGTTGGGGTTATTGTCTTGAAGAGATTGTAAAAATGGATCTTTAGATTTTTGGACTAAGATTTTATCTCTTAATTTGGGATTTGCAATAATGTTAGAAAATTTTGAGAAAGGGGATATTGATTGAAGATCATATTGCTCTATGGTAGCAGCAATATCGTAAGAAATTAAAGTATGGAATATTCCTATTGGATTAAGACTTAAGGCATTGGCTACTACATTTTCTTTCCCTAGATGGTAGTTTAATTTAAATCGGCAATCTTCCAAAAATTCTATCCATCGCCGTTGTCTTAAATTTAAGTCCTTTTGAGTAAAGATATATTTCAAACTTTTGTGATCAGAAAATACTTAAAAATTCACCATAAAGGTAATAACACCAAATTTTTAACGCAAGAATTACAACTGCTAACTCAAGATCATGGACAGGGTAATTTCATTCATGAGTTTTGAGTTGTCGTTACCCATACTCTACAACTTTATCATTTTGCATTAAAATGCATCCTAACCCTTGCAACGAGGTAGAAGTATATACATCATAGCTTACATTACTAGATGGAATAGAAAGGACAGGAGTAGTAGTTAATTTTTCCTTCAAAATTTGGAATGCTTGACTACATTCATTAGTCCATACGAATGGCACTTCCTTCCTAGTTAGCTTCAAGAGGGGGAGAGCAATACGAGAAAATCCTTCCACAAAATAATGATAATAATCAACTAATCCTAGAAAACTTTTTAACTCGGTAATATTTGTAGGATTTTTCCATTCCAAGACGGATGAAATTTTGGCAGGATCGACTTGGATTCCATTTTAAAAAATCACATGCCCTAAAAATATGGTTTCCTTCATTAAAAAATGACATATGCTCTTTTTAGCATATAACCAATGGTTTCTTAGAGTACTTAATACAGTCTCTAAATGTTGTGCATGTTCTGCTGAGTTTTGGGAATATACAAGAATATCGTCAATAAAAATGATAATGAATTGGTCAAGAAAAGTCCAAAAATTCTATGCATAAGATCCATAAAAGTTGCGAGGTTAATAAAAAAGACATGATCGTAAATTCAAAATGTTCATAACGAGTTTGAAAAGTAGTTTTTAGAATACTTTCTTCTTTAACTTGTAGTTAACGGTAATTCAATCGTAAATTTATATTTGAAAAGACTCTTGCTCCTCGAATTTGATCAAATATATCTCCAATTCGGGGCAAAGGATACTTATTCTTAATAGTTACGGAGTTCAGTTTATGAAAATCTAAGCATAATCTAAAGCTTCCATCATATTTCTTAATTAATAATACAAGATCTCCCTAAGGAGACGAGCTAAGGCGAATAATATCATTTTTAAGAAGATCATCTAATTTGGTACAAAGTTCTCGAAATTCTAAAGGAGACATTCGATGTTGAGGTATCGAAATAGAAAGAGTATTCGAATAAAAATTTATACTAAATTCAATCTCTAGAGAAGGGGGTAATACTAGTAATTCTTCTGCAAAAACATCTTCAAATTATTCCAAAATTCTTGGAATTCACGCAGATTTTTGAATGTGAAAACATGACGATTTGGACAGACACGATCCTTGAAATATAAAGGAATATTTTTTTCATTTCAAAAATTAATTTTCTTGGACTGACAATCGATATAAGCGCAATGTCTTAATAGAGAATCCATTCCGATAATAATGTTAAAACCGCATATATCTAGGATTATCAAGTCCACAACGATTATACCCAACCCAAGCTAAATTTTACATTGATTTCACCCGTAGGTAATTCAATATCCAATGGAATAGTTAAATTTGTAGGTAGTAATTGTAATAGTTTAACTATTCTAAGATTGATAAAGGAATGTGTTGATACTGAATCAAACAAAATACGTGAAGGAAAATGATAAAAAGTATCGTACTTTCTATCACGTCATGGGAATCACGTAGGCAATATCGCAAAATTCTTTCCACGACTCAGGATTGGCATAATTTTCTTAGCTGGATTTGGTTTAGGTGAATTTTGGATAAGATGGGATTTTGGATTTTATGAGGGATTATCTAACTGACGACAAACTAGAAGAGTTTTTAGTTAAGGACACTGTGGCTGGATATGTCCTAATTCTTGACATTCATGACAATGAATCACGGAACGATTGTGTTTTGATGAAATTGGGAATAATTTGTCCACTAGAATTGTCATAAGGTTGAGGTCTAAATTGAGGTAAAGTCTTAATCACATGATTATTTCTAGAGATTGGAGGAGAAGATCGTAATACGATAGAAGGTTTTCGTTCCACAATTATCACAACGTCGATAAGTTTAGAATACTCGCGGATTTCTAAAGGAATGACATAATTATTAATTCTCGGATGTATTCCTCTTTCAAACTGCTTGAATTTCTTTATCTCAGTATCCACATACTCAAGGGCATAATGAGATATCTCGGTAAATTTGTCTTCATACTGGCCTACAGACAGATTTGCTTGTTGATATTTTAAGAAATCTATGGTTCGTTGATCTCATTCGGCTTCAGGAAATTACTTTTTAAAGAAAATATCTTCAAATTTCTCCCAAGTAAAATTCACGACAGCCTTGTTACAGGATACCGCTTGCCACTAGAAATCAGCTTCACCTTAAAAAAATGTAAGCCGCTAAAGTTACTTGGAGATTATCTGCTATTCCTACCCCATTTAGAATGTACACAGTTTGACGCATCCATTTCTCAGCTTCGCTGGAACCCGAATTTCCAAGAAATGATCGGGTCATTGTTGCAAAAATTCTTTGAGAGTATTCATCCTATGAACTTCTTCCAAAATTTCCTCTGGAGTAGAGTGATGAATTTGTTGTTTTCGGGCTAAAAATGTTAAATCTGAAGACATCGTATGATTCCTTCAGTGTTGGTTTGTTCAGTTTGAGTTCCAGCGGAGGGAATTGGAGTACTAACCATCCTGAAATATAATAGAATAGTCACAACAATAAATAAAAACATAAACTATAATATGTCACAAGCCTACTATATTATATAAAATAGAGTCTGAGGATACATTATAATTATAGTACATGATTTCTTTATATTAATACCTATACTACAATAGTTAAAGTTAATCATCCTCCTAAAGTTTCATAAGAAATACTATATACATTACTTTATTTTACGATTTAACACTAGGAGAGATGAGTTTCTTTTTAATTTTGGATTTTCCTTAATTGGGAATAGTAGCATCATTATCCGAAGAGTTAGAAACCAGAATATCAAGATAGTCATCTAGTTCTAGAAGATCATCATCATCTATTGAATTACTCGTATAAGAAGACACACCAAGTATGAGTTCACCATTTGAAGTAGCATCATGATACATCGGTGGAGTCAGAGGTGCAACGACTAAGGCAAGTTTTATAGCTTCTTGGAGTATCACTGGATCGTTGACATTGTCATCCACTTTCCTCATTACTTTCATTTCTCCCAATACCCAATTATTCAGCACAAGTCTCTTTATATCTCTACTGGAGCCTACTCAATCCTCATCTACTGCATGATTCATTTCTCAGAGCTTTATGAGCGCTTCTTCCTGAACTCTATTTTCCCAACAGTTAGATGGTCCTATATCCACATTAAACATGAATGAATCCCGTGTATCCATACTGCAAAATGGAATTACCATATAATAGTAATAAAAGAAGTTATAAAAAGATAAAATAACTAATATCATATAAACTTTTCCCGTATATAATGCTAATGTAACACCCCATATTTTTGGTAATTTAAATAATTATGTGATTAATTATTATTGTGGGAATAATTATGTAATTAATTATTGTTGTTGGATTAATTAAATTAAAATGCGAGAAATTAATTTGTTATTAATCCGGATTAAAATAATTATTAACTAGCGTGCTAAGAGTTAATACTTATTGTTGAGAATTATTGAATACTACTGTGTGTTATGTAATATGGAATTATGAAATTTGATAAATTGCCGAGAGTGAAATATACGACAGTTTGGTAATTTAAGTCTGACAAGCGTGTGAGTCGTGTCGGGACTAATTGAATGGAATATAAAGAGAAATTAGTTTCTATTAACTCGTATGGTCATTTCGAGTGCACCGTTGAGTTCGGGAGGGTCGAGATAGTCCAAATAGTATACCCGGGTGTTTAGTTTGGGTCCCGGGGCAATTTTAGGCCTAACCGGTGTTCGAGAGGGTATTATGGTAAATTGTATTTTTGGGTTTAAATAATGGACGAAAATTAGGAGTTATTTTATCATCCAAATCATCACCACCTTGCATAACCACCACCACCAACGCGTAGATCGAGAAGAGAGGAACGCATATATACCAACATCACCAACGGATCAGACCGTCATATTCGAGGAAAGTGTTTATTACTTGCTTTCTTTTAGCAATAATTATACTCATGTTAGACTAGGTGAAATTAATCATGATTTACATGTTAATTGGGTGAAAATTGGAGATTTAAATTATCATTAAGGACTGGGATAATTAGTGGTTGAAATTCCTTCATGTATAATCACGAAATTGAATTATATATTGATGAACAAATCTGGATTGATTAGGTTCTTTAATTGAAAATGTGGAAACTAGGGTTCATATGAATTAATTTGGGGATTTAATATAATTATGAGGATTGATGATGAATTAATGATCCTAGGATGAAAGGAATGTTTTATAAGCTTCTATGGCTTGATTCGGATTGATGATGAGGTGTTGGGTGATGAACCTTAGAGGTTTTTAGGGCTAAAAATGGTGAAAAACGCTGAATTCTGGGCAAAGGGGATGAACCAATAAGCGTCGCACGAAGTCTCATTCGAGCGAGACCCCTATCTCGCACGAACTCGCTCGAACGACACATGGAAATCGTTCGAGCGATACCCTTCTGGTTCGAATGACGTAGGGAATTTTTCTTAGGTCCAGTTTTGAGTTTACCGATTTATTGGAGTGAGAGAAACTGCCAGATAGTAAACTTAAACAAGACAGAATTTTGGGAAAGTATGTGACAATTAATACTTTATTTATTTCGGTATAGAGAGAATGTACCTTGGAGATTACGAGAGAGATAGTAATCTAAATATTTATACTATACGTAGTGTTGAGATCAAAATACGTTTGATAAGTATATATGTAGGTTGGGAAAATACCTATAAATTTTAATAGGACGTGTGTATGCCTATTATGCGATATTATTGCTAAGAGCATTAATGGATGATAACCCGGGGATGAAGGTTTCTCTGGATAGGCGCACTAATGGGTGATAACCCAGGGGTGTGGATTATTATTGATAGGTGCATTAATGGGTGCTAACCCGGGGATGCATGATTCTCTAGATAGGCGCACTAATGGGTGATAACCCGGGGGTGCTGGAGTATTATTGATAGGTGCATTAATGGGTGCTAGCCCGGGGATGTAAGATTCTCTTGATAGCCGCACTAATGGGTGATAACCCTGGGGTGCTGGATTATTATTGATAGTTGCATTAATGGGTGCTAACTCGGGGATGTAAGATTCTCTTGATAGGCGCACTAATGGGTGATAATCCGGGGGTGCTGGATTATTATTGATAGGTGCATTAATGGGTGCTAACCCGGGGATGCAAGATTCTCTTGATAGGTGCACTAATGGGTCTTAGCCCGGGGGTGAATGATTAGTATATATATATGTATAGGGATGATGTGACTATATATATATATATATATATATATATATATATATATGAGTGTATTTGGGGAACTTTCTACTTTGTGAGACTAGTAGATAAAATGGAAATGAGAAATAAAATAATCTTAGTGGATAAAAGATTAACCATTCAAACGGTGAATAATGAAACTTAGCATGTGAGATAAACTATCTGAATAGCATACTGTATGGGCGATACAAGAATACTACTAGTGAGCATAGTTAGTATTAGTATGGTTTCTGACTAGTTAGACTAGGTGGTATAACTAGGGGAGATTAGATGTACGTTAGGCGTGAATAATATATGAGAGGTGAGAAATTCATGTGAGAGTTCGATAACTAACATGCGTATAAGACTTGTTTTAAGAACCAATTTTAAATACTTGCTAAATCATTTTTAAATCTCGGGCTTTGACCCGTTTCTTGTATCTCTTCTCTCTTTTGCTATATATATATTATTCCAGGTGCTCAGCCGCAGGGGTACCAGAATTAGTGATTTGATTGACAGACATGCTGCAGCTATTGTGGAAGATGTAGGTCCTTCCATTAGACCCATCTATCCTCTCTAATCAGTAGCATTTAGACTTTCTAATTAGGGCATGTGTCGCCTGCCTCTAGTATTTTATTTGAGATATTGTATTCAGATGACTTTATAGTTTGGAGTTTTGAACTGGGGGGTTTTACCCAGTCTTATTTATTTTAGTAATTGATTAATGTTCAGTATGTAGTATATTCCTATGTGTAGTGAATGGTTTATATTTTAAGACTGAATGAAAATGGATTTACTTGGTTTTACTAAAATTGGAAATGTTTTGAACCTAACTTAATTTAATATTAGGTGAATAATATGTTAAAAAGTTTTTTGACAGTGAGGCTAAGAATGAACCAACCGAACATTCTGTTTTAAATTGGTACATGATTGATCACCATTTATTTAATTGGGTGGGGTGTCACAGCTAACCCGACGATATGTTTAAATTTAACACATGCTCTGATACCAACTTATCACACCCTACTTTTTGGTATGAATGCACAAGAGAGTATATATAAAGCAATGCATTAAAGTTAAGGAGAAAAAAACACTTTATTCATTATGAAAATTATACACATAGCGTATTACCAATGCAGGGGTTAATTACATTTATTTGATATGAACTATAAAGTAGAAAATTGAAAAGTGCCACTCCTTACTCCCATCTGGCTTATTCTCTGCCCACACAGTCACGTATGCAAACATGTGACTGATATTTGTCTCTAATGGGGGAAAAGTTATTATCCTCTTTTTCCTGGGCTATCTAGAGGAAAATTGAATTAGTACAAATATGCTAAGCAGTCATTACCAATTCTATAACAAATATATGTATAGATGAGAGGTGGAGTCTGTATAGAATTCAGTGTTTGCATAACAATGCTAAAGAACTAATGCTGATAATCCCATATGATATGACCAAAGTGCACCCTCATACTCTGAGCAACAACGTCGTCCTATCTCATGGCCGAGTCGTCAGAAGAGCCCCACTAGTCAGCAATAAGGTCGTCCCTGATCAGGTCGGCCTCATAAGCACCAACCTCGGCTGGGCATCAGTCGAGATCAACAATAGTTTTATGGGTTCAACTTGAACCAGTATCATACTCTGCTTAGGCTGATAGAACAAATGAGCCTAGTTACCTAACATCGAATGGCCTATCCAGTCGAGGTTATACTTGTGGTTGGAGGATTAATGGTCCTGTCGGAGTCATCAACCTCGTACCCATCTAGGCCGAGATTCTAGTGGGTGATGTCACCAATACGAGCATATGAAAGTACAAAGAGATCTAGAAAATGTGAACAAACCATTATAATTGGATCATTCCCTCACATGAGGAATGAGATTGGCTTGATCATCCTACACATGCTTATTGCATGCTTAGGGGGTACACTACACCCCCTAAGCACTATATATGCCATTTATTTTCTTCCTTGAAGGGGATCGCATATTACAAACCTTAGCTGAATCTCTGTCAAAATATACAGTAGAGTGAGAGAGTGTGAGTATTGTATCACAAGGCCATTAGTTCCCTTCATTAATAGTGAAGATCACGAACCTGTACAGTGGACATTGGCCTAGATAGGCATAATCACTTATATTGATATCTTTCTCCTGTTGCCCTCATATCATTCTACATTCATATTACTTATGTGCTGCCATTATTATACCTGTTTGAGCTCTCTAACACCTTCATCTGGTGGTGCTATTTCTAGCATCATAATTTTGACACCATCTGTGAGAACTAGAAGCTTCATCTATTCCTTTTAATAACTTGGCCTCACCAGAATATCTGGTGGTGAACCATCCCTCCCCCTTGTGTGGAGTTGTTTCGCCATTGAAAGAGGTCCTGCAAGGTAGCTCTCAAGTATTTTAAATCACAGCTCAGTTTTTAGGGAAACATATGGCACCTGAATTTCCACCACCTCCTCCACCAGCTGGTAGTGGAGGACCTAGTTCTAGTCACGCACCACCTTTGTCCGAGATGTTTGAGGTGTTAACAACAATCCCTGATGGCCAGCCAACAAGTGATGCAAGATCATTTCGCTACCCTCAGCCAAAATATGGTGAGGAGGCCACCAAGAATCTCACTGTAGATGAACACTCTGGCAGCTGCACAAAAATAACACTAAGAGGCCAGAGGACTACCCCAGGTACCACGTAAAGATCTACCTCCTCCCTGGTAGTGGAGGAATGTTGCTGACCCTAGGCGTTTATGCCTGGGAAGGCAAGGGTACCCTTACCCTAAGGACCATTATGACGATGTGGATGCCGATGATGCTCTAGTAGAATGTTGGGAGCCATATGAGATTTCTGACAATACTATACGACCCCTCCAAGAGATCCGAGGAAGGTGTAGGAGATAGAACCCCGAAGATTGCCCGAGAGGTATTTGATCATTTGAGAAGAGGGTCGGCCTTTGAAAGGATCATCACCGTCAATGACCTAAGGGAGAGATTATCGAGGTCAAGAAGGATTTTAGAATCCAAAAGAGAAAGGTCCGACTATCGGCCCCAGCATGCCCGAGACGGGGGTCATGGGGAAGTTAATAGCCGACGAAGGTCAGTTGCAGGAGAACCCTCGGTGCAACCATTGGAAGTGGTAGGGGATAACATCGGTTAGGTCAACATTACGAAACCCTAGAATGATTCAATTCAAAGGCTTGAGGACAAGATTGGCAAAATTATGAAGAGCCGAGACCCTCTATAGAAGGTGTACTCAGAGGGTTCACCCTTCGTTGCAAAGATAGTCAACTTCCCAACCCCGACCAAATTCAAGCCGCCTGTAGTGACTCCTAGGTATGATGGAAGCACTAATCCTATCCATCGTATTGAAATGTACCAATCGATAGCCGATATCTACTCCATCTCAGATGAGATGAGATGCCGTGCTTTTTCAAGAACTTTGACCAGGGTTGCACATGCTTGGTTTACTTCACTTCTAAAGAATTCTATCGAGAGTTTCAAATAGTTGGCCGAACGATTTATCCATAACTTTTTTTTGGGGGGCCAGACCTTAGAAAAAGGCGACTCATCTACTTTATGTCAAGAAGGGTAAGAATGAGAGTCTAACAGATTACATCGCGAGGTTCAACAAAGAGAAGTTGGAAGTGGAAGACTATGAGGAAAGCGTAGCTATGACAACCCTCATAGGAGGCCTCCAGAAGGAAAGTTATTGTGGAAGCTTATTGAAGGCCCTCCTAAGTCAATGGATGAGTTGCTTACAATAACTGGGAAAGTTATGAATGTTAAAGAGGCAATGGCTGCCAAGTATGAGGATGAGAAAGGAAGTGGAAGTGGAAGTGGAAGCATGTTTCAGAAAAAGAATAAAGATGGGAAGAAAAGGTCAGCAGATGATAAGTTTTCATACTACACTCCGTTGAGTGTAAGTTGTGAGCACATCTTAAATGAGATAAAGAGTGATCGATCTTTAAGGTGGCGTGAAAAATTAAGAGCTCCTCCCCATAAGAGGAACAAGAACTTGTGGTGTGAATTCCACCAGGACCACGACCACTTGACTGGGAAATGCTTTACTCTGAAGGATGAGATTGAGAAAATGTTAAAGGCTAAAAAATTGAGAAAGTATGTGGAAAAGGGCGCTTCCAAGGGCGGCCGAGCTGACCCTAGAAAGAGGAGGCATGATAAATGCCGAGAAGATGGCCCGACTAGAGGAGATAATCTTTCAGATAATGACAGTGATGATCCAGACCTTCCACCAAAGGACGACAATATCCTAGTGAAGAGGCTTAACATGATCTCATTTGGGGTAGGAATGATCTGTGGTGGCCCAGCTGGAGGAGGCTCAAAAGTGGCTGACTGTAAAGCCCATATGGCTGAGGCAAAGGCAATAACAAAGGCCGAGGTTATGCACTCGGCCTCCATTGATGTTAAATGAGAGAAAAAGAAGAAAGTGTACATAGACACCCTCGTAGTCGGCTTTTCAAGATTAGATTTTAAGGGTATCTTAGCTCCACATGACGAAGTGCCAAGGATCTTGGTTGATGAGGGAAGATCGATAGATGTTATGTTCTGACCATGTTTCAAGGGATTGGGACTTAGCCGAGCCAGGCTCGTACCATACCATCATCCCCTCATAGGATTCAGTGGGGATAAAGTTCATCCCTTAGGAATGTACGAGATGGATGTAAGAATGGGGGACAAGTGGCCGAAGTGTCTAACTAGAAAAATCAACTTTTTTGTTATGGACGAGAATGTCTTTTCAGCTTACAACCTCATATTGGGATGAGTATCCCTTAAGGAATTTGAGGTCATGCCTTCAACCATTCACCGGATGATAAAATTTCTGACTCCTTATGGAGTAGGGGAAGTTCAGGGTGACCAAACGTCGGCACAATAATGATACTTTTACTCGGTTGAGGAAAGAGAATCATATAAGAAGGAAACTAACACCTATAACATCGACATACGTGATCCGAAAGATAAAACAAGGTTAAAAATGGGGAGGTTGCAGAAGAGGTAGAATCCATCATCTTCAATGAGGGAGAGCCGAAATATACCATCCAGGTCGATAAAGCCTTAAAGCCAGATATCAAGGACGAGCTGATCAAGTTGCTGAGGAGAATATAGAGCATCTTTGATTGGAGTTATGCAGACATGCCAGGCATTGAGCCTCAGATAATGTGTCATAAGCTCAACGTGGTAAGAGATGAAAATCCAGTTAAATAAAGGAGGAGGATTTACTCTCCAGAGAAATATGATGTTATTAGGGACGAGGTTAAAAATCTTGACGAGGCTGAGTTCATTATAGAGGTCATATATCCTGAATGGCTATCCAATGCAGTGATTGTGCCCAAGGCCAATGGAAAGTGGAGGATGTGTAGACTTCACTGACCTGAACAAATCTTACCCCAAGGACAACTTCCCTCTCCCTCAGATTAATCAGATGGTAGATGATACAATAGGTTATGAGTTGATGAGCTTTATGGATGAATACTATGGTTATAACCAAATCTTTATGGACCCGGTTGACTCGGAGAAACCATCCTTCATCACAGATAAGGGAACATATTATTACAAGGTTATGCCATTCAGCCTGAAGAACGCTGGGGCCACATGTCAACGTCTGGTAAATAAGATGTTTGAAGATCAGATTGGAAAGTCCATGGAGGTTTATATTGATGACATGCTAACAAAGAGTCTGAAGGCCGACACTCATGTGGCTGACCTTGAAAGAACCTTCGATACGATGGACGAGTACAGAATGAAGCTTAACCCGGCTAAATGCATTTTAGGTGTTGGAGCTGGAAAGTTCTTAGGTTTTATTGTCAGTAAAAGAGGTATAGAGGCTAATCCAGAGAAGATAAAAGATTTGCTAGAGATGAACACCCTTAAGAGAATCAAAGATATTTAGAGGCTTGCTGGACGAGTGTTTTCCCTAAACAGGTTTGTCTCTAGAGCCACAGATAAGTGTCTTCCATTTTTCAAAATTCTTAGAAAAGATTTTGAATGTAGTGAGTAGTGTGATAAGGCTTTTAGAGAGCTGAAGTCCTACCCCGACTCTCCCTTACTTTTGTCATGTCCAATCCAAGGTGAAAAGTTGTATGTGTACCTAGCCGGCTTAGAGTCGGCTATTAGCGCTGCTATTGTGAGAGAAGAGGATGGGGTACATAATCCAGTGTATTTCAACAGCAAATCACTCCAAGGGTTTAAGCAGAGGTATCCTAGGATGGAGAAGTTATATTATGCTCTGATTCACGCTTCTATAAAGATGAAACCGTATTTCTAAGCTCACTCAATGGTCATCCTCACTCACTCACCACTCAGACAGGTCATCCATAAACTTAACAAATCAAGGAGACTAATTGCTTGGGCAATTAAGCTAGGAGAGTTTGACATTGTCTACCAGTCGATGGAGACAATCAAAGGATATGCATTGGCAGACTTTATGGACGAGTTCACTTGCGATGAGGCCGAGACTAAAAATAAGAATTTTGAGAAGGAAGACCTCTCAGCCCAGCCTTAGATAAGGACGAGGGAAGCATAACAAGAGGGAGAGTGTCTAAAAATAAAGAGGGGAGATATCTCTTCAAATAAGGATCCCTGTCAGAGGGAAACTTCTCATAAGCCGATTCTATATGAAACCTCTTTATCGATAGTTCCTCTTGAGAGAATGGAAGTGGTGATAGATTGATAATGTCGGCACCAGACAACACAGACATTGAGTATGCCTGAGGTTTAACTTCAAGGCCTCCGGGGACATTTTGTACAAAAGGGGTTTTTGCTTCCTTTACACAAATGTGTTCATCCATTTGAGGTATAATATATCCTTCAAGACGTGCACGAAGGTTCTTTCTCTAGTCATAGTAGGGGAAGGTCATTGGCTAAAAGGATTGTTACTCAGGGGTATCAGTGGCGGACCCTAGCCAAAGACGATGTAGCGTATGTTAAAAGATGTGATAAGTGTCAAAGGTTTGCTACCATCCCTCACTAACCTCATCAACCTCTAACCTCCATCACGTCCCCTTGTCCATTTATGGTATGGGGGATCGACCTAGTAGGACCTTTACCTAGGGCAGTGAACAACTATCGAAACCTGATTGTAGCGATGGAATATTTTTCTATGTGGGTAGAGGCTGAGCCAATGATCACTATTATAAAATATAAGACCTTCTAGTTCATCTGAAAAAACATCATCTACAGGTATGGTCTCCCAAATACCTTAATATCAGATATTGGGACTCAATTTAAGAATGTATCTTTGGAGAAATATTGTGAAAGGGTTGGGATCAAATAATTCTTCTCCATCCCTGGCCGACCCCAGGCAAATGGGAAAACCGAGGTTACAAATTGAACGATTATTGATGGGATCAAGAAGAAGCTATAACAGGAAAAGGGAATATAGACTGAAGAAGTGTATGCTACACTATGGGCTTACAGGACGACAGTCAAAACTCTTACAGGGGAAACGTCATTCATGTTGGCTTATGGTTCAGAGGCTATCATCCTACTGAGATTAATCTTTCTACTCATAGAATTTAGATGTATGGACCTTAAGGAAATATGACAGAAAGAAGACTTGATCTTGATCTGATCGAGGAAAGAAGAGAAGATACTAAGGTGAGGCAAGCAGCCTTGCCAGATTTTATAATCAAAGGGTGAAAAAGAGGCCGATAGTTGTGGGAGACCTAGTTCTCAAGAAGACATGGCAAAAACCCAACAAGTTCCATCCAAATTGGCATGGCCCTTATAGGGTGATCGATGAAGTCATACCAGGCACCTATCGACAGGAAAATCTAGAAGGAGAACCCTTCTCAAATGCTTGGAATGCCGACCATTTGAAGACATATTATCTATTACATTGTAGTTGTCTTGCTTTTATTGTAATACATGTATCAGATTATGAAGGAGTGAATATTAATGAGAATATCAGTGTTTCCTCATCATTCGTGGTGAAAAAGGCTTAGTCTGCTATCGGTGATGCGATAGCCGAGACGGGAATAAGCTCATCTATTGGCTATCAATAACATAAAAAAGGATAAGAGTAAACATCAATTATCTGGTGATCTCAGACCTTTAACATCATTAATTTGGTGAAAAGTATGAGACTAAAAACCATTTATTATGTGATCGTAGACCCTAAACATCAATAAGTTGGTGAATAAAATATATATCTTTGTTGGTTGTCTCTATTGCTGTTTTATTTTTATGGTGAACAAGTGGAACATCATAGAGGAATAAAATATCATGATGGAAAATCAATAGAAACAAGGAATAATGGGATTCCATTTCATTCATGACAGATGAGGTTATGAAAGTTTACATCCAAAATACTAAAATGTTACAACCAAAATTCCTATAAGGAAGAGTTACAATTAGCTTCACAGAGTAAAAACAAAGTAGAAAGAGGCCTTCAGGGAAAAAATTGGCCTTCGACTGGGGCCGACCCATCACCGGTTGGGACTATCTTATCAAGGCCAGCATCGTTGACTTCGACCCCATCTTCAGGGTTGTCAACGTCTTCAGTTTCAATGACATCCAAAGGGCTCGTCTCTGCAGGATCATCGCCATCATCCTCTACCTCCTTCAGAGCTTGGGCAAGACGAGGGTCAGCAAAGCCAAGACCAATGAAGTCATATGGAGACAAGCTTCTAGACTCCTCATTCTTAAGAGCATCCCATCGTCCAGCTTCCTTAATACCCCTCTCAAGATAGTCAAAGTAGTAACCTACAAATTCATCAGAAGTTTTGTAGTCGTCAATGATTGTCTCCTCAGCATCGGCTAGTGCAAACTTGACAACTTCATTAATCTTTGATTGATGACTCTCATCTTTGGCCTTAAAATCCTTGGCATGGACCTCCTTTAAACGAGTAGTTTGTTCTCTCTCCTACTTCAGGCCCCCCTTTACCTTCTTAAGGTCGGCCTTGAGAGCACCCTCTGTCTTCTCACCATATCTCCCATTTTGGATCAGGGGCATCCTTTTTAAGGTCCAGTCAACCAAATAGTGAAGAGACACCACTCCCTTCAGGAAAGGATCAGACATATGAGTAGTGATGATTCAAGAATGCAGAGACAACACTTGAGAAAAAAATTAATCATCAAAGTACCTGAACTGTCCTGTGAAGGGCAAACTCTGCCAGTAAGGGAACATACAATGATTGAAGAAAACGTTTATCTTACTTAGTCATGATCCCTCTAATTGCATCAACGACCTGCATACTATGGCCAATTACGCTATCACCGATCTTTAGATGATACAGATGAGCAACTAAAGCATCATCGGTAGAGATGGGGATGCCACGATATGTATTCTAAGCTTTTGGTGGCCTAGTGGAAATAGGGTCTGCAAGAGATTTCCTCTTCCTGGCAGTAACATCAGCCTTGGATGTGCCGAAACTCTTCTTCGTTTGAGCTGGGAGAGGGATAGTCTTACTGCCTCGTCTATCGATGAGTTTAGAAAGATTGGGAGCCGACATCTCCCCCAGGTTGTCTGAGATACCGTCTGGTCGCTCTGAAAAAGGAGTACTCTTAGAGTTAACAACTCAGATAAATAAAAATTACAAGACATAATTTGGTAATAAACTTTTGAAGCTTACAAAGCTCTTCCAAAGGACCACCCCCTAAACCTGTCTGAGAAAGGTAATAGGGGGTCATCATATGCTCATACTTGACGAGATGATCATTCTCTCCTTGGTTACGAAGGTCAGTGATGGCTTTGGTGTTGTCAGGACTTAACCCATGGTCGGCCTTAGTCTATAAAGAGGGTTTGGACCATCTCAGAGGTGTCCTCATTTCAGAGGCTCGACATGCCTAGTTTGGACCAAATTCCCAGGCACGTGACACAAAGAATTATCGAGGTTTCTAATTATGGTTTGAAGTCTGAGTGACTAAGAGTAGTTTTTTCTCAGACTTTCTGTCTACGAAGTGATAGTAGCCAGGATGAGTTTGGGAAGAATAGGGGGTATAACAACCTATAAAAACTCTAACTGGAAGTTCGGTATGATGAATAGCCTTCCAGAGGACGATAGCTCCTATCGTGACCCTCCACGCATTGGGAGATAATTGGAAGGGGGAAAGATTTATGTATGAAAGGATGGATCGGGTGATGGGATGAATGGGTAGGCAAAAACCCAACTTGAACATTTTCTCATAGACACAGATCTCACCCTCCCAGCCATCAAAAGCCCTCTCATCTTTTAGAAGCTTCCTCAAGGAGATTGAAGAAGGAATGCCATACAAATGTCTGAAGACTAAAAGGTTATACTCGGTAATAGATCTTTCATGATCGACAGCTATAGAGGCGTTCACTTCACTCTCCTCATCATCGTCATCTACAACCTCGGCGTGAGCATTAGTGGGTATACCACCAGGACACCTCTCTATGAACTTAGCCCCTGTGGTAGCTGCTAGAGGAATGGCATTAATTGGGGGAGGAAAGGCGACGTTGGGTACTAAAATTTCTACAGAGGTAGAGCGTTGTGAGGGACTAGCGTCCTTAGAAGACGAGGCACGGGAATAAACTTCCTCATCCTCAAACCCTCCATTTCATTTGGGGGAATAGTCCATAGCCTCTTTAAAGAGTCCTCACTCTCGGCAGTCTCATAGGTGGACATGGGGTGTGTAGCAGACGACTCCAACATAGGGTCACAGACATTAACAGGATTAGAGTGTAAGACAGCCAAAGGAGGTGGAAAGATAGGTTGAAGAGGGAAAGCCTTGGCCTCACGAGCCTTGTCTTGGGCTAACTCTACTTGCCAGATTTTTTTGAAACACCTCTCTCTTAAGGATGGAAACTCCTCTACAAGTTTATATAGAGGTTGTTACATCCGAGTTATGAGACTACACTTCCAATGAAAGATAAATAGGCAAACATGTAAATAACTCCTAAATTCAAAGTTTTTTTTTATGAAGAACACCAAGAATAGTGATGAAGCAGCACACCGGAGATGGTCACCGGAGAACCCAGAAATGTGAAATTTTAACCTAAACCAACCTCGAAACAACTAAAAGTGGCGTAAGGGTCACCAAGCAACCACTGGACTAAACTTAAAACCACCAAATAGTGGTGGAAACGTTCCCTGAAAAAGAGAAAACTCAATGGAAAAGCCAAATAAAGAAAATAAAAACAACAATGAAAATCAAAGGTAATGGGAAATACGTGAGTGGAAGTAGACGTTGGAAGAAAAAGGTTGAAGATAGAAGATCTTGAGTTTGCAAGTGAGCTGGGAGGTGGGATATGGAGGATTTGAGGTTTTTGCAGAAAACACATAAGCGAGAAAATAAGTTGGGGAAGAAAGTGAAGAAAAAAGAGAAAAGGCTTTAAATATTAATGCAATGAATACGCACAAAGTCCAAAGGGCCTCATAATTTCTCGTTGAAACCCTAAATGTGCAGCCACATCTTTCATTACCTTGGGGGCAGACGCCAGCTAGTTCCAAGAGTTACACGTGTCTCAGTGACAATCCCCATACCACCAAATACTTAGAAGCATCCATTCATCAGCCGAGCATATATACTCCTCAGCAACCTATTCACATAGAAGGCTAAGGGCTAGGGGTGATTGATATGACTAAAGTGCACCCTCGTACTCTGAGCAACAACGTCATCCTATCTCATGGCCAAGTCATCAGAAGATCCCCACTATTCAGTAATAAGGGCGTCCCTGATGAGGTCGTCCTCATAAGCACCAACCTCGGCTGGGCAACAACCGAGATCAGCAATAGTTTTATGGGTTCATCTTGAAACAGTCTCATACATTGCTTAGGCCGATAACACAAATGAGCCCGGTTATGTAACCTCAGTTGGCCTATCCGACCGAGGTTATACTTATGGTTGGAGGATCAATGGTTCTGTCAGAGTCATCAACCTCGTACCCAGCTATGTCGAGGTTCCAATGGATGATGTCACCAATCCGAGCATATACAAGTACAAAGAGACCTGGAACACGTGAACAAAACCATTATAACTGGATCATTCCCTCACGTGAGGGAATATTTGGTCATTATGATCTACATGTGGCACAACTAGGTGTCCACATGAGATTGTCTAGATCATCCTACACATACTCATTGCATCCTTGGGGGGTACACTACACCCCCTAAGCACTATATATACCATTTATCTTCTTCCTTGAAGGGGATCGCATATTACAAACCCTAGCTGAAACTCTGTCAAAATATACAGTAGAGTGTGGGTATTGTATCATAAGGCCATTAGTGCCCTTCATTAATAGTGAAGATCACTCACCTGTATAGTGGACGTAGGCCTAGATACGCTGAACCACTTATATTGATATCTTTCTCCTCTTATCCTCATCTCATTCTACATTCATATTGCTTATGTGCTTCCATTGTTATACCTATTTGAGCTCTCCAATACCTTAATCTGGTGGTTCTATTTCTAGCATCATCACCATAATTATTAGTTTAATAAGGTTTACATAAGAAAATCAAGGATATTTGAACTGATAATCCCATACTTACCTGCTCGGTAGGGGGCATAGAAATAAATAAGCCATAAAAAAAACCAAATAATAAATCATCAAAAACCTTAGGATAATAACTGGCTTGGCACATAATTAAAGTGTCACTTATATGTATGTAGCAATAATACCAACTCTCAACATCGAAGACCATAGTCCAAGTAGAAAATTTTCATGGGATAACATGGTAGTCTACTCCCTAATTATTACTGATACTTTTTCAATAAGAATAATGCACAAAAGTCCGGGGTGAACTGAATCGTTACAACGAATTATTATGATATCAGTTATTAGGTGATAAGGGTTTAAATTTGATCCGAATGATCATAATAAAAATACCAGTTGAAATGAAAATACATGAGTATGGTAATTTCTACACACACTTGGAATTAAGTTTGGCTATCACTGAATGACATCAATAGCAGTTATCAAGTATGCAAAATTTACTATTGAAGAGGTAAGAAAAACTTACTTTCTCGGTATTTCGAACTTCTTATGGATTAAAAGAGGATATCGGGAGGAGCTAGGACCTGATTTTCTGTATACGATGTTTGGTATATAAGCATTTATTGGAATTGGGGTTGATTTGGTCCGTTTATACAAAAAAACTCTTATTTTTAAAGTTTCGGGGGTTTAATTGTAAATAACTTAGGACTTCAAAATCTTGGACTTAAGGTTATATTTGAACTTCGATGTAGGAGACTATTTTTCCTAAAATAATTTGAAGTACTTATAGGCAAAGTTTGGGGTCCAATTCATAAGTTGAAGAAGTCAGGAGGGGTAAAATTATAAGTTAGGAAAAATATTTCATAGTTAAAACCTCATTTTTCCATAACTTAGGCTAGGATGAACCAAAAATGGTCTTACCTTATATCATTTTGACGAGAAAATAAAATAAAAATATTGGATTTTTTTTTTAGAAATTTTTGATTGGCCACGCGCGTGGCCAATGTCTCTAGTTAAAAACTTAATCTTCAACCTCTTGATGGTTGAATTTAGGGTTTCAGTTTTTTGGCCTTAAATAACTCCTTCATTTCTACACCATTTAAGATGATTTCTAAATCAACAGAACCTAAAATTTCACAAGGAATCCCAATATATAGGTTTATGGATTAAAATGCAGTATATCATAAATTCTACAACTGTGCGTTTTGCTAAAACTTTAACTTAACATTCGTGGTTTTCAAGAATACGCCAGGGATTCTTTTGAACCTAGTTTGGTTTCTACTATGGTAAGGAATAGTTTAGTTTTGATTTCAAGGTGTGAGATGGGTTGTACAGGGAGAATTTAAGATTTACCATATTCAAGGTTCTAGTGAAGGTATTCACAATTTCAAATCAATGCTTCAATCTTTCTATCAAGATTAACCCTTAAAGCTATAGCTTTAACGGTGTAATATCATGTTTTTTCTATTCTACATTGTTTTACACATAAAATCTTTACTATTACGATTTCTTTAAGAAAAATAATCATACAAAAATCATTTGAAAGTAAAAGAACTAAATTTAATGCTTAAAATCACAGTGTACCTCTTTGGAATGAATGTTTCGAGCTTTGTATATTTTCATAATTTGGGAAAGTTTCAAGGTCTGAATGTTAATTTTTTTAATTGAAGACTAGAATATTAGTTTCATATAAAGTTGAGGTTTATAGGTCGAGTATAAGTCAAGTTATGATTGTTTGAATTTTTTAGGGGCTAGTTTGCAATTATTGAAACTTTAGGGCGTCTAGATTAATTTAGTAAAATTATGGGGCATCAAGGGTAGTTTCATTATTTGTTAGGAGACTTTTGAATTTTAGATTATCCTAAGGGTTTAAAATAGATACTTTATGGATTTGGTTATCGATATGTTTGATTTTGAAAACTCTCGGTTATTAAAGGGTTTGAAGAAATACACTTACGGTGCGTCACTGAAGATAAGACCTTTGAAATCATGGACGAAATCCATAGTGGTGAATATATCCCACATATGAGTGGTCACACCCTACCCAAAAAGATACTAAGACAATCATACTACTAGACTACCATGCAAAAGGATTGTATGGACTACATCAAGAGATGCTGCAAAAGAAAGTTGTCTGCCCCATGACATCATCTGTCTCCCTCAAGAGATCTGCTTCAAGACCTCAGCCTGGCCTTTATCCACTTGGGGGGGGGGGATAAACATCATATGGAAGGTGAATTTCAAGGCCTCCACGGGGAATGAATTCATCGTGGTCGCTATTGGCTATTTCACAAAATGGGTGGAAGTCGAATCTTCTGTAGTTCTAAATGCTAAGAAAGTGTCCAAATTCATATGATGAAATATCATCTGTTGCTTCGGCATACTTCATGAGTTAGTATTGAGCAACGAATCTCACTTGGAGAGAGTGGTTTTAAACCTATTACACGAGTATGGTATTACCCATCATATGTCATGGCCTTACATATGTCAAACAAATGGAGCAGTCGAAGCCGCTAACAAAAATGTCAAAAATATCATCTGAAAGATGATTGAGACATATAGTGATCGTTAAGATAAGATCCCATACGCCTTCTGGGGCTATCGTACTATAGAAAAAAACTCCATAGGGTCCTCCCACATTCACTAGTTTAAGGCATGGAAGTAGTCCTACCCATCGAACTCGAGATGCCCTCTCTAAGGGTTATGCTCGAAAGCAAAGTAGAAAAAAGTGACTGGGTCCAAGACCATTATGAAAACTAGCCCTCGTTCATTGGAGGATACTAAAAGCCACTTGCCACAACTAGGAATACCAACAGTGTATCACTTGAGCATTTAAAAAATGAGTTAAAAAGTGAAACATCCAACAATACGACCTAGTGCTAAAAGAAAATATCAAACCTGATCAGACTCTAGAGGTAAATTTGCACCCAATTGGGGAGGACCCTACCTAGTCACCAAAATAAACTCTGGCAAGGCAACTACCTTAGCTGATATCAACTGAGTCACGTTTTTCCCAAACTTTCAATCTCGATCAATTAGAGACATTTTTTCTTAAAATCTTCCCATGTTGAAAAGAAATAGAACAATTTAGTACAAAAACAAATGATCGTGATGGTAAAGTAAGATTATGAAAGATGAAACTGTAAGTTTGGGGCTAATTGAAGTATTTGTATCTGAGGTTTTTTTATGCACCCATTAAGATTCAATATTTAACCAAAATTTAGGTTGATTAATAAATAGTTGTGCATGCAAAATCAAGTCCAAATAAGTATCCAAATCACAAAATCAAACCAAGCACATAACGAAGTAAGGAAAAATCCCTTTGGGATAAAACCTATATTTTATCATTGTAAAGAGTTTGACAGACACGACGATTTATAGACTATTTAGGACTTTAATAAGTATAACGTTTGGATCTTCAAATCTTCAACAGATACGATACAGTCCATCACCGTCTATAGAAGGCATCTTTTCCCTCGGTATCCACCGATCAACCTCAGGATGCGATATACTTTCTTCTTCATCTATAGAGCCACAACTCCACATTCAGTACTAGAGAACACTCTAGAAGGGTTTTTGTAGTATTTTGAAACTTGGCTTTGTCAAAACTCAACAAATCCTACACGGGATGTGTGATTTGGAAAACAAAAGTGTTTTGAATAAAACATAATGTAAAACTTTTGGTGTAGATAATGTAATTGATTTTTGCCAAAAGCATTGTAAGAAACTGACCAAAGGAATACTTTTTATAAGAAAACACATTTTTTGAGGCGGTGGTTTCATTCGAATAAAAATGGATTCTCTTCCGAATGAAAACAATAGTTTCGTTCTAACAAGGTGAAGTCTCATTCGAACGAGATGCTAGTTTTATTCAGTAATCCTTCCAACGACCTTCCAAAAAGAGTGAATCTGTCAAACAGAGCCCCTTTCGTTTGAAGTTCGTTAGAAGTCTGTTCTAATGAAAAAGAACTTCGTTATAACAAGATTGGATCTTATTCGAACGAGAAAAGGATTTTGTTCAAACAAAGAAGAAATAAAAAAAAATATTAATTTCAAAATTGATTTATAAAAATTGCCTCGAGTAAAAACAAACATCTCAGAATGATTTGACTGAGTAAAATCAAAGCCACCAATTTATACAGCTCCATAAAAAGTTTGTGAAGATTCCAACGGATTGACTCTCAGACAAATCTCATATTTAAAGATCATGGAGGCAAATGCAGATGTAGTGTTTGGTTTATAGAAACCGTTTGTAATGGGATACACCAAAATAACTTAAGCTATGATAATTATATTATCTTTCTCTTAAAAATCTCCCCCTTTTGCTATTCCGGTACAAAAAAAAACTGAAATCCAAATAAAACCCCTAAGACAATGTTATAATGTCTTCTTAAACCCTAAAACAAAATGACACTGGAGACTTTGTCTTCAACTGAAATGCTTCATCTTGGGTAGTCCATGAGAACATCAACAAGACAAAAGAGACGTACACACATGAAACAAAAGAATACCATGGCGTATACGAGTTTTAAAGAAAAATAAAACTCCCCCTCAATTTGTTAATCTCCCCATTTTTGTTCACAATAGACAAAGGGTTAGAAACTAAGCATGAATAATAGCGTTACATTAATCCATAATAAGTAACATCACAAAGATAATCAATTAATCATATACGATGAATTTCTAAAAGGCTTTCAAATAACTATTTTTTAAAAATTCAAAATTTTCAAGTATAACAAGTATAAGAATAAAAAGTACACATAACACCGTGGAATAACACTGAAATATCAGAATCACGAAAGAAAAATGTAATTGTGTGAAAATTTTCCATAAGCAAGTCAACATAGGCATTCATAACATAGGTACACAAAGTCAATGAGATACTTATAAATAAAGAACTTAATATCAACCTTAGGTATAAGAATGTTGAACTTAAATGAAATTGACTCGACTTATGCAATATGCCATGAATTTAAATGCTTGTCAAATCAATAACGCCAAACTATTTAATTTATTTCAAGAGAGTCCGTTGTGCAAATCCATTGATCTTCTACTATATAACATCCTTAAAATCTTGCATATATAAGAATTCACTCTCAAATCTTGAAGATATTATAGTTCTCATATGTATCGAAGCATCAATGTAAAAATAAAATATCCTTGGCACTTATGGTTTTGTGTGTCATTAATCTTTTAGGCTCCTTTTGCAAATGGTGGCTTTTAGAGCAAAAGAGAATTTTCCCTTTCGTATCACCTTTTCATTGCTTAACATATAATAATTTTTTCGTGAAACGAAATCCAAGCAATGGTTCTTACAAGAATAACTTATCTCTCATTATTAAACACTATTATTATGAAAACACCGTATTCGACACATGATAAGCAAGTATAATATTCTAAAAGTCCGTGCACGTGTGCAATAAAGGTGATAAAGATTCTAGCATAAAGAAAGTAATCATCAATGAACAACAAAATGCTATCCACACATTATTAAGCACACTAAAGAAATGAAGCCTTGCATCAAAACAACATGAAAAAGACACATGAATGGATGAAATGTATGGGTTATTCGAACATCTTAAATGCACATTCATATATGGTGAAAAAAGAAAATACAAAAATCTCTGTCTTTTTCAAAAGTTTATCAAAAATAAAATCTTTTTGTAGTTTTTCAAACTTTTTCTTAATAACCGAAAATCCTTTTGGATTTATCAAAATATATCAAAAAGCATAAATAAATCAATACAATAGAAAAATAACCTAGCAATAGGGATAAATGATATGAACATGATAATCACCCTATGCTAGACTAAGTTCCTGAACTCAATGTACGGAGCAAATACCCAAAGACTTCCTAAGATTCTCAAATCTAAGTTAAATTAAAGGTTTTTGTTAAAATATCGACTAATTGACGTTTGATGCTCACAAAGCTCAAGGAAACGACCTTCTCCTTAACGATATCACGAATCAAATTCTCACGTATCCGAACGTGCTTTGTGAGGGACTATTGGAATGAATTACAAGATAAATGAATTGCACTCGTATTATCACATATAATATTCATTGTGCCTTGGTAAAACCCATAATATTCCAACATTTGCTTCATCCAAAAGAGTTGCGTGCAATAACTCTCGACGACTATATACTCGACCTCCGTCGTGGACAAAGATATGGAGTTTTATTTCTTTCTCAACCAATAGATAAGAGCACTCCCAAAGTAAAAAATGACTACCCGACGTGCTCCTAAAACCATCAACATCCCCAGTCCAATCAATATCCGAATAGGCAGACAAATATTCATTGGTATCAAAAGAGTACCAAATATTATAGGAAAGAGTTCCACTCACATATTTGATGATACTTTTAAGTGAGATCAAGTGAGACTCTTTTGGGAACGCTAGTAATGCGCAAAAAATTCAATACTAAAGGCAAGATCGGGATGACTAACGATCAAGTAGAGAAGACTACCTATCATGATCCTATAACTAATTTTCTCTATGAGCTTGCCTAAAGTGTCTTTGCTATGCTTAGTTAAAGTATTCATAGGGAAGCGTGAGTTCTTAGTAGAGTCTAATCTAATATTCTTCACTAGGTCCCTAGCATATTGGGATTAAGATATGAATATCATTCTCAAGTTGATGCACCCGGGGACCTACGAAGAGGGTAAGGTCACCAACCATGCTCATCTCAAACTCTCTCTCCATCTTCTCCTCAAAAGTGTGATAATGTAGGGAGCACGTGGATCCAAATACTATGACGTCCATATAGACTTGGGCAACCAATATCTCACCACTCTTTATCCTCACAAACGATGTCTTATCAACTCCCCCTATCTTGAAGCCATGAACTAAGAGATAAGAAGTGAACCTATCGTAATATGCACAAGGTTCTTACTCCAAACCATATAGGCCCTTCTTAAGATAAAAGACATATCCTGGGTGCTTTGTGTCTTTGAACCACTTTGGTTGTTCCATGTATACTTCCTCCTGTAGAATGTCGTTAAGGAAGTCACTCTTGATATCCATTTGAGATAATATGAAGTGTAGATGACATGCTATGGCGAGTAGTAAGCGGGCGAACTAAAGCCTAGCAATAGGAGCAAATGTCTCGTCAAACTCTACACCCTTAATTTGTATGTTGCCTTTAGAGATCAACCTAGCCTTATTATAAACTATGGTTCCATTCTCACCCATATCAATCTTGTAAACCCACTTGGTACCTATCATATTAGTCTCTCTAGGTCAAGGGACTGACTCCCATACATCGTGTTGGTTTTGTAAGACACATCATTTGGTTATAGGAGCTCAACCGCATCATAATTTTCTCTAAGAAACCCAACAACAGATATCTCAAAAAGTCATCGACCATCACAAAAATGTATCTCTTACCACCTATGCTCTCCGTACGAATAGGAACCATAAGATCCATATGTATCAACTCCAACACAAGAGAAGTGGTAATAGTATTCAACTTCTGACGAGGACTTCGAATTTGTTTTCCTTATTAGTAAGGACCATAAACCAAGGAAGTTAGTTTCTCAAGCAATGGTAAGCCGTGTACTAGGTTTTTATTTACAAACCTCTCAAGGTCTCTAAAGTTCACATGACCCACACATTGATACCAAAGGTCCATATAGGATACCGTGGCATTATTTCATGCAAAGGAGGACTTGTTATGATCCCATAGAAATTATCGTCAGTCCTCACTCCTTGAAGTAATAGTTATCTGGATTGATCATATACATTACCCTTAGGCGAGTCGAACTTTACCAAAAAGTTTATGTCATAAAGTTGGCTTAGCTAATCAAGTTCACTTTCAAACCTGCGATGTACAACACATTGTCTAGTTTAGGAAATACGGGTATCTCAACAAAACCACATCCTAAATACTAGACCTACTCCCATCTCCAAAGGTGAATTTGACTTCTTTGCGATCCAAAAGGTCAGTAAAATATGACTTGTTACCAATCATGTACCTAGAGCATCCACTATTAAAATACCATTGGGAAGTATTTTAAACCTTAAGTTCAACATGAATAACAAGGTCTTTGTCGTCTTCCTTCAAAACCCAAGTGGAGGTAACCTTTTGTTTTCCCTTATCGTTTTTGGCTCTAGTTGTAGCATTAGAAGAGTTCTTAAGGGGCATAAACATCCTTTGAAATTCTTCCATTAAGCTTTGAGAAGTCGCGACTAGAAACTCAACTTGCTCTCTAAGACTAGCAAAGTTTCTATAGCAGTGCACAAGAGTATGTGTACGTTTAGCTCTCCCTAACTTGTAGTAAAATTTCCTAAGGTGACCCCTTATTTTATAATAGGTACAAACATAGACTTTTTTGGGTATACCTTGGTTCGTTCGTTTACAATGAACTTATTTTTATGGTTTAGGTTGAGATCCATAAGGATATACCATAAATTTATGAACCAGTTTTAGTGTGGCATGGGAAATGGATGCACCATCATAACCTATTTCATGTATCTCCCTAAATCCTAAAAGGGGATCGAGGAACATCTTTCCTACCCTCTTAGATGTTTCCTCTATAGTAAACATGAACTCCCGGGCATGATCGAGATCTTTCTTGAATTAGGATGCAAGGGATTCAAGTTTCTCATGAATCTCTAATGAAGCTTGAAGATCTCTCATAAGACTAGACATTTTGTTAACCAATTCACCATTTTCCGTCTCCACTGAACAACTCTCTCCCCCCAAAAATTCCCATTGAGGACTCGCTCTCTTCAAACTCTCTCAAATACTTCTCTAAAGATAATACCCTAAGTGCTTAAATTTTATTTTTATTTTTCATTTTAAATTAATCGGAGTAAAGATCGATGTAAGCGCATTGAAGGTCACTCTCTCCTTCACTCAAAAATGTCATCTCCCTCATTGAATGACTAGACTCACAGTCGAGGTCATCATGTTTGGAAACATCCTCATCAGTGTGAGACGTACTCAATGTACCGATATGACTAGCCATGAATGCGGTGAAGTTAAGTCTATGTGGTGATTCATCCCCAGATTCCACTAACTCGACATCGTTATCATTAAGGGTAGCATTGAAGGTAGTTTTCCCCCACCTTGTATCTTTAACCTCATAGCAAACTCGTGAGCTTTGTGACCCTTACACTTTCACTCATAACATATCTCCTCTTCTTTCTTAGAGTACTTTCCTCTCACTTTTTCAAAATATTTATTGCCTGATTTATACTTTTTATCATTCTCAAAACTTTTATTTTCTTTGGAAGTATTTTCTTTTATTATCTTGAGAAATATTTTGCATTTTTGGCAAAAAAAGGGCAAGATCATCTAGACCAAAATCATACTCGGAGTCAGAATAAAGATCCTCTTTTTTTGTTGATTGAACTTTAAAAGCAATCCCCATTTCCTTAGGTTTAACCGTTTTGGGAAGCATATCGGTTTCATAAGTTTGAAGTCTACTACGAGTTCTTAGAACCTAAGCGTATCTAAAATTCCTTACGAATTAAGGATAATGACCTTAGGAATAAGTCATGATGGAAGTGATCTCAAAATCTTTTTCACAACGTGCATCTCAAGAATTTTCTCACCCAAAATAAAACTAGGGTTAACGATATCAGACAATCGTGCATAAAATTTATCAAATTACTCGGTCTCTAGCATGGTAATAGTTTTAAACTGTGTGGTGATATTTTGAAGCTTGGAATCTTTCACATTATTGGACCATCATAAGTGAGCTAGAGGATATCCTAAGCTTCCTTAGACGTGGTGCACGTCATGATACGACATAACTCGTCAGGGGTGAAGGTTCCAGAGATAACATTTAAATTCTGTGAGTTAGAATTACTCCATTTTAGTTCATCCTCCGTCCATGTGGTGATGGGTTTAGTACTTATGACATTGCCATTTGTTACAATGGGTGGCATCCACCCTCTTTCATATACAAGACAAACATGCTTGTTAATTTCTTTTGAAGACGACCTTATTCGAGCTTTCCAATAAGCATAATTAGACCCATAAAAAACAAGTACCTTATTATACGAATTATCCATATAACGCTAGTTTAAAGATGACACAAAAACTTAGTGTAACCTGCTCTGATACAAATTTAAAACTGCGAGTTTGGGGCTAATTAGAATATTTGTATCTTAGGTTATGAATACAAAAAGATTCAATTTTTAACTAAATTTTATCTTGATTAATAAATAGGTGTGCATGTAAAATCAAGAACCAAGCACATAAAGAAGTAAGGAAAAATCCCTTTCGGGCAAAACCTACATTCCATCACTGTAAAGAGTTTGACACACTCAACGACTTACATACTACTTAGAGCTCCACTAAGTATAATGTTAATGTCTTCAAATCTTCAACAGATACGTCACAGTCTAGTATCGTCCATAGGAAGTAACTCTTCTCTCGGTATCCACCGATCAGCCTCAGGATATGATATCCTTTCTTCTATAGTCATAGAGTCTCAACTCTATAATCAGCAGTAGAGAACACTCTACAAGGGTTTGTTGTATTATTTATAAACTAGGGTTTGTTAAAACTTACCAAATAATATAAGGGATGTACGATTTGAAAAACAAAAGTGTTTTTGAGTAACACAAAGTGTAAAACTTTTGGTGCAAGTATTGCAATTGATTTTTGACAAAATAGTAGTGAGAAACTTACCAAAAGAATCCTTTTTATAAGAAAACACAATTATTCAAGGCAACATTTCATTCAAACTAGGTGAAGTCTCGTTCAAACGAGATGCTAGTTTCGTTCGATTGTCCTTCCAACTGCATTCCAACGAGAGTAATTCGGTCAAACATAGCACCTTTAGTTTGAAGTTTATTACAAGTTTGTTCTAACGAGATTTGATCTTGTTCGAATAAGAAAATGATCTCATTATAACAAGATTGAAATCTTGTTCCAGTGAACTAACAAAATAAAAAAATAAAATTTTAATATTAATTTATAAAAATGCCTCGAGTAAAACAAACATCCTAGAATGATTTGTGATGATGCAGAAATCTAGCACCACCAGGTAAGTGATGATGAGCTCAAACAGTAGTAACCATGGCAACCATTGAGATGTAAGTGTATAAGTGTGTAAGTGTGTAGAAGGAGATGAGTGTAAGAGGAATAAGATAATGATGTATAGTGGTTCAGCCAATTAGGCCTACATCCACTGTGAGTGTGTGATCCACTAAGTATGGGCACTAATGGCCTTGGATACAATGCGCATAATCTCACTTTGTCTCTCTACTGCGTGTATAAGCAGAGTTTTTTTTGCTAGGGTTATAATTATCGATTTGTCGATCTTCCCCTTTGTTGGGTTGTAGGTGATAAGTATATATAGGTCTTGAGGGATATAGTGTACCCCCTAAGTATGCATGGTGCATGTGAATGATGATCTAGCCAATATAGATGCAAAATGATGACATAATATTCCCTCACGTGAGGGTGTGATTTGGTTATAACGGTCTCCCACGTGACATGTGAGCCTCACGCGCACTGTTCCACGCGTATCCCAAACCACGCGCTGTGATAATGTCACCCTCGGCCTTTGATATGAGGCCGAGGGCAAAGTTCCTTCTGGCAATGAGTCTGGCCTAATTTGGGCCTCATACTGTCGTACCCTCGGAGGGTCATCTGGATCCTGATGAAGGGTCAGCCCCCTGAGGGGTCGTCCGGAGCCTGATGAAGGGTCGGCCCCTTGAGGGATCGTCCAGTTGGAGGGCGCCCTCGGACTGGCCGAGGATGTATATGGGCATATCAATTTGACTGAGTAAAATCAAAATGACCAGTTCATATACCTCCATAAAAATTCACGATGATTTCAATGGCTTAAATCTCTGACATGAAGATCATCGTCAAATGATGATGGAGGAAAATGTAGATGTATTATTCGATTTGTAGCGACGATTTTTAACGGGACATGCCAAAAGAACTTAAGATATGAGAAATTATAATATCTTTCTGTTACACAAGCCCATACACATTCCCCAACCCTAAATCTAAAGTACCACTTGAGCCACCAATCTTTCATTTGAAGTCAGCTTGAACGCTTTAACACACCCTTTTTTCATTTTCCTTTTTCCTTTTTTATTTTTTCCTTTTATGGAGAACTATGTTGACTTGAATCTCCACTATATTTTTATCGCAGACATTTCTAGATACCCAATCGTCTTTAAATTGGAGATACATAGGAAACTCGAGATATCACCTCGAGCCCCGTCTAAATAAACACCAAAAAAACCTATGTTATGGGAAAACCCTATCTATGGTCATTGTACCTTTACTCCCAAGGATTTAGAATGATATAAATAGGCAATAACGTTAAGTAACAAAGCAGTTCTTTAAGGAATTTTAAAGACTCTATAGAGTTATCATTATTTAAACTACACACAAGGGCTAATACCCTGAAAAAATAATAAATAAAATCCTCAAAGGTTTTACCCCTATACACTTTTCCTCAGAAAAAGAAACCACAAAGCAAACCTCTCCCCTTACAACTACCCTGCATCCCGAGTCAAGAATCATCGAAGAAGGCAGACACCCTAATGGCTGGCACCCTATTTTTGTTAGAAAGGTGGTACTCTAGTTCCACTACTGCAACCCGAGACAAAGATTGAGACAAACAAACTCGCTAAGTTATCCATGTAAAATAGCACACTAGTCTTGGAAGGAGGATGACACTCCGACTTTAAAAAAGGATATATCTAAAGGATCTCTCCCTATCAGAAACTGAAGAAAAAGAGAAATTTCCATCACCTGCTCCAAAATTCGTTCAAACAAAGTGGCTCAACATCAAACATATAGAGTTGTCTCTCTCCTAAAAGAAAAATCTCAAAAGGATGGGGAATCATTTGTTTTCACCTTTTTTTTTTTGTTGATTTTATTATTTTACCTTTTTCTCTTTTAACTTTATTATCTTGTCATAAAAATAATGTAAATATCTCAATATTCTAAATAAAAAGATCCTAGGCTCACTCAGTTTCATACATGTATTCAACATTCGTACCCTTTAAATGTAAGTTGCACTCATACTATCAAGTTATCAACTACGGAGAAGCATAAAGTCATGAACATGAGTAAAATCTCATCAAATGACATATAAAATCTAAAAAGTACCTAATCTAATCTCCCAATAAAGAATAAAACATGTATAGTAAAGCAATAATCGAAATAATAAATTTATAGATTGGTGGAAACACGCCCTCCACCTAGCTAATACAAAAATCAAAAAGCTGATCATGATGGGCCTTCTATTCCCTTTTTACATCATCACTAGCACCTCCTACAATGACAGGAGCCTCAGGATTCCTAGGTCTGTATTGGGCAAGAAGAGGGGGCACATAAGATGTCCCTAAAATATGCACCGACCCAATAATAGAATAAGAGACCTCTTCATGACGGGCGGTTGCACGAGAAAAAGTCCAAGAGTGAGAAAGATATGGCACCCGAGCTGCATGAAGAATGAAAAAATAATGAACTTGAATGGAATGAACCATCTCCAAGTATAAGGATGAACAATGAGTCATCATCTCCTGCAAACTAGCCGTCGATGGCACCAAATCCTGAAAAACATCAAAAATAACAAAATAATAAAGAGGATGAAAGCATGAATGTAACAAAAAGAAACTAAAAAGATACGAAACTGAGAAGAAACACATCCATTCTAACCCTACAGTCATCTTGAAGTTTAGAGCCAAGAGGTCCAAATTAAAGGTTGACATACGAATCGAAAACTGGCCTGGAAAATGGTCCTCTATAAACTCCACCTCAAAGGGGAAAATAGGAAGATTAACCCTCCTATGAGGATCTATTCCCTAAGTAGGTAATTCCCCATGAACGGGCACTCCCCTTAGAACTGGCACTGCTTCGTGATCAACTACTCCCTCTTGACACCATCGAAAGGCCTCCTCCTTTAAATCCCTCACCCGGTTCTCCACGTGCAAAAAATACCATAGATAACCCCTGCACCTCGGCCTTACCACGTGCTATGACCTCCACCACAGCTCGGTCCCTTTACTCTGTAGCGAAAGATAGATTCCATGAATCAAAATCTTCTAAACCCTCGAAAGAAAATAGGTTGTCAAAAGAAGGGGTCTCCTTACTCACCTGAGTAGGCCTCAAAGGGCTCAAAACTTTCCCTTCCAACCATAAGTCTTCCCCCATCACTTCGTGTCTCTCAATATTAGTGGGAATGCTATCTTAGAAATCCTAAGATCTGCCTTATATCACTTCCAGTTGCTACGTCTCCGCCCCTATCATCCACCTTAGTTATCATCCCCTTAACCCTCGAATATGTCCCCGTGGTTTCCCTCGATGCATCCACATCTTCCCCAGGCACTGACCCTTGAGACCCAATCCTATCCTCAGGCACCATAAAATCCTCACCCTCCTACAGATCTCCACTTTGAATCTCTAGCTCATCCTTTACAAATACATAATCCATTACTACGGGAACCTCCTCCATCGACACAACGCCAGCCCAGGATAACAAAACATCCATACACACAGGAAGAGGTGTCGACATCACCTATCTCCCCACAAACCCAGTATAATAAAAGTCCTCTCTCAAAATATTCCCCATAATCAACCCCTCCAACAAAACCTTCCTATCTTGATTAATCAACCCCTTTGCATGCCTCATACGGTAAGGAGGGGGAATAGTACCCTCATCGCTACATCCCACATATGCTGATAAGTTACCCCCTCGCCCAGATAAAAAAGATCGCCATATGTCTTATCCGTCAACAAACTCTCCCCGAAATCTTCCTCGTCGCTATTCCAGCACCTAACATGTGGTGAGTCAAGACCCAAGGCACTTTAAATAAGAGAGACATTAAATGGAGAAACAATTTAGTACAAACATGAAAATACTAAGCCATAAAGAAAGGAACAATGAATGAAAAAAAGTTTTAAAAGTTCTAAAAGCGTCAATGGCCATACCGTTGAGAAGTTCCCTAACTTCTTTTAAAGTTATGGACGACCCCATCCTTAAATTCCCCCTATCATAATGGGCGAAAAGAGAAAAAATACCCTCAATTAGCTCCATAACCCGAGCAGGCTTAGTATAGTAGCCACGTAAGCAAAAAAAATTATTACTGCACTAATGCAAAAACGAGAAACAACATTTGTAACATAAAATTCGTGGTTTATCCTTTACATGTGAATTTGATTTCCAGAATATGATTTTTACCTCTACAACATGCAAATTCTAGTCTCCAATATATGCTTTCTTTCATGATAACTAGTTCTAATAAACCCTAGGCTAATATAATTGAAGCATTACCTAAAATAAAGAAAGATAGATACTTTCATTTAAATCTTTGTTTCTGATTTGTGGAAGAAATTGGTGTGATTATATTCCTCGTCGTGCGATCTACAATTTGGCGGTGACGGCGGTGCAAACGGTGGAGTTCTTGGCCTAGAACTCCTTGGAAAGCTTCTCCTCTTCCTCTCCAATGGCCGTTGTTGTGTTTTGGTTATGCTAACCCTAGAAGACAACCCCTAACATCTGATCTATCCTTAGAAAATTCGTGGGTTTCCTTGCCCAAAAATACAAAATGTCTAAAACGCCCTCCCGGGATGTTAATTAAGCCTAAAAATGCCTCGAGACCCAAACTAAATCCCCGGGTACATTATTTTGACTATCTCGACCCTTCTGGACACATTGACGCATTCAAAATGACCATACAGGTAACATATAATTTATTCACTTTTAATAATTCGAATTTAATCCCGACACGACACAGGCGCGTCCCCATAAAATTTCCAAGATTATTAAATTAGATTCTCATGATAATTTTACTAAATTTAATTATACATCTTACTTTACCCATAAAGTAATTTACAACAAAATTCCGATAATTACTAACTCTATCATGCTAGTAAGTATTTAAATGATTTCCGAATTAATATTAAATTAATATCTCTAATTAAATTTAATAAATCCCCAAATTTAAAAGTCATAAAAATACGGGGTATTACATACTTCCCCCCTAATAACGGAATTTCATCCTGAAATTCGAAAAATAAGGCATACCTGGTAAAAATAACTCTGGATATCTCTTACGCATGTCTGCCTCACGCCCCAAGTGGATTACTCCACTTATGATGCTCTCACTGGACTCATACAAGTGCAACTACCTTTGACCTCAACCTCCTTTCTCTATGGTCTAGGATAGCCACTGGCCTCTCCTCGTAAGAGCTATCGGGCTGTAAGTCAATCTCCTCAATCACGATGTGGGTGTGGGCCATGTCATCCTGAAGGTATCGTCTCAATGACAAAATGTGGAATACATCATGAATGCGGTGTAAATTCTCCGGTAGACCCAATCTGTATGCTACCGGCCCAATCCTCTCGATAATGGGAAATGGTCCCACGTACCTTGGGGCCAGTTTCCCTTTCTTCCCAAACCTCATCACTCCTTTCATAGGAGATACACGTAGTAATACTTGGTCCACCACATTAAATTCTTGAAAAAATTGTTTCATATCGGCGTTGCTTTTCTGCCTGTCCTGGGCTACCCGAATGAGACTCCTGACAAGATCAATCCTAGCGGAGGTTTCCTGAATCACTTCTGGTCCTAGCAACTTATTGTCCCCCACCTCTTGCCAACAAGTTGGAGAACGACAAGGCCTGCCATACAATGCCTCAAATGGAGCCATGCCAATCGTGAACTGATAGGAGTTATTATAAGGAAACTCCACCAGCGAAAGGTATGGCTCCCGTCCTCCTCCAAAATCAAGGATACACATGCGTAGCATATCTTCCAACATCTGATTGATACGCTCTGTTTGTCCCTCTGTCTGTGGGTGATAAGCTGAACTCAATCTCAACTCTGTACCCATCGCCTCCTGAAAGCTCTCCCAAAAATGCGACACTAAAATTTTGTCTCTATCCGACACAATATCCTGGGGAACCCCATGTAGTCTAACAATCTCGGCAATTAATAACTGAGCATAATGGCCCGTTGTATAGTCTGTCCATACTAGAAGAAATTGAGACACCTTGGTCAAAAGGTCCACAATCACCCATATGAAGTTGTGACACCCCTGTGATGTAGGCTACCCAGTAAGAAAATCCATGGAAATACTCCCCCATTTCCACGTGGGTATTTCCAATGGCTGAAGCAACCCCGACGGTTTTTGGTGGTCTACCTTTACCATCTAGCAAGTAAAACACAAAGACACGAACTCAGGAATGTTCTTTTTCATCCCACTCCACCAGTATTATCGCCTAATATCCTGGTACATCTTATCTCCCCCGGGGTGCACCGCAAATTTGGACCCATGAGACCGTGTCTTCACTGCATGATGTAAGTTTGCTCCTTCTGGTACAACTAATTTCCCATTAAACCTCAAACCTCCATCGTAACCAATTGAATAGGACTCGGAACCCTCAGCTAAAAGCCATACAATATGCTCCTGGCAAAATGAGTCTGCTGTCTGTGCCTGTATTACCCTCGTAACAATCTCGGGTGTCACTATCATGACAGATATGAAGGAATGAGCTACCGTGTCTTGGTGACCAAACTCTTTCCACTTTACTCTTTAGATGTTCGCTACGTCATCTACCGGTTTATGGCTCAATGCATCAGCAACCACATTAGCCTTCCCCGGATGGTACTGTATGTCGAACTCATAGTCTTTCACAAACTCTAACCACCTGCCCTGACACATATTCAGCTCTCGCTGAGTGAACAAGTACTGCAGTGACTTGTGGTCTGTGAATAAGCGGAACTTCTCCCCCAATAAATAATGTCTCCATATCCTCAATGCAACGACGACCACAATCTAGGTCGTAAGTGGGGTAATTTCTCTCCTGCGGCTTAAGCTTGCGGGAGGCAAAAGTTATAGCCTTCTCCTTCTGCTGAAGTACTCCCCCGAGTCCCCATAAGGAGGCATCGATGTAAACTAGATACTCCACTCCCGGCTTGGGCAACGCAAGAACTGGTGCCGAAGTCAACTTATCATTTAGCTCATTGAAAGCCAATTAACAAGCATCGTCCCAAACATATGGTACCCCCTTGCGAGTCAGGTTCGTCAATAGACCCGCTATCTTGGAGAACCCTCAGATGAATCTCCTGTAGTACCTGGCTAAACCCAAGAAACTATACACTTCCGTCGGTGTCGTGGGTTGTCCCCACTCCCTCACTACTGACATTTTACTTGGGTCAGCCGCTTTCCCCAATTCGGATACAACATGCCCCCAAACCTGCACCTCCCGTAACCAGAATTTGCATTTATCGTACTTAACATACAACTGATGCTCTCGAAGAGTCTGAAGAACCTTCCTCAAGTGATAAGCATACTCTTCCTCAATGTGTGAATATATCAGGATGCCATTTATGAAGATGATGACAAACTGATCCAAGAACTCTCTGAACACTCGGTTCCTCAAATCCATGAATATGGCTGAAGCATTTCTGAGCCCAAATGGCATGACTCTGAACTCATAGGACCCATATCTTATTAAGAAAGAAGTTTTTGACACATCCTGCTCCCTAATCCATAGCTAATGGTATCCCGATCTTAAATATATCTTCGAAAATAAGGTCGCTCCTCTCAGCTGGTCGAACAGATCATCGATTCGAGGCAACGGATATTTATTTCGTATCGTGACCTTGTTCAGCTCCCGGTAGTCCACGCATAACCTTAGTGACCCATCTCTTTTCTTCACAAACAAAATTGGAGCACCCCAAGGTGAGATACTCCTACGAATGAAGTCCTGACCTAACAGCTGCTCTATCTGATCTCGTAACTCCCTCATTTCCGCTAGAACCATATGGTATGGAGCGCGTGCTATCGATCGAGTATCCGGAAATAAGTCTATGACGAAATCTATCTCTCGATTGGGGAGTAGGCCTGGTATCTCCTGAAATACATCAGAATACTCATGAACAACTGGGATCGAGTATAAGGGAATCACCACCTCCTTAGAGGTATCCTCCTATATGTAACACAAATGAGTGGAAGAGCCTCCCTCTGGGCGAGACATCACCACTAAAAACATCTCCTGTCACGGAATGGCAAAGAAATACTCCACCGTAACAATTTATTATGGCTCTGTATGCTGCGAGCCAATCCATGCCAATAATAACATCGTGCTCATGCATCTCTAAGACTAACATGTCTGCTGGTAAAATTAAGCTACCAATATCTACTCCCACGCCCCGGCATATAAAGAAAATCAGCGACCCATTCCCCAGTGGTGAGTCTACGCATGCCACAGTGCTATCTGCTACGGCTAATAATCCTAAAGCCTTCTCAAAATGAGTAGCTATAAAACAGTGTGTCGCCCCAGTATCAAATAAAACCCAACCCATAGTGCCATGGATAGGAAACGTATCCTCAATCGCGGGTGGTGCCTGAGGAGCTGCTGCTTGGAGAACGTTATGGACATGTCCGTACTGCAATTGGCCTTGTTGTACTGGAGCTACTGGGATGGCTGGTAGGGCAGGTACCTGAGCTGGTCCTGGGAGGGAGGCTAGAAAATTGACCCCTGTGGCTCATTACGGGCACCCTGCTACTGTGGGGCCCTATCTCCCTCTGGACAATCCTAGCGCATATGGCCATTGTTGCCACACTCAAAATATTGACCCCTAAAATTTCCTCCACTCTGTCCCTACTGACCACGGCCATGTTGGTAGTTACCACCCCTCCACTGGCCCTGCGGGCCCTACTGGAAATGTTGTTGGCCCTGCTGCTGCCCCTGCTACTGACGGTGTTAGCCCGGCTGGCCCCTGCTGATTTGACTGGCCCTGATGACCCTGTATAAGTCCCCCAAATCCTTGTCTGGAGTCACCTGATCGAAACTGCTTGGCAAGGTCCCCTTGATGGGAGCTCTGCTCTTTATGACGAGTCTGTCCCTGAGATGCTGGTGCCTCACCAGTATTATTACCCCCTGTTCAGCCCTCCTGGCTGGACTCTCCTTCTTATTTACTTCCCTGCAGATGGAAGTGGTGGTTCCGACAGTGTAACAACGCAGCGTAAGTACATTCGTGTAGGTACTCAGTGACAGATTGCCTATGAGATGCTGGAGGATCCCCCAGGCCAATCCGTCCATAAATAACAGTATCTTCTCCCCCTCAGTGGGTGCCTCATTTGGCACTATAATGAGAAGTTTAGTGAACTCCTCCTCATACTCGGCAACAGTCATATTATCCTGTTTCAGATTCAGTAACTTCTGCCTCATCTCAGTCTGCACGACGGATGGAAAGTATTTGTGGTCAAACTGCACCCAGAATGGCTGAATAGTGATAATGTCCCTCTCCTCCAAGGTGGTGGTGGATTCCCACCACTGCAAAGGGGCCCCCACTAACTTGAAGGAAGACAACAGCTGTTTCTGCACGTTTGTGCACTCGTACATGCGCAGATGCCTCTGGATATCTTTCTTCCATTGTCTGGCTACAATGATATCCGAACTACCCGCGAACTCTGGGGGATGCGCCTTTTGGAAGGCATCCCTAACCTTCTCCCATGCAGATGGAAGCGGTGCTGGTACTGGCGCCACTGCCTGAACTTGGGGTGGAGCCTGCTGCACTAATGTTAATGTGTCATTCACCGCCTGGGCAACGATAACGGCTACCTCGGTTGCGTTCATCGTTCCCTGAGCCGGAGCTACTGGCTGCTCGGCTTGGGCACGCCTATCCTTTGGTGCGCGTCTCGGAGGCATCTGAAATGAGAAGGAAGTTTATTAGTCTACAGTTATTAACAAATCTCGAATAGCTGAAGACGTAAGTGTAAATGTAAGAATACAACAATCTTAAAAATAGGGCTTTATATCAAGGACGCTAAGTTGAAAGCGAAATAAGCCGTACAGATCCTAAAAGACACTAGAACCTGATGCTCTGATACCACCTGTGACACCCCGCTTAATTAAATACCGGGTGACCAGTCCTTTATTAAATTATAACCCAGGTGAACGGTTGGTTGATTCTTAGCATCACTGTCGCAAAATAAACTTTTCAATTTAAACACCCTAAATAATTAAGCTAAGTGTCAAAACCATTTAAAACATTATTTCTATTTTTAATTTAAGTCCAATAGTAAAAACCTTTCATAATTCACAGTTTAAGCGTCACACAAATAACTAAACTGGAAAAGATCATCCAAGCAATTTAAGCATTCAATTAATAAAATCCAAATTTAAAACCACGAAGGAAAAACATACTGACAGTAACAAATCCCAAAGTAAAAATACTAAAAGTAAATGAATTACAATCTCTGACAAAACCTACTGAATAAGGAAAAAGGGCGACACATGCCCAACTGGATAAAACAGAACTAAGAGTGGAGTCAATAATGAGGTCGTCTAAGCGAAAAGCCTGTAACTCTCACCTAAGTTGCAACACGTTCCTTCCAAAGAATCCTAAGCATGACAGCCCTGTGGCTGGGCACCTGTAATATATATATGTACGAGAGAGAAGAGATAACAGGAAACGGGTCAGAGCGCGATTGTAAAATAGTTTAAAATTTTAGTTTAGCAAGTATTTAAAATGCTTACTGGTTAATGAAACAATCGTATTAGTATGCGGCACTCTCTTGAGAAATTTCTCACCTCTCTTCTAATGTTCACACCTACCGCACTATTAATCCCCACAAGTTTATCTTATCTTAAATTCCTCATAAGGTTTCATGTCGACAATTACTAGGGCTAAGATAATTAATTTCTGAAAGCAAAGTTTTCACATGAATCTCATTTTATTATAAAGTCTTTCAGTATTGCCTCAAATTTTTCAAACACTTATAAGTTCGGAATATTTGTTCATTACTTAACTACTTTTAGTCACAGTAGAAAGTTCCCAATTTCAAGTCTATATATATATATTAATTACTCATATAATATATATATATATATATATATATATATATATATATATATATATATATATATATATATATATATATATATATATATATATATATACACAAACGGCACCCCACATAAAACTTATGGTACTGGCATACTCTTCTATCAAGTCCCCGTCACTCGTACTAAGGGAAATACTAGTTCGGAATCACTCTCGAAC
Organism: Sambucus nigra; assembly: GCA_949130495.1. Classification (NCBI taxonomy): domain Eukaryota; kingdom Viridiplantae; phylum Streptophyta; class Magnoliopsida; order Dipsacales; family Adoxaceae; genus Sambucus; species Sambucus nigra. The sequence continues at coordinate 320,144,623 of OX422224.1, read as the reverse complement.
TGTATTAACACAAAACACATACAAATTGAGGCAAATAATAGTTCCAAGTCACTAAGAGGTCAGCACATACCCTCACATCTCTTAGGACCATCTGACTATCGATCAGATAGCCTGTACCAAGGATTCCTATGATCTAGGGTACAAGTTAATATCCCCCCATAAAGGTCCCATCGAGATAAGACTGTCCCGGCGCGATAACCTCAGTAATAACAAGTAGCGTGGGCATGACTTTTACACGTATATAGTAGATGCACAAACACAGTCATATATATGTATACTACCATTCCCATTTCTTAATTAGGTACGCCCATGACCCATACTTATGATATTCGTTCTTAGTACACGTTACTAGATTATCCGAATAATGGCTCGTCTCTTTTATTCTTAATTATAGGTTATTCCATACTTTCCTCATTTCACTCGTAATATTCTATTCCCCAATGTATAAATTCAGTAGGTACTCTCTTATTTCCTAACGTATCTTTCTTACGGGTCTTACTCCTTTAATTACACGTTTCCATAATTTTCTATGAATAAATTACTCCTCGTTAACTTTAAATTCGCCATACTTTAAATGCCCCCTTTTTACTAAGTCTTACTGATCCTGTTTATGTCCCAAAATGTTCTATTAATAAGGTCCAAAGGTTACTACTCATTTTAATCGAAATAACTATTTAAAGGAGGAATATGAATTTTCATGGAGAATGGGGTCGATCGATCGATCATCGATCGATCGATGCTCTTTGGTCGATCGATCGATCAAGCAGTTATGACGAAACTGCAAAAAATCCAGTTACGGGGATCCTATTCCAAACTCATCCAAATCATCATATTCCACTCCCAAACTCCCAACAAATGATACTACAAGTGTTATATACCCAAATAAACAATTTTCTACGTAAAACATGTGAGTTTTCAACGAGTATATCAACCTCAAGAACCCTAATTTTCTTCTTTATCTTAATTCTTCCAATTCTTTTTCCATATTTCTACTCCTAACTCAAAGAAAATTCATGGTTTATCCTCTAAATGTGAATTTGATTTTCAGAATATGATTTTTACCTCTATAACATGCAAATTCTAGTCTCCAATATATGTTTTCTTTCATGATAACTAGTTCTAATCAACCCTAGGCTAATATAATTGAAGCATTAACTGAAATAAAGAAAGATAGATACTTTCCTGTAAATCTTTGTTTCGTATTTGTGGAAGAAATTGGTGTGATTATGTTCCCCATCTCGCGATCTACAATTTGGCGGTGACGGTGGTGCAAACGGTGGAGTTCTTGGCCTAGAACTCCTTGGAAAACTTCTCCTCTTCCTCTCCAATGGTTGTTCTTAGTTTTTGGTTATGCTAACCCTAGAAGACAACCCCTAACATCTGATATATCCTTAGAAAATTCGTGGGTTTCCATGCCCAAAAATATAAAATGTCTAAAATGCCCTCCCGGGATGTTAATTAGGCCTAAAAACGTCCCGAGACCCAACTAAACCCCCGGGTACATTATTTTGACTATCTCGACCCTTCCGGACACATTGACACACTCAAAATGACCATACAGGAGACTTATAATTTATTTACTTTTAAAAATTCGAATTTAATCCCGACACCACACAGGCGCGTCCCGATAAAATTTTCAAGATTATCAAATTAGATTCTCGTGATAATTTTACTAAATATAATTATTCATCTTACTTTACCCATAAAGTAATTTACAACAAAATTCCAATAATTACTAACTCTCATCATGCTAGTAAGTATTTAAATGATTTTCAAATTAATATTAAATTAATATGTCTAATTAAATTTAATAAATCCTCAAATTTAAAAGTCATAAAAATACGGGGTATTACATTGACCTCAGCCCTGGGTCGTCACCTCTTTTAGGTCAGAATTGACATCGACCCTGGGTCATCACCTATTTTAGGCTCGGATTAACCTCGACCCTTGGTCGTTACCTCTTTTAGGTCAGAATTGACCTTGGCCCTAGGTCGTCACTTCTTTTAGGTCAGAATTGACCTCAACATTGGGTCGTCACCTCTTGTAGGTCAGAATTGACCTCGTCCCTATTTCATCATCTCTTTTAGGTCATAATTGACCTTGAACCTGGGTCGTCACCTCTTTTAGGTCAGAATTGACCTCGACCCTGGGTCGTCGCCTCTTTTAGGTCAGAATTGACCTCGACCCTGGGTCGTCGCCTCTTTTAGGTCAGAATTGACCTTGGTCTTGGGTCGTAACATCTTTTAGGTCAGGATTGACCTGGGTCGTTAACTCTTTTAGGTCATAATTAACATCGACCCTGGGTCGTAACCTCTTTTAGGTCAAGATTGACCTCGTCCCTGGGTCGTCACCTCTTTTAGGTAAAAATTGACCTCGGTCCCGGGTCTTCACCTCTTTTAGGTCAAAATTGACCTCGGCCTTCGGTCCTCACCTCTTTTAGGTCCTCAGAATTGACCTGAGCCCGCAGAATTGGCCATCCTCAACATCCTCTCTAGGTCCTAATAGTTGGACTAAGCCCGCAGAATCGTCCATCCTCAACATTATCTTATGTCTAGGCCTTGACCCTCTGAATTGGTCAACTTTGTCTTTTAGGTCTTCAAATCGACCTATTTTCAAAACATCATGTGGTGTCTATTCGACAGCTTTCACTTGTTCCAAGATCACCCATCGAGGGGCTCCGTAAACACCACATTCAATTCCCCCTAAGTCTCTCCTTATGTCCCTGGAACCTCCCCATTTCACTACAAACCCTAGGTCACACTTCAAGTACCGATCTAGAGGCCATCGAGTGCTCTCGAGCCCCGTTTGAATTAGGTCACTCTTTCATCAGAGCAATAGCCCTTTGAATCTTCGATGGGATCTGAATACCATTTCTAACAGTCCATCTCGTTCATGATTCTGACTTACCATACGGATGAACGATCCATTTTCGTCTGACGATCTCCCATCCAAAAGACTAACGTGCGCTTCCGAGCCATATTTGACCCAAAGTCAACTCTCAGACATGATAGCAGTCGAAAGGACTCTAGAAGGTCTCTGAAGTACCTTTCTAATGGTATGCCCCATGCACGATTCAGATGAACAGATTAAATTCTATGACCATTTTTGAAAAAAATCGGTATGAAACTACAAATCGACAGGTCGAGTTCCCTGCATATCGGTAGTGTGTCTAGGGTCACCTGCTGATAGGAAGGACTAGGGTAATGCCGATCGGCAGCACCCCTCACCCGATAAATAGAGGTCATGACCTCACTCCCAAGACACACCAGAGATCCATCAACATTAGTGATCTCAATAACATTCTTTCAAAATCAACAAAGTTCCTCCATGTCAAGTTCCATTCAAGCTTACATTTCCATCCTTTTCATACCCAATTTAGAAAAATCTCATTCTCTCTCGTCCAACATTCATCTCACACTCAAGGGAGTTCATCCAAGATCAAAGATCAAGCTTCAAAGAAGGTCCAAATCCTTCTTTCTCTCTTTAAATTCCTTGTTTTTGCATAAATTTCATTAGATTCATAATCTAGTTCTTACTTTAGTTCATACACATTAACATCTCATATTTTTATTAGTATATTTCACATACTTAATTTTGTATAAAAAACCCAAAATAAACAAAAAGAGTGTTACTCCCATAAATTCCGAACGGGATTATCCATCACACTTTTTCAAACCTAAAACACATTTTTTACACACACACACATATAATAAAATCCCGTTCGGATCTATGGGATAAACCCCACCCCCATGTCACATTAGAACTATGTGGACTTTCATGCCTTTATAGGCTACGTAGGCGTTTCGAATTAAAACCTCAGACTCTAGTCCAATTTTCCAATTTTCTCAAATTTCTAATTTATCAATTTCTCCAAATCCCCCAATTTTCCTAAATCCGCCATTTTTGCATTTATCACATTCTCGCATTAATATACATATTATGTTTGTCAGCGTTTCATCCAACACATATTGTCGTTTCATAATAACGATCAATATCGTGATAAACGCATAAATCATATTTTCTATATATATTATTTTGGGAACATTCCTATGGATGACCTCACTCTATCTTTCCCATGGTGTTTGTTGAACGATTCTGATCTCAATTATATATACACGCACACACACTATATGGAGAAATAAAGGAAGTGAATAACACTAGCCCATGAGAGATCGAAAGGATGGGATGGGTGCCTAACACCTTCCCATTTCGTAACTTACCCCTTAAACCTTAGAACTATTGGTTTCGTATACATCAATTTGTCTTTGATGCCACTCTCTCGAGGCGGCAACGTGCTCTTTTGCCCGTTTTGTGCAAAATAGGCTCATAACTCTATCTCTTTACATTAATCCCACACCGACGACAGCCGAAGCGTTCCTAAGTAGGGCATGAGATTTTTTAATCCCCCTTCCTTCTACATCCCCCTTCAGGAGGTAGAAGAGAGAGGAAACCGATGCGCAATCTCGTTCGGGATGGCCACAAAGTCGATAAAAACAAGTCAATACTAAGCCATGAAGAAAGGAACAATGTATGCTAAAAAATTCTAAACAATATATTTATAGAAAGAAATAATAAATTTATTGATCAGTGGAAATAGGCCCTCCCCTAGCTAATAAAAAATTCAAAAAGTTATCATAATGGGCCTTCTTATCCCTTTTTGTATCATCACCAGCATCTCCTACAATGACAGGGTGCCTAAGTCTCGATTGGGCAAGAGGAGGGGGAACATAAGATGTCCACTGGCCTAGTAATAGAATCTGAGACCTCTTCATTATGGGTAGTTGCACGAGAAAAAGTTCAAGTGTGAGAAAGATATGGCACCTGATCTGCATGAGGAATCACAAGATCCTGAACTTGAATGGAATGAACGAGCTCCAAGTATAAGGATGAAGAATGAGTTATCATCTCTTGCAAACTAGCCATCGATGGCCCCACATCCTTAAAAATATAAAAAACAATAATCAAGAGGATGAAAGCATGAATGTAATGAAAAGACACTAAAAAGATAAGAAAATAATAAGAAACACATCCTTTCCAACCCTATAGTCATCTTGAAGTTTATAGCCAAGCGGTCCAAATTAAAGGTTGACGTACGAATCGAGAACTGGCCCAAAAAATGGTCCTCTATAAACTCCACCTCAAATGGAAAAAGAGGTAGATTCACCCTCCTATCAGGATCTCTTCCCTAAGTAGACAATTCCCCATGAACGGGAACTCCCTCATAGAAACTACTCCCCCTTGACCCCGTCGAAAGGCCTCCTCCTTTAAGTCCCTCACCTGGGCCTCTAGGTGCAAAAAATACCGTAGATAACCCCTGCACCTCGGTCTTCCCACGTGCTATGAACTCCTCCACGGCTTGGTCCCTCTCCTTTGCAGCAAAAGACAGATTCCATGAATCAAAATCTTCTAAACCCTATAAAGAAAATAGGTTGGCAAAAGAAGGGGTCTCCCTCCTCACCTGAGTAGGCCTCGAAGGGCTCAAAACTTCCCCTCCCATCCATAAGTCCTCCCCATCACATCGTGTCTCTTAATATTAGTGGGAATTCTCTCCTTAAAACCCCAAGATCCGCCTTACATCACTTCCTCTTGATACATCTCCACCCCTATCATCCACCTCAGTTATCACCCCCTTAACCTTCCAACTTGTCCTCGTGGATTACCTCGATTCATACACATCCACCCCCGGAACTAACCCCTGAGCCTCAACCCTATCCTCAGGCGCCATAAACTCCTCACCTTCTTATAAATCTCCACCTTCACTCTCTAGCTCACCCTTTGCAAATACATGATCCATTACTAAGGTCACCTCCTCCATCGGCACCACTCCATCCCGGGATAACAAAACCTATGTAGACATGGGAAAAGGCGTCAACTTCACATGTCTCCACACAAAATCGGTATAATAAAAGTCTTGTCTCAAATTTTACCCCGCAATTAACTCGTCCACAAAAACCTTCCTATCTGGATCAATCATCCCCTCTCCATGTCTCATACGTTAAAGAGGGGGAATAGTACCATCATCGGTGCATCCCACATATGATGATAAGTCACCTTCTCTCCCAGATAAAAAAGAGCACCATACGTCTCATCCATAAACAACCTCCTCCCCAACATCTTCCTCGTCACTATTCCAGCTCCTAACACAAGGTGGGTCAAGACCTAAGGCACTTTAAATAAGAGAAACATCAAAAGGAAAAATAAGTCGGGACAAACATGTAAATACTAAGCAATGAAAAAATGAACAATGTATGAAAAAAGTTCTAAGAGGTCTAATAACGTCAACGGCCATCCCGTTGAGAATATCCCTAACTGCTTTTAAGGATATGGATGACCCCGTCCTTAAATTCCCTCTATCATAATGGGTGAAAAGAGGAAAAATACCCTCAATCAACTCCTTAACCTGAGCAGGCTCAGTATACATTGCCACATAAGCAAAAACCATCACTGCACTAAAGTAGAAATGAGAAACAACATTAGTAACATAGAAAGTGAACGCTAAACTAAAAAGAAAAAAAGGCATATGGTAAACAAGTACTCCCACAAACTAGAAAATCCCATGACATTTTTCGTACAATACTCTGAGAGATCGATACATCTCGGCCAACCCCAACTATCCCCTTGCATATTCTAAAATCTAGGAGAAGTCCATAAAAAATGTCAACCAATAATGATGGATCCCAACTTTCGTCCGAGGAACCAAAAACTTTCCAATTATTAGAAATAATAAACTATGAGCGTACCGTCTTGTCTCTTTCACATTCAACCTTGGGTCCTCTACCACCCTCTCTAAATAGGCAGACAAAGCACTAGTCTCTATATAGTCTCTCTAATAGGTAGGAACGGCCATCTTTAGAGTCGCCAACATACGTTTCGTAGTAATAGTGATCGTCTGGTCTACCCCTAACTACACCCCAACAAACGACATCCAAAATCAAATCAAGGAAATCTAAGGGGGTCATCGATACATCCCCCACTGACGAATGAAAAGCACTAGTGGTATCCCACCAGTGCTTGCCCAGTGAAATAGTAATTGGCCACACCTCCTGAAGTGCCCCAAAACCAAACAGTCAAATAAGGAACCAAATCCCACAACATATAGGAAGGCACAGACAAAGGGAGGAGTCATCTCACAAGCCCTGGCCATATGGATGGCGCATCATTTTTTTCACCTTTTTTCTTTTCTTGATTATAGTATCTTACCTTTTTCTCTTTTAACTTTATTATCCTGGCACAAAACGCATGTAAACATCAAAATGTTCTAAATAAAAAGATCCTAGACTCACTCTGTTTCATATAGGTATTCAACATTCGTACCCTTTAAATGTAAACTGCACGCATATTCTCAAGTTATCAACTGCGGAGAAGCATAAAGACATGTACTTGAGTAAAATCTCAACAAATTCCATATAAAATCTAAAAAATACCTAATCTAATCTCCCAATAAAGTATAAAACATGTATAGTAATGTAAGAATAAAAACGAAAAAGAGCACCATATGTCTCATCCATCAATAACCTCCTCCCCGACATCTTCCTCGTTGCTATTCCAGCTCTTGACACGTGGTGGGTCAAGACCCAAGGTACTTTAAATAAGAGAAACAAGTTGGTACAAACTTGTAAATACTAATCCATGAAGAAAGGAATAATGTATGAAAAAAATTCTAAAAGTTCTAATAGCGTCAACAGGCATCCCGTAGAGAATCTACCTAACTGCTTTTAAGGTCATGGATGACTTCGTCCTTAAATTCCCCCTATCATAATGGGTGAAAAGAGGAAAAATACCCTTAATCAACTCCATAACCCGATCAGGCTCAGTATACGTATCCACGTAAGAAAAAATCCATTACTGCACTAATGCATAAATGAGAAACAACAATAGTAACACAGAAAGTAAAGGCGAAACTAGAAAGCAAAAAAGGCATATGGTAAACACGTACCTCCCCAAAATAGGAAAATCCCATGACGTTGTCCGCTTGATACTTTAAGAGATAGGTACATCTCGGCCAACCATAACCATCCCCATGCATATTCTAAAATCTAGGAGAAGTCCATCAAAAACATCAGCCACTAAAGATGGATCCCACCGTCCGTCCGAGGAGCCAAAAACTCTCTAGTTATGAGAAATAATAAATTATGAGCATACCGTCTCATCTCTTCCATGTCCAACCTTGGGTCCTCTACCACCCTGTCCAAATAGGCAGATAAAGTACTATCCTCTGAACCTAGCACTCCCTCTAAAATACTAAAAAGGGGAAAACACGAGCATATCAGTCATATGGAAGACACACACACACACACTAGGGTATGCCCGTGCCTGAAGGCGCGTAGATAATTTTGCCCCCAATATTTATACGTGTGCTTATGACATGACACCACCACCAACTACCAAAAACACCTAATTCAACAACCCACACCTAAACATAAAAGTGAACTAAACTCACATTGTGAAATAAATTACCTCTTGTAAATTACTTGACTATTGATTGTAGGGACCTGAAACATTAACACTCCAAACAATCAAAACAACCAGTGTTAGAAACGATACAAACAAACAAATAAATTTCTCCAATAAGTAGTTGCCACTAAATATAACTATGTTTTTTTGCACATTACCTCAAAGATGAATAAAAGGAAATATACTATCAAACACATAAGAATTGAATTCCCACATATTGTTCAATGAAAAGGACAAATTCGATTATATATTCTCGGAATTCAAGTACATTTAATGATCCCCTATTTTCTATTGAAACAAATAAAATAGAAATATATTAAGTGACAATCCGAGAACCACAATGACAACGCGTATCTACCAGATCGGCAAAAAATTAAGTGAAAAAGAAAATAGAAATACATAAATGAACTTGAATGAATGAAAGAATAATTAAAATTAGAATTATATACACGTAGTACTCAAAAAATAAAAGTTCCAAGCTTAATAGTTCCAACTAAGATGCTTACCTTTACAAGTTCTCTCATATTTTCATCAACTTCTACTAAGAAGCTTATGCAGTTCACGATTCTGGACTGCAATTTGAAGATCATCGGAACCACCAATATGCTTGCCATTTACAAATATTTGGGGAAAAGCGATGGGCCATCAAATAAACAAATTGTATCATTTTTACCAAAGCTTCCATAATGGTAATCTCAAATATCTCTAATACAATAGTAAAAAATGCAAATTTATATTATAACTGTATTAAAAATGCATTATCATTATGTTAATTTTAATGTTAATTCCCTCAAACAAAAGGTTTGAAGGAATCTTGTGACCATGACCCATGTAAGAACCACCACCTTGTTGTGGCCTACTGCTGGAACCGTCCCGATATTCAGCCTGTGGCATCTGGTACCCACCCCAATACCCACCACTCTACGGATGTCCGCCATTGCCTTTAGCATTGCCACCGCCCTGGTTTCCATACCCCGCATTATTCATGGAAGGTTGCACCCCCTGACTGGATCCAAGAACATTGGTAATTCCAAAACCAACTCCCTCGTCATAGTAAATAAAGTAGTCCTCTGGCATGTAAACAAAGCCGTCGGCGCCTCCCCAAGAGCAGTGGTCAAAACAAGAGGTGTAACATCCGCATTAAAAAACCCTACAGGAGGTTCCGGTGGTGCCATTAGGTGTCCATGTCCGAACCCACCACCGGCTGAATACTTGCCCTTCTTGGAAGGGTAATGGTGGTGGTGCTGTTGATGTTAGTAAGAGTTATTTGGCTTTGGTCCATAGCCCTCTGTCATGTGACCCTCAAAATTCTTGTAATGGATGCACCTATACAGAATATAATGGACGCACCTGTACAAAATTCTTTTAATGTACGCACCTGTACAGAATAAAGAGATATAGTGAGATACGGGCCAAAACGACTTGTAATGGATGCACATGTACTTAGTATAGGAGAAAGAAACCATCAACTTTTACTCAACTTCAACAGTACACATAAGAACTATAATCAAATTACAAACCTTTTGGCAATCGATGTAAGCGTGAAGCAATTTGGGAAATACATCATGCTAAACTAAAGTCCCACGAAAAATAAAAAACTAACTTGAAAAACAATTACAATTCACATTTGAAATGCATAATACTATTTATTAATTATAATCCAAAACTGTCAATCAAGACCTATGTTGCATAATTCAAATATGAGAATTCCATGTTGGTTCTACGCCCTCCTCATTGCTAATTGAGAAGTGATTTCCAACATCGTTAACATATTGCATGCACCGTATCCGTATTAACATATGGAAGTTGTTCGATGAGGTTGCATAGAAAGATAAATGTCTATACAACAACAAACTCTGGACTAAAAAAACAACATTCCATGAGGGCCAAAAAAATGCAGGAAAAAAAGATATAAAATGAATCATACACATGAAAAGATTAGAAATAAGCATGTGTATGCTTATAGCCACAATGTGCAAGCTGAACTGAAAGGAAAAAAAAGGTCAAAATCAGTATTATTTAAGCAAATAATCTACCAATATAAATTTAGCTACTTAAAACACGTGCGAGGGTCCTCTTTGGTATCTACCATGTTTGTGCTACTAAAACAAACTTGAAAAATAATCCATCTTTGTAAAGTCACTCGACTAAATAAATAAGTAGTTGAAACTAAAATAAATCTATAAAATTAAGTGACCTATCAATAGTAAATGTCCAAAATCAACTTTGAGTGTGAATTTATACCAAAATGGAAGTCCTATATAAAACCAATTTTGAGTCTGGAGGTTGTTCGCCACTGATTTTAAGTCTTTAAATTATAGAGAAGCAAAATCAAAAAATGAATAGGCAGATATAAGTATCCAAATAATTAAGCATGTATTTTTTAAAATCATATACCAATGTGCACATAATTTTTGGAAATCAATTAGCATTGTACATTGCTTCACTGCTTACATAAACATAAACAAAATGTAATAGCCTTTTTTATGTCTTCACAATTAAAACCCATATGCACTATATGTTACTGTGTATATACTATGTTAATCAGATTTGTTCATAGATAAGATAATGACCATATCCCTCAAGGAACATGAAAGGATTAGAAGTTGATTCAACTCCTAATCTGTTTTGAATCCGATCCTCTATCTGAAGGTGTAAGTACTTGATGTGGTCTATGATGTTGTCCGATAGAGAAGCTTGACCACCCTCTTTAGCATGTGGAAGCAGTTCCTGCAATGTATCGAGTCTCTTAGCAATCTGAGACGACGATCAACCGTAATGTCTCCTTGTCTTGATACAGTGTTTCGTGGTTTGGTTGAGAAACCTAGTGAAGCTATTGATTCTCTTGAACGACATTCATAAGCTTTTGTATGAAGTTTACTTGATTAATTCTCTTTAACGAATTGTTCTAGATGATTTATAGAAGTAATATCACTGAATATGTACATAAAGAAACTGTAGTAACTATAGAAATATGAGTGAATATATGTACATATTGCAAGAGGATAATTAATGAGCGAGATGCCCTATAACAACTTTTTAATCAGTGCTTAAGAGGTACTGATTAGCCGATCCTTTCATTCCTTACACCTCCATCCTTGGTGGTATATTCGCTACTAAAGTGGAACAACTGATCAATATCTTTTACTTCAGATCATTTCAAAACAACTGATCAGTACTAAAGTGGAACAATTTATCAGTAGCTTTTACTTCAGAACAACTGACCAAAGTGGAACAACTGATTAGCAAATCCTTTCATTCCTTACACTTCAATTGATCAGTAGCTTTTACCTCAGGAGCTATGCTGCATTAACAGAAATCCAGATGGTTGAGTGAAACAACTATGGTAATTCTACCATTCATGGCGATGTCAAGTGAACTGTGGCGATGTCAACTATGGTATTTCTACCATTCATGGCGATGTAAACTGTGGTGGAGTAGATTAGTGGAATTATCTCTAGGTGAAAACACGTGGCGATGTCCAAACTGGAAAGCACATCTGATAGGTTCGTGTACTCATTGATTTCACTCAACATCAATTCATCACGACTAACTATGAAATATCCATACATATGTACTGACCAAATATGAACAACAAATATACCTGCGATTCTAGACATAAAAATCAGTCAAACTGAGAGAATTGTAAAAATGCAAAATTGTCTTAAGGCCTATTAAACAGATTCAGCAATTGAATGGTGCACCCCCATTAAACAGATTCAGCAATCTAAGTAATTGGAAAAACAGATTTTGAACCCAAATAAAAAAATTTCTCGATCTGTGCAGGAGCTCCATAAGAGAAGACTGTCCGAAGCAAACCCATTCAGTGCCCATGATAGTTTGGCCATGACATTGCTCCCCGCCACCTTAGGGAATGACAAATCCTCCTTTTAGCACTTAACTGCAATAAAAAGAACCTTATAAAAGAGAACACGATCTAAAATGAAAGGACAAAAACTCATTCAAATGAGAGCTACATAAATGAATAACAATGAGCTATTGAGATTTTTTTAAAAATTTAGCAAATGGCTATACTATGCCTAATGGAGTTAGCAATACTTTATGGTACTAAACCAATAATTAACATATCAAACTCCCTTACATACACAACATCAATTAAATGCAGGTCCCAAACTCCATAATCAGTATAAAAAACACAACATGATATAAGTCCATAATCAGTATAAAAAATAGTTTGTGAACTACTTATTCAAAACGCAACACTGTATACTTCCAGTACCTGTTAGTATGAAAGTGAGAAAAGTAAAAAAAATAGAGAGCGGATTAGATATGATATTACCTGAAAACATTGGTGGTTCCATGGTGATTCCAGTCTTGAGCAAGGCATTGGAGATACAGGGATATATATATATATATATAAACTACATCTAATTAAAATTCTTACAATTGTTCACACAAAGTGATGAATAAAATCCACCATAGAATAAGTGTTATAATAAGAAAGTTAATCAGTGTTAAAATAATAAAGAATAATATAAAAAAGCATCGAACGATTGAGAAACTGAGGGGGACGTGAGATCATGAACCATGAATGGTGGTGGTGCTGGAGCTAGCAGTGATGGTGGAGAGACATGAGGTTTTCAAGAGAGAGCATTGATTCATTGATGTAGAGGTTTAAGAGTGAAACAGTGAGTGAAATGGATTTTAAAGACATGATGTGATGAAATGTATAGAGGGTTGAGATAGAGAGAGAGAGGGATAGGTCTGATGGATAGAGAATTGGGTGGTTGTCGTTCATTTAATCAAGATCGGATGGGATGGACACGTAACTTCTAAACAAAATTTTGCCTTAAATTTCCCATAAAGATTTCTGGAAAGACAATGAAATCATTTCACCAAGTAAAAATTTAGAGCCATCCATTTTTCAGAATCATATAAAACTCTCTTTAACATTTTACCAGACATACAAAATACGACATTTGAAAAGTAACCAGATTGTCCACACTATCAAGGGGAAACACCTCACAAACCAACTTACCAGATTGTCCAAGAACCCTCCAAATTCTAAGAAAAAAACTTGCAACTATGTAATATAAAATTGAAACATCATGTAATTGAAGCCACAACATATAAATAATACAAAGAACAAAATAAATCCCCCAAAAGAGAGAAAAATGCAGAAAAAACAAAAGTTACACATGATTGTGGTTAGATATGAAAAACAAAATTAATAAATTGGATACGAACCCAAAACCTGAACACAAAACAATATTACTAATGGTAGTGAGATATTTAACTGAGAACTAATAGCTTTAACTGTGTTAATGACTTTTTGAATACCTTACCATTCATCTTTTTACACATTACCTCCTAACTATACAGATTGGGAGCACACTAATAAGAATCTCTAAAACATAATTATTAGAGGTTCTCAACCAACAATCCATCCTTCATGGAATTAAAAGATCTCAAATACAAGTTAATGCCTATTAAACCTCCAAAGAAATTCTTAACTTCTGAATTAACTGGCCCATTGATAAATAGATGATTAAGATCCTCCATATCCCTGTAACAACATCTCCCCGTTTAAGTGAGTTTCACTCCCAGGCCTGCATTTGAACCAAATCCAAAAGTACCAAATACATTTGAATATACTCTTAATTTCCTTTGTGAAAACAGGTGCATACCGTATGCACCTATTTTGTGATAATCAGGTTTGCACACAATTGAATCTATGCTGGATTTACTTTGTGAAAATAGGTACATACCGTATGCACCTGTTTTAAGATAATCATGTATGCATATAATTGAATCTACCCTGAATCTACGCTTAATTGAATCCACGGCTAGTAATTTCCTTACTATCCTTTTCACAAAACAGAGAATTGAATCTACATAAAAACACAACATGCTTTGATATAAAAGGAAAAATATAGCATCAATAATAAATAATCACAATTAAACTCAACTAAAAATTGAGGATTTATTTCTGTTTTGTTTTTTAATGAAGTGCCTATTTCATAGTCGTTGTCAATGTTAAAACATAGTCGACAAATAATGTATAATTGGTAAACTCGCAGCTTAGATTCATTATTCAATACCTTAGTGTGTTGTGTAGGCATCAAAATTTTGCTACTCTTATTGGTTATTTAGTTGACTTCAATAGGTAAAAATTTACACTTCCAAATTCCACCGCCCTTCTCTCATGTCAATCAACTGCGTGTAAACATAATAACATGATATCAAAAATCCTAAGTTAAACTCTAAAAAAGTACTAAATGACATCCCCCTTCCTCCAACACCATGCCTTAACCATGTAAATTGGAATCCAACTAAAAAAATTAGAATTTTTCAAAATTATTATATAAATTTTGCCAAAATTAGGTAATCAGTGTAAAAAACTTCAAGCAATTTAAAAAGTTTCTGGAATAAAATTCCAAAAAAATTCAAAATTTCGTAATATTTACCTTTTTCTTTCTTGAAACCCATATTAAAGAGTCACATTTGAAACCCGTCTGAAAGAATCACAAAATAAATAACGATTTAGATCACTGGTCAATGGAAAATAGCAGAGGAGAAGTGAGAAATCAAGAGGAGGAGGAAATCGTAGATCTGATTCATATAAAACCAAAAATAATGCCCACATAAGCTCAAAGGAGATTATTTTCGACACCGTAGATCTGATTCGTATACAACCAAAGATTTGATTCGAACTCCACCCAATTTAAACAGAGTAATATTTTTTTTTGATAAGTTTAAACAGAGTAATATTAACATTCAAAGCATAATACATAGTTTAAAAAAACAACACATTTATTACTTAAATAATTCCCAACCATCATTTATTAACAATTATCATAAAAATAATCTTAGAAAAAATGTTAAAAAATTCGTAAATTCCCTCAATGGTCTTCACAAAGACAAATTGAAAAGGATTAAAATGTGTAAGGACATATTTCTCATGTCCGTTATCTTACATTTGTATATGTCGTACGCCTCTACATTTGGCACGTCTCCGTACGATCTCATACGATGGCCTCAATCCGAATTCTGAGAATCATGCATTCATCATCTCCATCAAGTGTCCCACATCTGCCTCAACCACTCCACGTTCCATAATTTTAGGCTCAAAATGCAAGTGGTACGCAAGAGAAGTCAAAACAGTGAAAGAAGGCTAGATATGGATGTTCAAGGACATTTTTGTAATTTTATAGCCACCGTTTGGAGGTTCGATCAACGGGAGAGTTGAATATCTCGCCGCAACGAAGATACTAGAAGAAATGGAACCTCAATCCGAGCTACGGTAAAGAAGTTATGCCCTTTGAAAATGGAGAAAAATCCAAGAAAAATCCTTGGAAAAATGCTAAGTGTTCAGCCCCAAATGTTCCAGCGATTTTTTGCGAACCCAAGCCAAACTGGTTCGGGGGGCGAACTGGTTCGCGGTACACCCGAACCGATTCTAGGTGCCTGTACGCTGGCAAGGTTTTTGTGTCAAATGTTGTCTCCACTTCAAAACTCTTTTGAAACATGTTGAGCAAAATCCGGCCCTTCTTCCTCCATATTTTCCTAAAGATGTTTTGTGAGCTTTAATCTTCCCTTATAAATGCACACTTCTCTTCCATTTACACATGCACAACATAAAACCTTCAAGAGGTCATTTCTAATCATTTAGGAGTATTTTGTGGAGAAGCCGGTATCTTCTTCATTGCTACCCATCTGGAATTCTTGCGGGAGATTACAGACAACATCGGAACCGACACCTGAGGGTATTTCATATGTCACACTTATTTTCATTATAATCCGTGTAACCATTATTTACAAATTATACTAAAAATAATATGGTTTTGCCCTGTGGGAATTTTTCCTGATACGTTGTGTCACATTCTATATTTATTTTATTTGATAAATCATCTAGATGCATGGTTTTAGAATTTAATGGAAATACTGTGTTCAATTAAACATCTTCTTAATTTTGACGCATGTTTAGGGGTTGTATTTAATTTGTTTAAAAATAGACTCTAATTAAAAATGGTTTACTTGGAAATGTGCGAATAATTTTTATTCGATATCACACACTGTACTTACGACTTTTCAAATTGGTATCAGAGCAGATTGCGCTAATTTATCGCGTATTCCTATTTTTCGCAAAATAGTGTGATATTGATTTAAAAAAAGAAAAAATCTTTTTTGTGTTTATTCGCAATTTTTCCAATGGAAGAGTCATTTATTATGATGCCTATTTTTACGGGTCTAATTATGCATACTGGAAAGCTCGTATGAAATCTTGTTTAAAATCCACTGACTAGCGTGTTTGGTTGCTTTGTGAAATTGGATGGACATCTCCCATAGTCACCATTAATAATTTCACCTCTTTAAAACCTGTGTCAGCCTGGACTAAAGATGATTTTAAAATGTCTAATTTTAATTTTCGTGGTCTAAGTGCTATTTTCGGAGCTGTCACTCCCGATGAGTTCCGCCGAATTATGACGTGCACTACGTCTAAAGAGGCATGGGATGTTTTGAAACTGACACATGAGGGTACAAACGCGGTTAAAGAATCAAAGTTACAAAATTTAACCACCCAATTTGAGACTATCACCATGTCTGAGTCTGAATGCTTTGATGACTTTTATGCACGTCTGTCAGATATTGTTAACACATGTTTTGATTTGGGTGAGGTGATTGATAACACACGTGTCGTTAAAAAGATTTTGAGATCTCTTCCAAAACGCTTTATTCCTAATGTCACTGTTTTGAACTCTTCGGAAAATTTGAAATCACTTAAGTTGGAAGAACTTGTAGGAGATCTTCAAACCTATGAGATTGACATGTTTCCCCAAACCATTAAGGATAAGGATAGAGGCGTTGCTTTAAACACTCATTTTGATAAAAAGAAAGAAAAAGTTTGTGAGTCCGATTATGAGGGAGACGTTGATGATTTGGCCTTATTTACGAAAAAGTTCAAAAAGTTTCTCAAAATTTCTTAAGAAAGTTCTTCCAATAAAAAGAGATTTTTTGATAAAAAGAAAGAAAAGTCCAAAGAAAGAGGTGAGAGGGAAAAAGAGAGTGATTCAGATGAGGAGTGTGAGGAGGAGTTTGAGAACGTGACTTGTTTTGAATGTGGGGGTAAGGGGCATAAATCGTTTGAATGTCCTACATGGCTTAGAAAGAAAGGAAAGAATGTAGCCATGCTCACCACACTTAGTGATAGTAGTGAAAGTGAGAATGATAAGACTAGTGGTGAGAAGTTTGTTGCTTTTCCGAGTTGTGTGAGCACACCCTCTTTGACCCACAATTGTGCTCACCAATGCGAGAGTGAAAGAGGAGATGAAAGTGAGCTCCAAAAAGCATTTCGAGATTTGCACACCGAGACCTTGAAAACAAAGAATTATAATTGAAATTTAGGTCATCGGATTTTAGATTTGGAGAGAGAGAAGGAGTTTTTAAGAAAGGAGTTTGCACATTTAGGTGAGCAAGTTAAGTTTTTGGTCAATACTTCACAAGATTTAACGAAGGCATTTCATAAGTTGACACCACCTTTTGAAAACCCCTCCGCACCTAGTGATTGAGGTTTGACTTGCTTACTAGCATAAGATGATTTTCACGACGACATTATTTGCCTATTGCTAGTATGTATCTTGTTTGTATAAATTTTTTCTTTTATATTTTCTTTTGATAAAATTATTTAAAAAATACACAAAAAGATTTTATTTTTGATAAAATTATTAGAAAAAGACAAAAAGATTTTATTTTGATTAATTTTTTTGAAAAATTCAAAAAGATTTTCTTTTTAAAAATTTGAGAAAAGAACAAAAAGATTTTTGTATTTGCACCTTTTATGGATGAGCATTTAAGATAGCCAAGTCACAATTTCATTCCATTTATTCATGTGACTATTTGATATTGTTTTGTGACAATATATCTTGTGATCTTTGTGCTTTATAATATTTGGAGTCATTAAGATGTAATTAAGTGTTACTTCCTACATGTTTGACTCGTGATTTCCTTTATTGCACACATACATGAATTTTATTGATTATTGTACTTGTCCTATCACATGTTGGTTGGGTGTTTTCACTTCAATCCTGTCCTTAAAACGAACTAAGCGTGATAAAAATTGATAAGAAAGGTGTGCGTGTAAAAACCGTTTGGTGAGATTGTGTGGTATTTTAAAAACGGGGAGGCGCTACGAAAGGTAATTATCTATCCTTTGCGCTAAATCCACCATTTAAACGGACCTAAAAAATTGAGGAATTTTATTATCCGGGGTCCAAAGAGGTTAAAAGATCCGGGAAAATTTTTAAGGCAATAAAAGCAATACATGACAAAAATGGGCCATTAGGTTTTACCATCAATTCTCCAATGTTTGAGAATTTAGTTTAACACCTCTAAAAATGTATATATCTGAGGGAGATTGGTTGGAAAATCTAAATGGGTTTGCACATCCTTGAAAATCGTGAAAAAGCGCTAAATAATTTTGGACGTTATTGGTGTGGAAATCACTTTAACTTTGATTTTTTGATTTGATTAAGACGATGTCATCAAATTTCAACAATTTTTACACCTAGGGATATTTTTTATGTTCATTCGTTAGGAGTACACGTATGCATCGTGCACATATGATTGATTGAGTTTATTTAATGTGTTCACACCCCTACATTTACGACATCATCGACTTGGTTGTTTTTGTGTTCTTTCATGGTGTGATTTTTTGTTGTATATTTTATGTAAATTTTTTTAAAAAAAATCAGAAAAATAGAAGATTATTTTATTCGTTGTTGTATATTTTGAGCAAAAATTTGAAAAAATAGAACATTTTTTTTGTGTGACATTTTTCATGTTTATGCTTCTCATATCTGTCTATTTGGGGACATCATAAAAAGGGGAGAATGAATTATGGGGGATAAAATCTTGTTGATTTATCTATGATTTGCTTAAAGCTCAGTTGATCTTTGATTTGTTGCATATCATTATATTTCAAACTGTTGCGTGTCACGGGTATCTACTTTATCTCATGCGTGTAGGTTCAAAGTTGATATCTATTGGATTGCACATCCTGATGAGAAAAGATTTGGGAGTTTCTGAAGTGTTGGTGATTTGAAGATTTAAAGTCTCACCGAGTCTGACTGAAGATATGTCACTTAATATTCTCAGTTTGAGGGTTTAATGGGGATATTATATTATATGTCATTTATTTTTGGGAGTTTGCATAATTCGGATTTTTTTATGTATGTACCGGCATAGACATAGGGGGAGATTTGTAAGGACATATTTCTCATGTCCGTTGTCTTACATTTGTATATGTCGTACGCCGCTACATTTGGCACGTCTCTGCACGATCTCATACGACGACCTCACTCCCAATTATGGGAATCATGCATTCATCATCTCCATCAAATGTCCCACATCTGCCTCAACGACTTCACGCTCCATAATTTTAGGCTCGAAATGCAAATGGTACGCAAGAGAAGTCAAAATAGTGAAAGAAGGCTAGATATGGATGTTCAAGGGCATTTTGGTAATTTTACAGCCACCGTTCGGAGGTCTGATCAACTGGAAAGTTGAAGAGCTTGCCGCAACGAAGATACTGGAAGAAATGGTACCTCAATTCGAGCTACGTTGAAGAAGTTATGACCCATTGAATATGGAGAAAAATCCAAGAAAAATCCTTGGAAAAATGTAAGTGTTCAGTCCCAAATGTTTCAGCGATTTTCCGTGAACCCAGGCCAAACCGGTTCGGGGGGCGAACTGCTTTGCGGTACACCCGAACCGATTCGGGGTGCCTATACACTAGCAAGATTTTCGTGTCAAATGTTGTCACCACTTAAAAACTCTTTTGAAATTGAGCAAAATCCGGCCCTTCTTCCTCCATGTTTTCCTAAAGATGTTTTGTGAGCTTTAATCTTCCCTTATAAATGCACACTTCTCTTCCATTTACACATGCACAACATAAAGCCTTCAAAAGGTTATTTCTACTTATTTAGGAGTATTTTGTGGAGAAGATGGTATTTTCTTCATTGCTGCCCATCTGGAATTCTTGCGGGAGATTCCATACGGCGACATCGGAACCGACACTTGTGGGTATTTCATATGTCACACTTATTTTCATTATAATCCGTGTAACCGTTGTTTACAAATTATACTGAGAATAATATGGTTTTTCCATGTGGGGATTTTTCCTGATATGTTGTGTCACATGCTATATTTATTTTATTTGATAAATCATCTGGATGCATGTTTTTAGAATTGAATTGAAATATTGTGTTCAATTATATATCTTCTTAATTTTAACGCATGTTTAGGGGCTGCATTTAATTTGTTTAAAAATAGACTCTAAATAAAAATGGTTTACTTGGAAACTTGCGAATAATTTTTATTCGATATCACACACCGTACTTACGACTTTTTAAAATGGAATGAAATGAGAAAGGGTGAAAAACCATTACCCATTTTCGGTGATATGTCTCACATGTACATGTCTTCTTCGCCCATAAAATCATCTTCTAGTGAAGATTCACCTGTAAAAAATCAATATAGGCAAATACATACCTATTTTACATCTGTAAAATCCATATAAACAAGTATATACTCCCTTTTAAGGAGTGGCAGTGTGGGAGAGGAGCAGTTGCATGTATGTTTAAGAAAATGAGCTTACAATGGGAGGGGTACACGGGTTGAAAAGCTGGGGAGAAAGGATATTAGGGGATGGGTGGAAAGGGAAGGGGAGAGAGAGATCGGGGAGTGAGGAGAGTCAATGAGGGTTTATGGTGAGAGTGTATTGGAGGTGTGTTTACAAAGATACCCCTTCCATTTGAATTTTGAAGAAAAGGGGGGAAGAAATTAGAGTGTGTCAAAAGACGGGGAATTCAAATTTGTAAGGGGTAAAATAGGTAGTCCATGAAAAGCTCATATAAATGACATCATGAGCCAAACTTGTGATATATATATATATATATATATATATATATATATATATATATATATATATATATATCCATCTGCAGGCATCTGGGTCACGCTATTCCCACACTTAATCTCCAAACCCTCGGTTCCAGCTAAGTAATAAGGATAGACAATTATGAGGTGACTAGGAAATCTCCCAGAGCTTTCTCTCTCTTGTTGTTTGGGTCATGCTATTCCCATAGTTAGTTGCCTAATCCTAGGTTCCGATTAACCAGGAAGGATAACCACTCGTGAGGTGACTAAAAAATACTGGAGTTTTCTCCTTCCACGTGTTTGGGTAATGCTATTCCCACACTTAATCGCCTAACCCTTGGTTCTAGTTAATATGGAAGGATAAACATTCGTGAGGTGACTTGGGCCCCATATATCTTTATCCATCTAGGCGTTTAGGTCACGTTATTCCCACACTTAATCGCCTAATCCTGGGTTCCAGTTAACCATGAAGGATAACCAGTCGTGAGGTGATTAGGAAACCTCCCAGGAGATTTCTCCCACCAAGTGTGTAGGTCACGATATTCCCTTACTTGATTGAATATCCCTCAATTTTATCTAACCAGGAAGGATATCCGGTCTTGAAGTGATTAGGAAACCCCTCGGATCTTTCTCCCTCGAGGTATTTGGGTTACTCTATTCCCACACTTACTTGTCTAAGCTTCAGTTTAAGCTAATAGGGAATGATAACCAGTTACAAGGTGACCAAGAAACCCCCCAGAGCTTTATCCCTCCAATGGTTTGGGTCATGCTATTGTCCCATTTAATCATTTAACCTTCAGTTCTTGGTAACCATTAAGGATAATGAGTCATGAGGTGATAAAGAAACCCCATCCCAAGATCTTTGTCCCTCCAGGTGTTTGGGTCACGGTATTCCCACACTTAATTTCCTAAACCTCGTTTCCAACTAACCAATAAGAATAACAAATTGCTAGGTGATTAGGAAACCCCCTGAGCTTTTTCCCTCCAGGTGTTTGGGTCACACTATTCTCACACTTAATTGTTAAACCCTCGGTTCTAGCTCACCAGGAAGGATAACCAGTTGAGAGGTGACTAAAAATTCCCCCTGGAGCTTTGTCCCTCCAGGTGTTTGGGTCACATTATTCCCACATTTAATACCTCAGTTCCAGCTAACAAGGAAGGATAATCAGTCGAAAGGTGACGAAGAAACCCCGAGATCATTCTCCCTTCAGGTGGTTGGGTTATGTTATTCCCACACTTAATTTCTTAACTCTCTGTTCTAGATAGCCATGAAGGATAACCGGTCATAAGGTGACCACGAAACTCCCCAAATATTTCTCTCTCCAGGTGCTTGAATCCTTTTATTCCCACACTTAATCGCCTAACCCTCGGTTGCCTCTAACCAGGAAGGATAACCAGTCTTGAATTTTCCAGGAAATCCCCTATAGCTCTCTCCCCCAGGTGCTTACACCCTATATATTAGTCAGGAAGGAGATATGCATGTGACATATAGGCCCGACCTGCCATCATAATATCTCCCGACTAGTTTATGCATGTTTTTATAAATATGTATATTCCCCTATCTCTATATACTATATCTCACCCGTTCTCCTGTTGTTCTATCTCGACTCTTGTGGCTTACTGTCATAAATAATATTAAAACCACAAGAATGAATACCCTTTAATAAATACTAATAATATCCTTATTATTATTTAATATTTTTATTAATACTATTATTATAATTATATCCACTTTTTTAGAAACTGCATCATTCTATCTCTTTAGCCCTAACCCCCCCCCCCCCCCCCCTTCGCGCCCATTATCATGTCATTTTTATTTTTATTATCCTCATTCATATCAGCATTATCATCTCATTAATTTTACTAATATTTTCATCATTATCACACTAATATTATTACTACCATTATTACATCATCATTTTACTATTATTAACGCATCATAATTTTGTCACCACAATCATTTGGTATTAATTTCACATCAATAGTATCACCGCACTGTCATTATTTTATCACTTATTACCACAATTTTTACTATTAATACTATTATTATTGAATTATATTTTCCTTTTTACTTATCATCATTACTATCGTCATATTATTAAGTTAAAAACACATTATGACATCATTTTATTACTATTTCATTATCATGTCCCAAACTATCACATTTTGCTTCTTTTTTTTTTGCAAAAATATCGTAAGCACATCATCATGTTTACTAAAATCACCATCATTTATACCACATTATTACATGATCATTAATTTCATTATTATTATTATTATTATTATTATTATTATTATTATTATTATTATTATTATTATTATTATTATTATTATTATTATTATTATTATTATTATTATTATTATTATTATTATTACTACTACTTTATCACCATCATAATATTATCACTTTTATTTATTACTAAGTGTCACATTACCATTCAAATCATTATTGCCATGTTATACTACATCGTACGTAAACATGCATATTTTACTTTTTGGGCCACCCTATTTTTTTCATGAAAGAAATCTATCCTATCATTATCATGGTTCGAGTTATTATTCTACCATTTTTCTATATTTTATCACTTTTTTTCATTTTTACCTAGAAAACATATCATTTTCGAAGAAGACATGGAAACATGGGACGGAATAAAAACAAGCAGCAAAAATATAAAGGCATAGGAACCTACACATGGACCACCCGAGGGACGCTCCCTGACAACCTAATGACTCTCACACTCCCTTAAGAGCATCTCTGTGTCCTCTACATTCGTCGGCAAGGGGACCTCATATTTCAGCACAGGCGCCAAAGTAACAACCTCCTCGCCCCAAAATTATACCCTTGTCCACTCATCCTCGTGAGGTGCCACCCCCTGATGTCCCCTCAGCCCTAGGACGAACACTTTCGGCTATTCCCCGATAGCATTAACTCCCTCTGGCACAACCACCACCCTAACACCTTCCACAGCCTCCCCATTCCAATTCGTCTCAAACACATCCTCCTTTCACTGGAATAGGCTGATGTAGGTCCATACTCAAAGTATAACACCATATATCACTCAATAGGGTCCTAACACTTGAAAGAAAGTAAAGAAATACAAGAGAGATGAAGAGAATGGAAGAATGAAGGAAGAAAAGACTCTACTAATCGAAACTTATAGGTTTGGGAAATTGGAACGGTTAACCAATCGATTAACCACTCCCAACAGTTAACCAATCTGTTAATTGTTCCTAGCACACCATTAACCTATCGGTTAACCATATGAGTCTTGCAAAAAAATCTCACTTTACCCCTCTAAACTTTCAAACTATCACACGTAGGCCTCATTTTCCTTCCAGAATAGGCAAACCTATATCTGAAATCCTTTCAACCTTGATGAAATGTATTTGCACGCGCACACTCTTAGTCGAACACATATATGGACATATTGATTCGTAATCGATGTTCGAGGATGCTTCATCTTATCCTAATTATACCTCGAGCATGAACCCATGAAGAAATCGCCAAAAATATGAACGTTCAGAACTTACATTAAAGTTTAAACTGTCGAAAACACTAAGAACCAATGTATATAGGGCCCAAGTGCGAATACCAAAAATGGCAAAACCCATTCAAATATCAAACAAATAGGCCATTTGGGATAATTAATCGATCGATTAACCATCAACCAAATAGTTAACCGATCGGTTAATCATTTTCCTACAGATAACTTATTAGTGAACTGATGGGCCTAGAAAATCTTTGAAAATCTACCTATAGTCGTACACGTGTCCCTTGGCCAAAATCAAGGGTTATAAATGGTTAACTGATCTATTAACCAATGGGCTTAGGACTGTATAAATAAAGTTGTCCTCAATTTATTTCAAAGCATCCGTAAGCCCCGGAGCATCCAAAAATTTCCAAAACCCGACCTTAACTTAGTTTTTTCAAATTCTTCTCGCCCGAGCATTCGAGATACTCGAGTGAAGCACCTTATACCTTTGACTTGCTTAAGTCTATATTGTATAAGTGCTCAACTAATTTGGAAATAGTGACAAAATTGGTTGTCTAACCTAGAATCCAAAGAGCCTCAGAAGTTATCTCTCTAATCCTCTTCAATAATCCAAGAAGGTATAAATTGAATCACACCACACACAATTAGAAGTGCATACATGTGTATATATTGCTTAAAATTGATTGTGTGTTAAATTCCCCTTAAAATGTTGTTTTAATTTTTTTTGGAAATTTTTAAACATTTTTAAAATAATGTTTTCTTTAATAAAAGCGTGATTATAAAATTTGTGGGGTTAATTTGCTATTTTGAAAAATTCATTTTTCATTAGAATGTTTGATTGGGTAGAATGTAAATGCGCTAGAGACTTCAGGGTGCTGCCTGTAATTATTTTGACGCGAGTTTGTAAGCCAATCACAAGCCAACACTTGTCACTTGCCTGATGCATCTATTTGTGTTTGTTATGTGAGAGCATTGCCTGGTGGTTTGCTGATCGTTGGATCAATCCTTATCGATGGCCTGCATGTGTTTTAAACCTATCCTTGTGCTATCCTGTGAACCAATCACATTCGACTTAACCACCGCCTTCTTATAACCCTTAGATCAAGTCAATATTAGGAAGACTTGATCTCAGCCCTTGATTGCCTTCGTCTTTCCAGAATCTTCCTTCCCTCCTATAAAAGCCCTCTATTTCTCAACATTTCAAGACTTTTGGCAGTCGTCATTCCTGAGAGAAAAAAATAGAGAGAAGAGAGAAGTGAGAGAGAAGAGAGAAAAGAAAAGAGAGAAGAGAGAGAAAGTGAAAACTGTTAGCCAAAACCAAACCCTAACCCTAAACACTTCATTCTGATTCTAACCTTCGTATATACACAACCCCAAACACAACCTTGAGTGTTTGAGAGAGAGAGTGGTTGTTCATATTGAAGTTGTAACCTCTTAGTCTATGATCTTATTACCAACTTAAACATTCGTGTGAAGATCTGTGTTTCTTCTTCATAGAAATTGTAGATCTACACTCTGCATGTTACATTTCACTAGATCTGCATGTTTCTTTCTCGATTTAAGAAAATCCTTACTGATTTAGTTTTGAAAATGTTTTATGGTTTCTATTCTTATGAAACTTAACCTTGACCTAGTTAGATTCACACTTGGAGATTTTCAATCTCAAAAATATTTTTAAAACAGAGATTGATTAAGATCTTGACCGATTTTGAATCAAGATATCCGTGGAATCTGGGTTATATTGAAAGGTCAAAAAGGTTTCCAGTTCTGTAAGAAAGAAAGACAAGAAAATCACACCATATAGTTTTTATATGTAATTTTCTAGGACTGTCTGTAAAACTAAGTGTGTGTGAGTTCATGCATGTTGATAGGAATCACATCACAAACACTTAACACACTACTGCACTGGAAGTGTTGTGAATAAGATCAAAGATTATTGATTCGACATAAAGAAGCTAAAGCAAAGGAAGTTATCAAACTGGAAGAACATCATCAACAATCAGATCTATGATAAGTTAGAAGGACACCAAGTGGGGTATATTCCTAAACTTAGAATTGGTTGATTTGTG
Organism: Sambucus nigra; assembly: GCA_949130495.1. Taxonomy (NCBI): domain Eukaryota; kingdom Viridiplantae; phylum Streptophyta; class Magnoliopsida; order Dipsacales; family Adoxaceae; genus Sambucus; species Sambucus nigra. The sequence goes on along the minus strand of OX422224.1, from coordinate 320,117,709 downwards.
TGCATGTATGTTTTATTGTTTGTAACTATTATTTGTTGTTAGTGGATTTTTACATTTGTGACTTAGAAGTCACCGTGGATGTTTCCTCTATTGGGAGAGGTTTTACCACGTTAAAAACTGTGTGTTCTGATTATCTTCATCTCCTCATCTCATTCTAAAGTGTGCTGATTTTTGAAACTGTCTTAGTTTTAAAACTGATTACAAAGTCTTGATTACTCTCGTACATAAGTTTTTGTAAACACATCTTGTTGTTTATAAGTTTTATTTTCAAAAGAAAAGGGTTTCTTCAACAAACATCTCGGATTTGCTTATATAGTTTAATCTTGTATTAAACGGCATTAGCAACATTTTTCAATTGGTATCAGAGCCCTGTAAACTTTTATTTCAAAAAGATCTTGTGTTTCTGAAATCGTTTTCTGAAAAACCTAACTATGGACGAGAAGAATGAAAGGTTTGGTAATTTGTCCAGACCTCCACTCTTTGATGGAAACAACTTTGCTTACTGGAAAGTAAGAATGGTTGCCTTCATCCAAGGGACTTTAGGAGATGATGTCTGGGACATTATTGAAAATGGATACACTTATCCTACTAAACCATCCTCTGAAGGAAGTGATGAGAGGATAAAGAAAATCTTAAGTGAGTTTACCCAAGAAGAGAAAACTATTTCTCGAAATAACAATAAAGGCAAGAATGCCATTTTTATGTCTATTAATGAGTATGAGTTTAAGAGAATCTCATCTTGTGCCACTTCTAAGGAAGCTTGGGACACATTAATCACTGCCCATGAAGGAGACTCAAGAGTTAAAGCTGCTAAAACTCAAATGCTTACCCAGCAGTACAACTCTTTGATTATGTCTGACTCTGAGTCTTTTGATGACTTTTACATGAACTTAACTGATATAGTTACTAAGTTGCATGCTAATGGTATAGCATATGATAGGAATGAAATTGTCTCTAAAATTCTAAGATCATTACCACAAAAGTTTGACAGCAAGAGGTATGCTATTGAGGAAATGAGTGATCAAAACCTTACCCCTGAGTTACTCAGTAGCAAACTTAGGCCTGTGGAAATGGAATTAGACTTTAAGAAACAATTAAATCATTCACAAAGAAAACAACCCAACTCTAACTTGAGTTTTGCCTCTAAGATATCTAAACTTGAGACTAATTTGATCAACTCTGACTCTGATGAGGAGTGTGATATAGACAAACTAGATAATCAGATTGCCTTAATGTATAAACAATTTAAGAAAATTGTTAAATTTAGAAACAAACAGGCAACAAGACAAGGCAAGCCTAATTATCCTACTCTGTCTAATCCCAAACCTCATGAGAGAGGTCTTGACAAACATCCTAAGGACAACAACTCCAGACCCAGCAGAGACCTTAAAAAGATTGAATGTTTTAGATGTGGGAAACTAGGTCACATTGCTCATGATTGCAGAGTTAATCTGAATAAATCCAACACACACAATAGAGCCAATGTCTGTAAAACTTGGAATGATTCAAGTGACTCTGATGAAGAGGAACTTGAGTCATCAAATGTACTTGACTCTTGCATGTCCTTTTATGCTAAGATCATTTACAATGATCATATGCCTGTGTGTGATAATGATGCTCCTACTCCTGCTTGTGTGAATACTGCTTTGACTGGCCTAGATGCTTTATTATCTGAAAATGTTGCTAGTTCTAGTTCCGTGTGTGTGAGTAAAAGTGATCTCGATAACGACGGTGTAAATGGGTGCGTGAGTACTAAAACTGAATCGTTAGGGGTCACTACACACACTTCACTTAGCGACTCAGACACAGATGACCTTCCTGATATTCATACTTTGTATGCCAAAACCCTAAAAAAAAGGCACTAGACTGGAGAAGACTGTTAGAGACCTGACTAAGAAATTAGATGATCTAAGTCTTATTGTGAAGCTGAATGCTGAAGAATACACTAACCAGTGTCTGTCTCATTAATCCGAAATTGAAACTTTTGATCAAAAATTAAAAGAGTTGACTAAAACTAATGAAACCTTGGAAATGAAATACAAGGGAACATTATTAGAACTGGAGGAAGCAAAAATAAAGACGACAACTGTTTTCAAAAAAATTTCTAAGTTTGAAAACAATTCAAATTGTTTTACTGACTTTGTTGTTGACTCCAAGACCAATTCTGATGATAGAACCGGTATTGGATTTTTCCCTAAGAACAAACCACAAACTACAAATCTTGAACCTATTAAGTTTGTGTCTAGGGGCAAAAGACCAACTGAAACATGTCCAGACTTTCATTTTATTAAAGAGGAATTTGATCAAAAGCAACAACAGAAAGACATTGGAGAGTCTAGTAATTCTAAGGCTGACACTACACTTAAGACTAAATACGTCTGTCCTTTGATCAGAAAGGCTGAATCTACCTTTAAAATCATCCCTCCTAGGAATCGGACTTCTGAACAAAATGCGGTTAAACCCACCTTTAGTAGTTTTTCTAAGGAAATTCATCCCTCAAGCAATCAATATTGCTCGTACTGTGACATTTATGGTCATTCCTTTGAAGGTTGTTATGCTAGGCGTCTAAACACCCCTATGTACAACACTTCTGTCTACAAGAACTTTAACTATTCTAGGCAAAATCGTAACCATTATGTCCTTCCAAGACAACCTGACAAGAACTCTAACTACAGGAATAGAAAGACCAAAACTAAGAGTTCATTTAAGAGAAAGGCTCCCAGAAACTATCCTAAACCAAAAGCTCAAATTTTCCACAATAATCAGTTTGTTGCTCCAAATGTTTTTCAAAAATCCACTTCTCGAAAATTTTATCAAATGAGAGCAAACTTGCACAAAATTAAAACTAGAGCTATTTGGGTTAGAAAAGATGATCTTTTACCCCAAATGAAGTGTAACATTGTTATCACTGCTTTAAAAGATGAACACACTTCATCTGGTTGGTACTTAGATTCAGGATGCTCCAAACATATGACAGGAGATGAAACCAAACTCTTAAACAAAACCATCTTTGCTGGAGGCAAAGTTGTCTTTGGTGACGGAGTTTCATCCCAGATCATAGGTAAAGGAACCTTAAAAGAGAAGGGAATGCCTACTCTCAAAAATGTACTTTTAGTTAAAGGCCTTAAAGCCAACCTCCTAAGTATATCACAATTTTGTGACTTTAACCATACAGTTACCTTTTCAAAGAATAATTGTAAAATTCTAAATGATAAAGGTAAATGCATTATTATCGGATTTAGAACACCTGACAATTGTTATACTGGCAAGACTGGTTCTGAAACCTGTAACATTGTCAGAATGGATGACAATGAAATCTGGCATAATCGTATGGGTCACCTAAGTTATGATATCCTTGGTAGATTGTCTAGTCAAGACATTGTTAGAGGAATTCCTAAAATTAAACCTATTTCCAGTGTTGTCTGTGGTCATTGCCAGGAAGGAAAAATAGTTAAGACTTCGCATAAAAAGGTTAAAGACATTCTCACCTCTAGACCTCTAGATATCATCCATATGGACCTTATTGGTCCCTCTAGAACTGTTAGTCTTTGTGAACACAGTTATATACTTGTCATGGTTGATGATTTCACACGATTCACCTGGGTTGCCTTCTTGAAACAAAAATCTGACACGTTTCAGAATTTTTTGAAAATTTTACTAAGAATTGAAAATGAGAAGGACACACAAGTCAATCGTATTCGTAGTGATAGAGGGGGAGAGTTCATAGACACAGGAATAGTTGAATATTGTGACTACAACGGTTACAAACATGAATTCAGTGCCCCTAAGACTCCTCAGCAGAATGGTATTGCTGAAAGGAAAAACCGAACTCTTCAAGAGATGGCACGTGTCATGTTTCATGCCAAATCTCTACCTAAATACTTCTGGGTAGAATCTATTAGAACTACGTGTCATATCATTAATAGGGTTTACCTTAGGAAAAACACTAAACAAACCCCTTATGAGTTGTGGTACGGTAAGAAGCCGAATCTGAAATATCTAAGGACTTTCGGTAGCCAGTGTTATGTCTGTAAAGACAGAGAACATTTGTCTAAATTCGAGACGCGTGGTGATAAAGCCATCTTCTTAGGATACTCCCCAAACAGTCGTGCTTATCGTATATACAATCTGCGTACTAAGGCCCTTATGGAATCGATAAATGTAATTGTAAGCGACACTATTGTCGAAAATAAGATATCTGAATCACCTATTGTGGTTGAATCTGAAAATGAGTTCAAAACTGATTCACCAGAAATAGATGACTCATTACCTATTGAGAGTCCAGAAGTACCTGGTTGGGTCTCTAAAGATCATCCCATTGACAACGTGGTCGGTAATCCTAATGAGCCAGTTCGTACTAGATCCCAGTTAAGAAATTATGCTAATTATGCATGTTTCGTCTCCCTTGTGGAACCGAAAAATGTTAATGAAGCATTGAATGACACACACTGGATTTCTTCTATGAAGGAAGAACTTTTACAATTTGTCATTCACGAGGTCTGGTATCTTGTACCGCGGCCTCAAAACAAAAATGTTATTGGCACACGTTGGATCTTTAAGGACAAATCTGATGAAAATGGGGTAATCCTTAGAAACAAAGCTAGACTAGTTGCTCAAGGTTACTCACAAATAGAAGGAATAGATTTTAGCAAGACATTTGCCCCTGTCACTCGTCTTGAATCTGTTCGACTTCTTTTCGCCATAGCGTGTCACTTAAAATTTACACTTTATCAAATGGATGTCAAGTCTGCTTTCCTCAATGGAATTCTGTCCGAAGAAATGTATGTAGAACAACCCAAAGGGTTCATTGACCCTAAATACCCTGACCATGTCTTTCGTCTAAAAAAGGCTTTGTATGGCTTAAAACAAGCTCCTCGAGCTTGGTATGAATGCCTTTCCAACTTTTTGTTGGATAAGGGTTTTAAGAGAGGAGGAAATGACCAGACCTTCTTTGTCAAACATTTTGACAAAAACATTATTATAGCCCAAGTCTATGTAGACGACATCATCTTTGGGTCTACTTCAACATCTGAAGTTAAATCTTTTTCTGCTATTATGCATAAGGAGTTTCACATGTCCCTTATGGGGGAGCTATAGATTTTCTTAGGGTTTCAAGTGAAACAGAATTCTGATGGACTATTTGTCTCTCAAACTAAGTATGCTTTAGATCTTGTTAAGAAATTTGGTTTAGATAATGCTAAAGTTGCCAAAACGCCTATGAGTACTACTGTTAAATTATGTAAAGATGAAAATGGAAAGTCAATTGATTCCACACTTTATCGTAGTATGATTGGTAGCCTACTCTATCTAACTGCCTCATGACCAGATATAATGTATGCTGTATGTCTGTGTGCTCGTTACCAGAATAACCCTAAAGAGAGCCATTTATCGTGTGTAAAACGTATAATCAAGTACATAAAGGGCACTCTTAATCTTGGACTTAGGTACACTAATGATACCTGCAACACCATCATAGGGTATACTGATGCTGATTGGGCCGGATGTACTAATGACAGTAAAAGTACATCAGGTGCCTGTTATTATGTCGGCAATAATTTAGTTGGATGGAGTAGCAAAAAACAGAATTGCACATCTTTATCTACGGCTGAGTCCGAATATATAGCAGCAGGAAGTTGCTGTGCTCAATTGCTATGGATAAAACAAATGTTAAGCGACTATGGGAATCAAGAAGATCAGTTACAATTGTATTGTGACAATCAAAGCGCTATTAACATATCTAAAAACCCGGTTCAACACTCGCGAACTAAGCATATTAAAATAAGACATCATTTTATACGCGAACTTGTTGAAACTAAGGAGTTAGAAATCCATTACCTACCTACTGATCTGCAACTTGCAGACATGTTCACTAAACCTTTAGACTTTAACAGATTTCTGTATTTGCGTAATTCTATAGGTATGGTATATGCTGATTAAACTCTGAAGACCTTAATTTTTACCCTTTGTCCATTTGAGACAAAATGGGGGAGAAATTTGAGTCTTAAGGGTTCAATGTTTTGTTCACATTTCATCTAAACTGCTTGATCTTAGTGTGCATATTTGCAGGAATCTCTTCTACTGATTGTCTACCTTTTCTAGTGTACAAATTTTGTAAATAGTTGAGTTATGTAATTTTTGACTTTCTAGGAAATGGGTAGATAGTATCTTTTGTATAGGACTAGGTTTTATTTATTTTTGGTTCCCTAAGAGTTTAAGCTAACTCAAGGAGATTTTGTCTCATATTTCCAAAGGGGGAGATTGAAGCACCTTATACCTTTGACTTGCTTAAGTCTATATTGTATAAGTGCTCAACTAATTTGGAAATAGTGACAAAATTGGTTGTCTAACCTAGAATCCAAAGAGCCTCAGAAGTTATCTCTCTAATCCTCTTCAATAATCCAAGAAGGTATAAATTGAATCACACTACACACAATTAGAAGTGCATACATGTGTATATATTGCTTAAAATTGATTGTGTGTTAAATTCCCCTTAAAATGTTGTTTTAATTTTTTTGGGGAATTTTTAAACATTTTTAAACATTTTTAAAATAATGTTTTCTTTAATAAAAGCGTGATTATAAAATTTGTGGGGTTAATTTGCTATTTTGAAAAATTCATTTTTCATTAGAATGTTTGATTGGGTAGAATGTAAATGCGCTAGAGACTTCAGGGTGCTGCCTGTAATTATTTTGACGCGCGTTTGTAAGCCAATCACAAGCCAACACTTGTCACTTGCCTGATGCATCTATTTGTGTTTGTTATGTGAGAGCATTGCCTGGTGGTTTGCTGATCGTTGGATCAATCCTTATCGATGGCCTGCATGTGTTTTAAACCTATCCTTGTGCTATCCTGTGAACCAATCACATTCGACTTAACCACCGCCTTCTTATAACCCTTAGATCAAGTCAATATTAGGAAGACTTGATCTCAGCCCTTGATTGCCTTCGTCTTTCCAGAATCTTCCTTCCCTCCTATAAAATCCCTCTATTTCTCAACATTTCAAGACTTTTGGCAGTCGTCATTCCTGAGAGAAAAAAAATAGAGAGAAGAGAGAAGTGAGAGAGAAGAGAGAAAAGAAAAGAGAGAAGAGAGAGAAAGGGAAAACTGTTAGCCAAAACCAAATCCTAACCCTAAACACTTCATTTCTGATTCAAACCTTCGTATATACACAACCCCAAACACAACCTTGAGTGTTTGAGAGAGAGAGTGGTTTGTTCATATTGAAGCTGTAACCTCTTAGTCTATGATCTTATTACCAACTTAAACATTCGTGTGAAGATCTGTGTTTCTCCTTCATAGAAATTGTAGATCTACACTCTGCATGTTACATTTCACTATATCTGCATGTTTCTTTCTCGATTTAAGAAAATCCTTACTGATTTAGTTTTGAAAATGTTTTATGGTTTCTATTCTTATGAAACTTAACCTTGACCTAGTTAGATTCACACTTGGAGATTTTCAATCTCAAAAATATTTTTAAAATAGAGATTAATTAAGATCTTGACCGATTTTGAAGCAAGATATCCGTGGAATCTGGGTTATATTGAAAGGTCAAAAAGGTTTCAAGTTCTGTAAGAAAGAAAGAAAAGAAAATCACAGCATATAGTCTTTATATGTAATTTTCTAGGACTGTCTGTAAAACTAAGTGTGTGTGAGTTCATGCATGTTGATAGGAATCACATCACAAACACTTAACACACTACTGCACTGGAAGTTTTATGAATAAGATCAAAGATTATTGAGTCGACATAAAGAAGCTAAAGCAAAGGAAGTTATCAAACTGGAAGAACATCATCAACAATCAGATCTATGAGAAGTTAGAAGGACACCAAGTGGGGTATATTCCTAAACTTAGAATAGGTTGATTTGTGTGCATGTATGTTGTATTGTTTGTAACTATTATTTGTTGTTAGTGGATTTTTACTTTTGTGACTTAGAAGTCACCGTGGATGTTTCCTCTATTGGGAGAGGTTTTACCACGTTAAAAACTGTGTGTTCTGATTATCTTCATCTCCTCATCTCATTCTAAAGTGTGCTAATTTTTGAAACTGTCTTAGTTTTAAAACTGATTACAAAGTCTTGATTACTCTCGTACATAAGTTTTTGTAAACACATCTTGTTGTTTATAAGTTTTATTTTCAAAAGAAAAGGGTCTCTTCAACAAACATCTCGGAGTTGCTTATACAGTTTAATCTTGTATTAAACGGCATTAGCAACATTTTTCATCGAGCCCATTTGAAAAGTCCCAAAGATGTTCGTACTTTGAAAAAGTATTTTTTTCCCTCTTGAAAATCTTGTACTTTTGCAAATTTACTTCTAAGTCCCAAAAAGAGGTTCATACTTTTGAAAAAGTCACCTCCGAAATGAAAAAAGTCAAACCTCTACAAAAATGTGTAATGCCTCGTGATTTTGAACCGTAGAATAATTTTATATTATTAGAAATTTTGAGAAGTACTTTTTATTGGACTTAATTTTTTTTAACATTTAAAAATGTTAGGTTTAATGTAAAAATGACAATGTTTTAATTGGTCAAAATAAGGAATTTCTCTAGTCAATAGGGATCTAAATCCTCTTTCTAATGGTCCCATATGTGTGCGATTTGGATTTACGATTGCATTTATTCAAGTCTTTCTGAAAAAGTCCTTTTTAGATGGCCTATAGGCACTCGAGACCCTCTGCCCACAGTCAGAGGTGTAGTGTACTTCTCAATCAATATAGGGGTATGCCAATAGGTAGGCTAGGTCCTATACCAATCGTCAAACCCCCTTTCATCAATCTGAACATTCTCTGCCTCGAAATTAGTGCACTGCCACTCTAAAAATCCAAATTTTCAACATTCCTATCACCTTTATTATCTCTCTTTTATACCACCTTTTTCCTCCTACCTCATCCCTACTCCATCATCATCCCACCACAATAAAATAAGCCTATTCCTCTTCAAAAATCAGTAGCAAAATCTTCTAGGAGGTTTACACTTATCCTTTTTTATGTCATTTAATTAGTGTGTTTATTTAACTTTCTTCTAATTTGTGGATCTTTTAGTCTTACTTCATTATCTCACACCAACATCCTTTTTATTACTACTACTCACATAATATATTTTCATAAAAACAAAAAACACAAAAAGAGGGTTCACTCATAAACTCCAAAGTAGGATTTTCTCACTTTTTCTACACTTTTACACTTGAGAATGCATTCTTCAAAACCAACTAAAGAGGCATACTTAATTCGGGTTTATGGGCTAAACCCCACCCTTGTGATATGTCAAGCTATGTGGAATTTGATGCCTGTTATGTCTACCTATGATTCGAGTCCTATTATGCCCATCGTTTTACTTTGCTTAAATCTCATATTTAGTAGTTTTGCACGCATGTATGGGCCAACATATTAGTGTTCCCACTCGGCATACACGTTCACTTCCTCGTAGTTAATCGTGATTTTGTGGTTATGAACATTGTATTTTCATATTTATTAAAATGATTCCTCTCTGTCCTTTCCATGACGTGAGTAGGACAATTTATTTTTCTCACCTATTTTTCACATCGCACACATTATACACATGAGTTATATCTTAGAGAAAAAGGATAACATTATTATAGCCCATGAGAGATCTAAAGGGCTGGATGGGTGCCTAAAACCTTCCCATTCCATAACTTAGTCTCCAAACCCCGATCTATTTGGTTTTATATGCATCAATTTGTCTTCTTAATGTTGTTCTTTTTGGACAACTACATTCTTTTGCTTGTCTTGAGAAATATAGGTTGGCGACTCCATTCTCTATATTTTTCTCCCCTTTTGGTGACAACCAATTTATATCTATGGTAGCTCGCAAAGATCCCGCGAGTGGAAAAAGAGGACTTCCATCCTCAAATACCCACACGATCTGAGGGAGATTTTCCCCTTTCTCCCTCCTTTCTAGGCAAGCCCCACACCAGAGGAATCCCGAATGGCCACAATGGTGACTCCGGTAGGGATTTTTTTTAGAGGACTAGACTCTATTTCACATGGGTTTTGTTTTCTCTCCCTTTTTCTATTTTTCTACATGTGAATATATGCCTTTACTTGTATAGTCTTCTTGATCTCATATTTACATGTTGTGTAACCGTCTTATTCATGCCATGATGTCTATATTCCTCCTTCTACTATGATATTCTTCTCATCACATGTATATACCATCTATGACATGTTGCATGCGTTGCTCACTTTTATGTTGTTACTATGTTCCACTCCACTTACTCACACTTACACATACTCCCTATAGATATCGATGTCTAGTCATTCTAGCACATGCTCTCACATTCTTCTCACTTTTATATAGCCCCATGCTTACTCTTAAATTTCACACACCACTTGTAGATCTCCAGGCTTAGGCACACTAGCATGCGTTTCTACATACCTCTCTCTCTCTCTCTCTCTCTCTCTCTCTCTCTCTCTCTCTCTCTCTCTCTTATGTATATATCCATATATTTAATCACTTTCACATATTTACATGTCACCTTCACTTTGCACATGTTTCCCACTCACTTATATATTTTTACATCATTCACAATTTGTATATATCATCATGCTTTGTATCGGCTCCATGTTTCATATACATATTTTATCGATTTACTCTCCATGATTATCGCCCTCGCCCCATGCTACTTGTATATTATATGGTCACTCTCATAGTAGTAGTATTTCACTCACTTTACATACATAAAACTCTCCATAAAATAGTAATTAAGATTTATGAATTCTTTCACACTCATCACTTTAGGATTATAATATGGACCAAAATTTTATCACGTTCTGGGGTCACTTAGTGGGTGATGGTCCTGTGGGGGTGAGATTAACCTAAGCAATATGATTCTCACCTTCCATTCGCCTAGTATCTTTGACATTTATCGAACGGTTCCCCCTGCATCGTATTTCTTGACCAAACTCACAATGGGAGGGATATAATAGGGGAATCGTTCACGTATGTTGAGCATATTGAATTCCCTCTCACACATACCATCTCCACGAGGTATATCATGATGTAATTCATGTACACTGAGGTCTATCAAATGTCTTGACCACATGTACCGGTGAATGATTGTCCTTATAGGCATGGAAGTCATGCCAAAGGAGGGAACCTTTCCAGTAACCCACCAAATGCATCAACCTCATATAGGCGTATGCCCTAGGACACTCATACTTAACCTGTCAGTTTTAATGCGAAACTCTGCCAAAAGTTTGGGTCACTTTACCACCCAAATTTTGCACTATTTTGTCCATTTTCAAAATAGGACCCTGTCTGTGAGTCTAGAAACAAGTCAAACCATGTCTTGCATCCTGTACCCTATCTTTTCCCAGACTCGGGTTCTGTCACTTGCACCCTAGGCAGAACATAATACAAGTCGAACCTAATAATAATAACTATGCTGAGGATTCTCCTTTTTTCAAAAATACCAAAAATATTTTTGTTAAAGTGTGATATCGATTATTTACGAGATTCATAAAATTCCAATATTAACTCTTATTTAATTAGGGTCAATCTTTTATCCAATTTTATTAAACCCTAAACATGCATTAATGTGAATAAATCATGCATCCAAACACAAATCAAGGGACAAACAAATTTTAGGAAAAAAACCCTTTCAAGTAAAACCTTTACGTCACTATATAATGTAAATTGCAAATTACAATTACACAGAGAAATCTGCAATGAATTTCTCACAGAAAATACACATAGACCGCAGTATAAAACTAGCAAAGATTCCCTCGAGAACCTCCAGAACCACAACTCCTCTTTCAACAGTGAATACCCTCGAGTATCCCCAATGACCATAGTCGTCAGCAAATAGCTCCCCCAAGAACTATCAATCCAGTAGTAAAGATCTCATTCTCTACAAGAGAAACTTCGACAATAAGTGTTTTGGGTTCCAAAATGATTCACCAAAGTATATGGGATGATTTTTCTAATTAAAAAAAGTCTTCTGTCCTAAAAGTGATGACTAAAATTATGCGTATTTGCAGTTCCCGTGTATCAAAAGTCTTATTGAAAAATTCTTCCAAAATAGGTATTTATTGCGGCGGTTTTGTCGTTCGAACGATATGTGGTATGTCGTTTGAACGGCATTATATGTCGTTAGAATGACCAAAGGAACGATCTGATAAATTGCAAAAGAGTACGTGGTCATTTGAACTAGAAAAGGAACGACCTATCTTGCAACCTATCGAGAGACTTGTGATGTCATTACAAGGGGTCGTTTGAAGGACACTGCTTTGTCGTTTGAACGATTGCAGTGAAAAAATATTATTTTATAAAGCTCATATACAAGTCTTCCAAAATTTATTTTAACTTAGAAAAATGCCTCTTTTTGATTTAAAATAGTTTCGAAAAACATCCCAATACTACATCAAAACATTTTCGAAACATAAACACATTCCTTACCAAAATCAGTCTCGTAAATGTCTGTTATTGAAGATATTTGATATTCGGATCCTTCGTCTTGAACAAATGATCGTGAACTTCCTTCGATGGTTGTAAGGGTATACGACATACTCAATGTAAAATCAGGACGATGGAAATTATGTTCAAACAAATCCTCAACTATGTCTATGCCAATAGAAATTAAAAACAATCCAAATTATCAATCAAATGTATTATACAAATCTAATACCCTCCCATGAACCCAAAAGTGGAAAGATACTAAAAATGAAAGTCTATAAAAAAAATCTTCAACTTTAAATCTCGTCAAATATCTTTGCCTTCCTTGCAATTCTTTTGTGTGCTTTCCATATGATCGTCAAAGTCCTACACACACACTAAACAATGAAAATACCCTCGTGACGCATCGTGTTTGAAATGAGATAAACATAAATCAAATAAAGTAAATCGATTCTCCCCCATAATCAAGTAAATCAAAATAGGTATTTACATCAAAACAAAATTCTTTGAGGCAGCGTTGTTATTCGAATGACATGTGGTATGTCGTTAGAACGACATTAGATGTCATTAAAACGACCTGATAAATTGCAAAATAGTATGTGGTCATTTGAAGCAGAAAATGAACGACCTACGTCGTGAGCTATCGAACGACATGTGATGTCGTTAGAAGGGGTCATTTAAATGACATTAGCATGTCATTTGAATGACACTGATTTGTCGTTTGAACGACTAAATCGAAAAAATATTATTTTATAAGGCTCACCTACAAGTCTTCCAAAAATTATTTTGACTTAGAGAAATGACTCATTTTTATTTAAAACAGTTTCAAAAAATATTCCAATACTAAAGGAAAACGTTTTTGAAACTTATGTACATTCCTTACCAAAATCAATCTCATAGATGTCCATTGTTGAAGATACTTGATATTAGGAACCGTCATCTTGAACAAATGATCGTGAACTTCCTTTGACGGTTGTAACAATATAATACACACTCAATGTAAAATCAGGACGAGGGAAATTATATCCTTACAAATCTCCCCTATGCCTATGCTTGTACAAAATAAAAACAATATGAATTATCAATCAAATGTCCTATACAAATCTAATACCCTCCCACGAACTCAAAAGCGGAAAGATACTAAAAATGCAAGTCTTTAAAAAAAATCTTCAATTTTAAATCTCGTCAAATCTCTTTGCTTTCCTTGCACTTATTTTGTGTACTTTGTATATGATCATCAAAGTCCTACACACACTAAACAAAGAAAATACCTTCGTGATGTATCGAGTTAGAAATACGATAAAAATAAATCAAATCAAGTAAATCAATTCTCCCCCATAATTCATAATTCGTTCTCCCCCTTTTTATTTGTCCAAAATAGACATGTAAAAGAATAAAATAAATACAGAGTGTCACGACAAGCATAGCAAACATATATCAATTACGCTCATGCAAGGATACACTCAAAAGGCTTCCACAATCTATTTTTGCTTTTTCAAATTTTTTCAAGCAAAAATAATTTTACAAAAACAACACACTATGAATTTACACTAGGATAACCAAATTGTGGATACGAAATGAATGGCCGTGAACAAATTCGATAGGAAAATCAACTCAATCAAACATAACATTTGTTAACGATGAATATGGATAATTCTAACATATGAACTCAAAATTGTCCTTAGGTGTAAAAATGTTGAATTTAAATGACATCGACTCAATCTAATCAACATATCAAAGTCTAAAATAATTTCCACACCAATAACGTCTAAAACTATGTAATGCTTTTTCAAGACTTTGTGAGGATGTGCAAACCCGTTGTTTTATTTCCAACCAAACACCCTCATATAAATAATAATTCTTTTTATTTTTCTATCGAGGTGGTTAAACTAAGCTATTTGCCCCCTTTTTGGCATATTATCTTTTTATTGTCTTAATTTTTTTGGGCTCGTTTCAAACAATGGCTTTTACAACGAGATTATTATTCTCTCGCAACCTTTTCCCTTGCTCACTCATCATTTTTTCAATATTAAACAAATCCTCACGGGCAACGATTCTTACATGCACTACTTTTATTGTCAAGCTTTTCGCATTTGGTTCGTTTTAAAGACAATATTGAGATGAAAACATTTCGACTAATATGTGATAGACAAGTACAATAATCAAATAAATCCATGCACATGTGCATTAAAGGAAATTATGAGTCAAATATGCAGGAAGTAACAACTAATCACATCTCAATGACTCCAAACATTGTAAAGCACAAAATGAAATGATGATACATCTCAAATCACTATCAAACATTGACATGGTAAATGGAATGAATTTGTGACTTGGTCATCCTAAATGTCCCTCCATAAATGGTGTAAAACAAAATACAAAAATATTTATCTTTTTTCAAAAAATTTATCAAAATAAATTCTTTTTGGTTTTTTAATTTTTTTTTTCAAAAAAATGGAAAATCTTTTTGTATTTTTTTATATTTTTTCAAAAACAAAAATCTTTTTGATTTTTTTTAAAAATATATAAAAATGGAAAAAAATAAATATAAAGTGGTACACACTAGCAATAGGCATAAAATATCATGATGAAAAATATCTTATGCTAGCAAACAGTCTATACCTCAATCATTAGGTCCGGAGGAGTTTTGCAAAGGTGGTGACATCCTATGAAAAACATCCATCAAATAGTGTGAAGTTTTGACTAAAAACATAACTTTCTCTCGAATATGTGGAAACACTCTCATGTGATGAGCATGATCATCCAAAGTATCATGTGTGGGTTCATGTGTGGGAACACGTGTCGTAGAATGATGTTGCAAAAATCTATTTGACATACTACCCTACTTAAAACAAAATTACCTAAGGTGTCCTCTCTTCTTAGAATGGGTGCAAACTTATACGGGCCTAGTAACACCTCTCTCAAAACATCTAGGACGCACTCTCCTATCGGGAATCGGACTCCTAAGTGGGTAAGGTTAAGAGCCATATGTATCTATCACAAACCTGAGAACCAGCTCGGGTGCAACATTGGAAGTAGATGCACCGTCATAACCTCTTTCTAGTCTCTCAACATTACCCAAAGCGGGATCGAGGAGCATCTTTCCAACATTCTTAGATGTGTCATCTATAGTGAACTTGACCTCCCGGGCACGTTCGAGTTCTCTCTAGAGTTAGGACACACGGGTTTAAAGTTCACTCTTTTCCCGACCTATGATGATCAACTCCTCACATAAAGAAACCTTCACCTTCTCAAGTTGACTCGCTGACGCCTCAAACTCCATCAAAACTCATATTTCTTTTTCCAAATCTACACCTTAAGACCTAACTCCTTATTCAACTTCTTCATCATTAAGGTCTCGGCGTATAAATCTCCAAATTCTTTTTTGAGGTCGCTTTCACCCTCACTTTCAATCTCACTCACACACTCATTCAAAACACTTAAATCATCATCGGGGCTATGATGTACACAAGTGTCCTCATCATCGTGGGACAAACTACATGGGATCACATGACTAGCCATAAAGTCAACACATTTACAGAATCAGTCATCTCGACATCACTATCGCTACGAGTGGATGGCATAGAAATTTTCTTACCCTTAATATTTAGCATAGTTGGACATTCAAATGCTTTGCGCCTTTTTCCCTCGCACTCAAAACATATTATCTCTTCCTCTTTCTTACCTTTCTCATTGGCTTCGTCTTTCTTTTTATTGGAAAATTTTTCTTTTGAGAATTCGAGAAACGTTCTGAAAATTTTCCCAAATAAGGTCATATCATCTAAATCAAACTCGCCCTCAGACTCAGACTCCTAAACTCTCACTTTCTTTTTCTTCTCTCTCTTCTTAGTCCCTTCCTCACTCTTTCTAGATTGGTCAGTGCAATCCATCTATCCTTAGGCTTAATAGTGTTAGGAAACATGTTGATCCCATAAGTTTGAATATCTTCTATGAGTTCTTCTAATCTAAGTCTATCTAATATCCCTAATGAGTTCAAAACAGTGACCTTAGGAATGAAACGTTTCGCGAGTGACCTTAAAATCAGATTAACAAATCTTGACTCTTCAATCTTCTTACCCAAATTGAAACTCGTGCTAATTATGTCCGACAACCTAGCATAAAACTCATCAAAACACTTGGACTCTAACATGTAATCGTCTTAAAGTAGGTGGTCAAATTTTGTAATTTCGATGCCTTAAATGCTTTGGTACCCTCATGTGTCAATTGAAGGATGTCCCACGCCTCTTTAGACGTGGTGAATGTCATAATAGGTGGAACTCGTCTGGTGTGAGGACTCCAAAAATAGCACTAAGTCCATGGGAATTAAAGGTACTCCATTTATAATCATCCTCAGTCCTGTCAGATACAGGTTTGGGATTGGTGACATTATTTGCGGTGATAGTGGGAGGAGTCCATCCTCTTTCACATATTAACCAGACATGCTCATCAATAGGCTTTAAACAAGATCTCAAAAGGGATTTCCAATAGGCATAATTTGTTCCATCAAAGACGGTCATCCGATTATATAAGTTCTCCATTGGAAAAATTGCAAAATTTATCAAAATCATTTTTTTTTTTTTAAAATCGATATCACAAAAATTTTGCTAAAAAAAGGGTCACACGATAATTTGATGAAACCTGCTCTGATACCAATTTGAGAAAGCGTGATATCGATTATTTACAGAATTCACAAAATTCCAATATTAAAACTTATTTAATTAGAGTCAATCTTTGATCCAATTTTATCAAACCCTAAACATGCATCAATGTGAATAAATCGTGCATCAAAACACAAATCAAGGGACAAATAAATTTCAACAAAAAAACCCTTTCGGGTAAAACCTTTATTTCACTATATAATGTAAATCGCAACTTAAAATTACAAAGAGAAA
Source organism: Sambucus nigra (assembly GCA_949130495.1). Classification (NCBI taxonomy): domain Eukaryota; kingdom Viridiplantae; phylum Streptophyta; class Magnoliopsida; order Dipsacales; family Adoxaceae; genus Sambucus; species Sambucus nigra. Next base: position 320,100,402 of record OX422224.1, on the reverse strand, counting down.
TTTGTAATGCATTTCCCACATAAAATCCACATAGACCGCAACCTAAAATCAGCAAAGATTCCCTCGAGAACCTCCAAAACTGCAACTCCTCCTTCAGCAGTGAATACCCTCGAGTAACCCCAATGATGGCAGTCATCAGCAAATAGCCCCAGTAAGAACTATCAATCCAGCAGTAGAGATCTCCTTCTCTACTACAAAAACTTCTACAAGAAGTGTTTTGGGTTCCAAAATGATTCACCAAAGTATAGAGGATGATTTTTAAATCAAAAATAAAATTTTGTGACCTAAAAGTGAAGACTCAAATTCTGCAGATTTGCAATTTTCGTATATCAAAAGTCTTGTTGAAAAAGTCTTCCAAAATAGGTATTTATAGCAAAACAAAATTCTTTAAGGCGGCGTTGTCGTTCGAACGACATGTGGTATGTCGTTAGAATGAACGAAGGAACCACCTAATAAATTGCAAAACAGTACCTGATCTTTTGATGCAGAAAAGGAACGACAAATCTCGCGACCTATCGAATGACATGTGATATCATTAGAAGGGGTCGTTTAAACGACATTAGCATGTCCTTTGAATGACACTGCTTTGTCATTTGAACGACTGAAGTGAAAAAAATATTATTTTATAAAGGTCGCCTACAGGTTCCAAAAATTAGTTTGACTTAGAAGAATGCCTCATTTTGATTTAAAAAGTTTAAAAAAATATCCCAATACTAAAGTAAAACGTTTTCAAAAGTTAAGCACGTTCCCTTACTAAAATCAATCTCGTAGATGTTCGTTGTTGAAGATACTTAATATTCGTATTCGTCGTCTTGATCAAATGATCGTGAACTTCCTTCGACGGTTGTAACAGTATATGACATACTCAATTTAAAATCAGGATGATGGGAATTATGTCCTTATAATTTTCTCCCTCTTTAAAAAATTACATATACAAAAAATACTCCCCTTTTCATTAAATAAACACAAAAATCACTTTCCCTCTTAGGTGCAATCGCCTACCCTGGTCTTGGCTTGGCTCCCTATTGGCTCAGATCCTCCATCAAGCCATCTCAGAGCTCTATTACTTCCTCTACTACTTCTATAGAATTATATCAATCCCTCCGAAGACTATTCATGAAGAACGTTGAGCAAAATGCAAATGCCTAGCCCAATATGATGATAGTCTTTGCTAAGCTCAGTGCCAAGATTAATAATCTTCAAGCAGAAGTTCAATAGATAAAATAAAATAGGGTTCATACTCTCTAGGCTCCCGAGACTGATATCATATTCCCCCGTGCTATGGGTCCATAAGCTCCAGAACCAGTGTGGGTTCCAGAAGAATACAAGCATATCACACATGTCCCACCTTCTAACTGGCTACCACCATCTCAGTTACCGATACCAGATCTTGTACATCCAGGGGGTAATCTGCTAGTACATATCCCTATCGATCCTACAGAAGAAGAGTTCAAAAAAATTCAAAGAAGGCCTCAACATATTATCTAAGAAGTTTGACCAAGTCAAAATCTCGTAAAACTATATTACACCCACATGCCCCCTATCCTAAGGCTCGGCTGAGAAAGAAGTTTAAAATGTCGGTTATTAAAAAGTTCGAAGTTAGCGGACCTCCTATCGTACACCTACGCAGCTACCATAGTGCCATGACTCTCCTCAGAGCATCATAAGAAATAATGGCACAAATGTTCCAATAAACTGTTAAAGAAAGTGCCCTCCAATGGTTCCTATCACCTGAGGAATCTAAAATCCATAATTAGGAGGATGTGGTTCGTCAATTAATAACTCAACACAATTATAATGAAGAAATAAAGATTACCCATTAAGAGATGGAATTTTTGAAGAAAAATAATGGCAAATCGGTTAGCATTTTTATCAAAAAAAGGAGGGAGAAGGCCCCCACAATGACAAATAGGCCATCATAAGAGAAACAAGTAAGCATTGTAAAGAACAACTTCTTACCACACATTACAACTTCAATAGGAGGCCAGTACTACCCCAATTTTAGACCCCTCTGGGAAGCTAGGGTTGAAATCAAAGAAGGGGTGGTAGGTCACCCTACGAAAATATAATAAGCCAACCAATACTTTTGTCTCAACCACTAACAACATCTCTTTACCTGCTACCTCATGGACATTCGAAAGTCATCCCAATCCATTTAGAAAGGAATAGATCAAAATCCATTCACCTTTGTTAAACATTTATCAAGCCATTCTAGCCTAAAATCTCATTAAATCTTTAGAACCCTAACCATTACTAGATCACCCCCTCAAAACTCCAAGCATGATGCCCATTGCGACTTCTACCAAATCATCAACCACACCATTGATTAGTGTTTTCATCTGAAGAATATCATCCAGAGCCTCATAGATAGAGGGATCATCACCCCTCTAACTAACCCAATCCTAATACCACTCAAAACCCTCCCTCGACACACAAAACTAGGGTACATGTCGTCCTTTCATAAGAGAACCCATAATTCAACCCTTCCACCAAAAGAAGACTAATTCAAACACACAATTAATCCACTAGTTCACCCAAACCCCTCAAGGTCTATGATTCCTTCCTCCTACATCCTGAGAATTTTTCCGACCAAGCTCTATCCCTCATCACCAGTTCCTGTATAATAGTTCATACCCATTCAGAAGGGGGAGGCATGCAACTGCCTGCAGTCGTAGATCAGTTTAAAAATTTTTGGCTAAAATTGCCCTAAAAATGACCATCAACTGCGAGAAAATCAACACAATGTTCATGGAAGCACATAAATAGGCTCGATAATTCGATGAATGGTTTGTACTAACAGAAGAATTCATTTTGGATGACATTGTGCAGGTTATATCTGATGTGTTTGTTAAAAAATAGGAAATATATACTATCCTCGAGCTGCTCACGGTCTTGAAACTCCAAGGGCGTCTATTCCCTTCCTTCCAACACTTCCCTACTAAATCGTGAGACTTGTATGATGAAGCCATGGAGCTTATGGAATGCATTGACTTTTCATGGAAGGGTGATATTATTTCCACCATATGGGGTGATAATTTTGACAGCTCAGATGATGAATCAAACGGTAAAGAGGTTGACTCAGTTACCTCCTTGTGCAGAATGATTTCTTTTGAGGAACTACTAAAAGGGGACAATGAGGTATCTATTGTGCCAGAGGTAGATCAAGATACTGAGTCTCTATTCTTACCTGCCTCTGGAAATCACATGACCCGATCTGAGCAGCACTACAAATATTTAATCATCCCACCAGTAAATATAAATAATGGGAAATGAGTCATTGAACAACTCCCGATAATGAAAATGATAATCGAAGAAAGTAAGGTCCTTGACCAGCACAAAAGGACACAAGCTAATATTAACCTATGTGATCTTTTTATATCCTCCTAATTGCACAAAAAAGCTCTGATAAAACTCCTCACGGGCCCCATGGTTCCACCCAATACAGTCCTGAAGAAGCCATTCATTTATAGGTATCCCTGACTACAATAAGAATCCTCTCCTTTTTCGAGGAGAAGATCCCTAAGATTGGTCCTGGCCATAACTACGCCCTCAATATCTCAATCGAAGTCATGCAAAAAATAGTTTCACTAGAACTTGTAAATAATGGTTCTACTTTAAACATCTGTCCACTAAGGACTCTCAATTACCTAGGGATAAAGGTCGGTGACCTCGCTTTAATTCTTTATCACTGTGTGTTCCTATGATAATACCCATCGAGAGGATATAGACTCCATAAAACTCCATCTAGGGATTGTCCCTATTTTCCCTCAAATCAAGTTCCTAGTCATAGATATACATGCATGCTTTAACCTCCTCCTTAGCTGCCCTTGGCTTCAAGACAACTCAAATGGCATCGTCACGATTAACCCAATACTAAAGATCCAGTATGGGGTTAATGACATGTTTCGGTCAGACTTTAAGATCAATCCACTTCCCATTCTAGCCGGTAATTTCAAAGACTGAGTATGTCCATAGCACAACCCACATAATAATGTCAACATGATTTAGATGTTCAAAAGTATGCATTTCATGCCTGGAATGGGGATGGGTCACCGTCAAGAGGATCCCTTGAGCTAATAATCCTAAAGGAAGCCTTTCCTCCCTACGAATTGGGCTACCAACCATCACCAACTGAACTTAGAGAACTACTCTAGCCATACTGAAAGAGAATCTTGGTAAAAAACATGATCTCAGGAGATTCCCTGAATAGGAGGTTTGTTAAGGAGGACGAGGACGAGGATGAGGACTTCTTCTTCTATGGATTTGTTGATCAATGTACAACCCTATGGAGAAAAAGATGAAACTAGGATTGGAAATCTTCTTTCAAGATGAGGTTATTTAGGATGAAGACCAGAAATAAGAGGCATGGCCTCTAACCATCAAAGTTATAGAAAGCACTAAAAATTCTAAAGACACTGACACCGATAAACCATTAGGACTACATACACTGAGGTTAGATCACTACATAATCCACATAAAGGATGAGCCATCCAATTAATACAACAAGATCACCATTATTGAAAAATCACTACTCAACTGGCATGTCGTCCCTGTTAAGCCTGCCCAAGTCAACCTCAACCCTACTGTAAGGGCATTGTCTGTTATCAATTGAGTATGTCATATACTGCTACAACCATCAAAGAATTGTTCAAGATCATACATGCATCGAGACGGATCCTAATATCAAGTTTTCTTCAATAATCAAGCCTCCTCGAGATAAATTTGGTAAAGGTTGTGTTTTAATTCCTTAGCATTTCACTTAGAGTATTAGGATAACTTTTATGAAAAAAATTCTAAGTGTAAGAGCGGAGTTTTTTGTCAACATTTATTTTCAAAGTTTTGAGCTGAAACATTTACTGACAGACTTAAAAAATTAATTTTCAAATATTTTCATTCGAATGACAGAGACTGTTATTCAAATGACAGTGTTGTCTCGCATGAAGCTCGTTCGAGCGATGTGTGTCCACGTTCGATCGAGATGCTAATTTTGTTCGAGCGAGCTGCCGCCATGATTTTTCTATAAATCCATTTTTCCAATTTCATTTTTGATCAGAAGACATGAAATTACTATTTTACAAAAACTTCTACTGCAGAAACATTTGTCTTCTCTTTTAGGGCTTTAATCCCTTTTGTTTTTGAATTCATAAGATCCCCATAGTTTGTGTGAATTGTTTTGGAACCCAAGAACCCATTTGTGTTCAAGTTTCTCTTGTAGAGAGGATCTCTAGTGCTGATCTAGGTGCTGATTCATTGAGGTGTTGGGCTGATGACTGTGTGTCATAGGGAGTGCTGCGGTATTCGACTTAAGACTGCGCGTCTTTGTGGATCTTTTGCGGATGGTTCATTGCTGATTCAGGACTGAGGTTCTTGTGGATTCTCTGCTCTTTAATCCATTACTGATTTCATTATAATTATAAGTGTTACATATTATAGTGAAATAAAGGTTTTTCCCGAAAGGGATTTTTCCTGAAATCTGTGAAACGGTAATTTTATTTGTGTTTGCATGATCGACTACATCTAGACAATATGTTTTAGGGGCTGAATTAATTTTATTTAAAAATTGACTCTAATTAAATAAGTTTGCGGTTGGAATTTGTTCATTTATTTAAATCAGTATCACACACGGCATTTTCAAATTGGTATCAGAGGAGGTTTCACTAATTTATTATGAATTCCTATTTTTCGCAAAAATTGTGTGATTATGATTTTGTTTGAAAAATTTATTTTTGAAAACTTGTGGCAATGTTTCCAAACGAAAACTTATATAATCGGTTGCCAATTTTTGATGGGTCTAATTATGATTACTGGAAAGCCCGCATGAAATCCCATTTGAAAGAAATCGATGAGAGAGTTTGGTTAATGTGTGAAAGAGGTTGGACTCCTCCCATCGTCACTGTAGAAAATGTCAAGAATTTAAAACCTTTGTCGAATTGAACTGAGGATGAGTTTAGTGGAACACTTTTAATTCACGAGCTGGTTCCGTCACTCCTGAGGAGTTCCGATGTATCATGACGTGCACAACGTCTAAAGAAGCGTGGAATATTTTACAACTCACCCACGAAGGCACTAACGCGATTAGAGAGTCTAAACTTCAAAATTTAACTACTCAATTTTAAACAATTACCATGCTTAAGGCTGTGTCTTTTGATGAGTTTTATGCACGTTTGTCTGATATTGCCAACACTAGTTTCAATCTTAGTGAGTACATTCCCGATTCACGGGTAGTTAAAAATATTTTAAGATTGCTGCTTAAATGTTTTATCCCCAAAGTGACTATTTTAAATTCCTTGGGTAATTTGAGTCATTTGAAGTTAGAAGAGTTGGTAGGAGACCTTCAGATGTATGAGATTGGCATGTTCCCCGACATTGTCACAACTAAGGATAGAGGGATAACACTTAAAGCCCAGTCTAGAAAGGGAAAGGAAGTGTCCACGAGTGACAAGAAAAAGAAGGTGAGATTTTATGAGTCCGAGTCTGAGGACGAGTTTGATTTTGATATGGCCATTCTTGCAAAGAATTTCAAAACATTGCTCATGTTTTCAAAACAAAATTCTTCCAATAAAAAGTTTTTTGAGAAAAATAAAAAGAAAGATGAGGCCAAAGAAAGCAGTGAGAAAAAGGGTGATAATGAGAAAGAGGAAGAAGGCAAGTGTTTTGAGTGTGAGGATAGATGCCATAGGGCTTTTGAGTGTCCCACTAGGCTAAAGAGAAATGGAAAAAAGATTGCCATGCTAGCCACTCTTAGAGATAGAGAGGATGATAAGAGATATTTCGAGGATGAGTCTTCACAGGGGAAGTTTGTTGCTTTTTCTGCTAGTCCCGTGAGCACACCTAGTTTGTCCAACGAAGAGGAGGACACTTTTGCACGTGAGACCCCCGAGGAGGATTTGTGTGTTTCTAGAGATGGATAGAGTGAGTGCGCTAGTGAGGGTGATAGTGATCTCCAGATTGCTTTTAGAGATTTATATACCGAGACCTTAAAAATGAAGAAGATGAATACGGAATTAGGTCTTAGGGTGATATATTTGGAGAGAGATATTGAGAGTTTGAGGGTGCTTGAGGCAAAAGCAAGTTAATTCGAGAAGGTGAAGATTTCTTTGAGTGAGCAGTTGATTGTTTTAGATCGGGAAAAGAGTGATTTGACTAATACGGTGTCTAGTCTGACGACACATGTATTCCAACTCGAGAGTGATCTCGAACGTGCTCAGGAGGTCAAAGTCCCTTTGGAGAACTCATTTAAGAAGGTTGGAAAGAGGGTTCTCAATCCCATTTTGGGTAGTGGTGAGATTTTAGGAATAAGTCATGATGATGCGTCTACTTCACATGATGCACCCGAGTCAGTTCCTACTTAGTGTTAGATTCACATGGCTCTCGACCCAACCCACCTAGGCATCCCGTACCTGATAGGAGAGTGCAAAGGAGATTTTTTGAGAGACGTGTACCTAGGCCAATTTATGTTTGCACACACTGCAAGAAGACAGGACACCTTAGAGATTTTTTTGTAAGTTAGGTTATGTGTCACATTTTTCTACTACACGTGTTCATACCTCCACACCCACACATGATGCTCCAGATGACCACATGAGAGAGTTTTCACATATTAGGGAGCAAGTAAAGTATTTGGTCAAGACTTCACATGACTTGTTGGAGGTTTTTCGTAGATGTCACCACGTTTAGAAAACTCCACCGCACCTACCGATTGAGGTCTAGACATGTTTGCTAGCATAGGATGATATCCATGATGATATATTATGCCTATTGCTACTATGTATCATTTTTATATTTATGTTTTTCCATTTTGATATATTTTTCGAAAAACCAAAAAGATTTTTTTTTGAAAAATTTTGGAAAAATACAAAAAATATTTTCATTTTTTTTAGAATCATTTGAAAAATCCAACAAGATTTTTTTATTTTCTTTGCACCATATATGAAGGGGAATTTAGGATGACCAATTCACAACATCATTCCATATCCAGGTGACTGTTTGATAGTGTTTTGATATGCGTCATCATTTCATTTGGTGCTTTATAATGTGTAGAGTCATTAAGATGTAATTTGTGATTACTACCTACATGTTTGACTCATATTTGCCTTTAATGCACACTTGCACGAATTTGATTGATTATTCTACTTGTTTATCACATATTGGTCGGAGTTTTGTCATCTCAATTATATTTTTAAAATGAACCATATACGGTAAAACTTGACAATGGAAGTGGTGCTAGTTATAACCGTTGCCCGTGAGGAAATAAATTGAAAAATGATGAGTGAAACATGAGAAAGGGCTACGAGAGTGTAAAGTTGACAATGCATGAAAGCCAACAATTGAAAATATCCCGAAAAAATGAAAGGCAATAAAAAGATAAATATGCGAAAAATGGGCCATTTAGTTTTAGATCACCTCAAGAAAAAATAAAGATTTATTATTTACGAGGGAGCTTGGTTGGAAATAAATCAACGGGTTTGCACATCCTGACAGCGTCTTGAAAAACATTACATGGTTTTAGATGTTATTGGTTTGAGAATCACTTTTGACTTTGATGTGTTGATGGATTGAATCGATGTCATTTAAATTCAACACTATTTGACACCTAAGGAAGATTTTGAGTTCATTTGTTAGGAGTATCCAGATTCATCGTGCACATAGGTTACGCATTGAAGAGGATAATCCCCGGGGGGGTTTTAATAATTATCACAATTAAAAAAATTTAATTTCCTTTTTCAATAAATGCGGAAGCGTTGTAAAAGTGATGGTTCAACAAATAAACAAGGTCGAGTTTTAATATCTTAAGAAACAGATTAAAACATAATTCAAGTCCTAGAAATTTGCCTAAGTCATAATTAACAATTATCCAAAGTTAGGCGAAACCAAATTAATACAAGTGACTTGAATAAACCAATTTTACCCAATATTTAATTTAAGTCCCAAATTAAATGAGTGTGATAATTAAACCCAATTTTATCTTGAAATTATCCTAAGCATGGATTCTAAATTATTGTGCAAGATAAAATAAGCAAAGTCACACTACACCGCGATGTACGAGGAAAAACCCACTAACGGGAAAAAAACCTCGGGACGGCCCTAGCCTCAAATCCACTAAAAACGGAATTACAAAATACAAGACAAAAGACTTACTTCCTAAACTCGAACCCTCTCAAGCCGTGATGCTCCTTCTTGTATCAACCTCCAATTATCGGATAACCAACGGAGCTCCACCGTGGTCTCGGAATACACCGATGGGACTTTGTATGGTCACCGTCACCCGAACATGGAGCCTTTCTCCAAACGGGTAGAATCTCAACAAAAGTCTTCTTTGTGATGGGGTGTAGAAGCAAACCCGAAACGTCTCTTGAATTCGGTAGAGAAAACCGGTGCCAAAAACTCCAAGTAAGGATATGTATATATAGAACTTGGAATAAACAACAATGGGTGTAAAATAGAGTGTGTATGACTTTTCCTTAAAAATTAACACTCAAAACTTGAACATTTTCCTAAAATAATTTTGCTCTCAAACTCTCTCTAAGAGATGGATATGGAATGGAAAAGTTGTCTTGGAAAATGTGTTTCCCGCACATAATATTGCATGAAAAATGTTGGTTGAAAACCAAGTGGAGGAGTGGGGAAAAACTGCCAAATAACTGTTCCCGCTGGAAGTTCGTTCGAACGACCGTGATTCTCGTTCGAACGAGACTTGTAACGAGTGACCAGCCTGGGCTCGTTAGAGGTTCGTTAGATACCTCGTTAGAACGAACCTTCGTTCGAACGACATATCGAACGACTGTCCAGTTAGGGTCGTTGGCAAAACTCGTTCGAACGAACCTGGTTCGAACGACAAAACTCGTTCGAACGAAATCTGGTTCGAACGAAAAAACTCGTTCGAACGACATTTCAAACGAACAAACAGAAAGATTGGAAAATTCGATTTTGGCCCAGAAACTTTTATATACTTATTTTTAAGTTTCTAATTGATTCTTTCTGAAAAATAAAATGCAGTTTTTAGTAACCTAACACCCAATACATATTGTTCCAAGCTCCTATATACATATAATTACATTCATACCTTGGGAGCATGGAACCTTAGTTGATGACGTAGAAACGAGGCACACAAACCGGCATTTTGATGAAGCTTTAAATTCTTTGCCGCTACGTCTTCAACATACACTTCATAGGCTTGAGTATATTACAATAAATACTATCCTATGAATAAATGTTTTTGTCCGAAATTGAGCCAAAACTATATATGGACTCAATTGGAAATTTGTGTCCTTACAAATCTCCGCCTTTGGCTATTCCGGGACAAAAACCAAACAAAAATCCTAAAGGGCCGTCAAGCTCACTAGACTTATAACATAACCCGCCCAATCTTGACTCAACCCAAGGATTAAACTCTTTGCCATAGAAAGATGCCGCTTTAGAATAATTTCTGCACAGTTAAGCAAACTCATCAAATGTATAGGGAATATCAAAATATTAAATGCAATTAATTAATTACTCCCCCTAAATTAATTCTCCCTTTAAACACATGACCTACTTAGAAAGACGTCTCCCCCTAAGATAAATCTCACTCAAACGAAGATACGATAATAATAGGATTAGATACCATTTCTCCCCCTATCATCATTCTCCCCCTTTTTGTTCGGGAATAGGCAAAGGATAAAGAACTAATAAACAGCATGTGAAAGCTTAAAGTGATAAGACATGAAAGCATATGGGCAATTGAAAGCAAGGCAAAGACAAACAAATATCATATATATATATATACTAGAAATATATCAATGAAGCACTTGCATATATATATAGATATAAACACACACATGACACAAAATACAATAAGTTTGCACACTCGTATGGCAAAAATGTGACATATGGAAACGGAAGTGTAGGGGTGTAAACTAGCAACAATTAAATTTAGACCCAAACACTTAAGAAACGTTCACGGAGTTCTCATTTGATTGCAAACTTCATCACAGTTAAATATAACCTCATGTGACAATATAAAGATTGAACTCAATGAACAAACATACACAATGCATACAAGCCTAGCATGATGATGATTCTACAAACCAAATAGAGTCATGACATTAAAGACAACTAGGATAAACAGACATTGTGCAAACCGTTGATATACCATCCAATTCTCCCTCAATGAGCATATATATTATTATGTTTTTGAATGAATATATCATACAAATATAGGCCTTGGCAATTGCTTTCTTTGAATGCCAAATATTCTGTTTTTAGGCCTTTGGATCACGTATTTCTTTTAGATCCAATCAACGGTGGCTTACTATCGCAAAGGATTTAATTCATCCTTTCGGAGCCCTTCCCCGTGCATATATTAATTTATCATGTTTTCATTTTTCACACAAATCTCACATGCAACGGATTTTGACATGCACTAGTCCTCCTAGGTCATAGATATGTAGATGACTAGATTGATAGGAGAACACCTCAAAAAGCTCAAATATAGCATGTGACATTAAGATTTCAAAAGAGCTCGTGCATGTGTGAATAGAGGCATATAGAAATAGAATCCATTTAAACAATACAAAATCCAACTACTCCATATAAAACATGGTAAAGAACATTTTAAGGATTGAAAATCTAAACCAAAAGTTCTAGCCACATGGAAGCGTAAACGATAGGATTCAAACACAAATATATGCCACATAAAGTGTGTCAAACAAAAATACACACAAAACAAAATCCTTTTTGAGTTTTTAACATTTTTAATCAAAAATAAATATTTACTCAAAAGGACAAACAAAAATCATTTGTATTTTTTCATTAAGCTTAAATGAAATAAATAAAACACAAATGATAAACAAAAATCTTTTTATATTTTTCAATTAATTCAAACACAAAATATAATATAAAAAGATAAACAAGTCATGATTTCTAGCATGAGATATGAAAATAGGCAATGACTAGAAAATGACTAAACAAGCATACATTTAGCATATGAATATAGCATGAAGTACAAACGCTAAAGTATGCAAACACTAACACATTCATCCATTAGATTTAGCAAGGGAGGAAGCATGTGAAAGTAAATGAGAATCAAAATCCCTATTTTGTAAGGCAACCAAGTCGGATTTCCTAACCCAAATTAATGAAGAATTACTATCTTGGGGTGTAGGAACGTTAGCTATCGTGGTTACTTTACTATGGGATTTTCTAGAAATTCGTTTAAGATCTAAACAAAATTTCCTAAGATGACCTTCTCGACCACAATGTGTACAAGTCAGAACATGTCGAAAAGATTGATCTAAGGAGTGATCATTAAATGCATTCCTAGAAGATTCTCCTAAAACATTAGTTTTGACTTTAGGGTTAAAATCATTACAAGAATTGAAGCCTAAACCAAAAGTGTCATTTTTAATTTGGACCGTTCCTAACATTTTATCTAGTTTTTCTGAACGACATTCCAAATCAAATTTGACATTACTAGAATCTTTTAATTTATTTTCCAAATCTAAAATTTTAGATTCTAGTAAAACATTTCGCTCTTCAAAAGCAAGAATCTCCTTTTTCAAGGATTCCATTAAACCCCTAAGGCTATCTCTCTCGCCTTCTACATAGTTAAGCTTCTCTTGAAGAGTCCTCTCATGTGTCCTAAGGTCTTCTATTAAGGCACTTTCATCAATGACCTTTACACTCTCTCTTAAACTCGCTTCTAACTTCAAATTAGCTCTTTTCAAATTAATAGATTCTTTATATAATTCATGAAAAGCATTTTGAAGTTCACTCACATCAACCTCTTCTTCATTTTCACTCTCTCTTTCTTCTTCACTCTCACTATCATCAAAAATAAGAGAACCATGTACAATGACCTTGGAAGTGGCATGTGCTATTATTTCATCATTCGATGAGTTCTCATTATCACTCACATGTCTAGCCATAAAAGCCACAAAATTTTTCTTAGTGGGGGATTCGGGCTTCTCTTCCTTATCACTATCACTAAGGGTCGCATTATATGAAATGGGTCGTTTACCCTCTTTCCTTAGTTTAGTGGGGCACTCATAAGCCCTATGGCCATAACCTTCACAACCAAAACATTTATTAGACTCGTCCCTATCAACATTTTCATTACTAGGTTTAGGGATCTTATCGGCTTTAGAAATCTTCTCGTTTTTATCATGTTTAGAAGATTCAAATTTCTTAAAATCACTTTTAACTTTATCTTTGTTAAATTTAAGAAATTTTCAAAATTTACGAGCAAACAAAGCCATGTCTTCCGAGTCACTATCACTATCGCTATCTACTACTTGTTTAACCTCTTTGCGGGCTTTTAAAGCAACGCCCTTTTCGATTTTCTTTTCATTTTTAGAGGGAAACATATCTAGTTCATAGGTTTGTAAATCACCTACAAGCTCTTCTAATTTCGTAGAGGCTAAAGTGGGTAAAGAATTTAAAACGGTCACCTTTGGAATAAGTCTATTGGGTAGGGACCTTAAAATTTTCTTTACTACACGGTCGTCAGGTATTTTCTCTCCCAAGTTAAAAGATGAATTGACAATATCAGAAAGTCTAGCATAAAATTTATCAAAAGTTTCTTTTTCATCCATTTTGATAGTTTCAAATTGAGAGGTGAGGTTTTGGAGTTTTGAAGCTTTAACGACACTAGTTCCTTCATGAGTTAATTGTAAAATATCCCAAGCTTCTTTAGCGGTTTCACACGTCATAATTCGTCGGAATTCATCCGGTGCGACAGCGCTAAACAAGGCATTTAGACCTCGGGAATTAAAGTTTGCTAGCTTAAACTCATTTTCAGTCCATCTATCAAGGGGTTTGGGAACATGTACATTTTCAATTAAATGTGTTGGTGGGGTCCAACCGTTAACAACAGACATCCAAACACGTTCATCGATAGATTTAAGTGCCGATTTCATTCGCGCTTTCCAATACTCGTAGTTAGAACCATCAAAAATAGGAAATTTTGAAAATGGGGAAAAATCCATATTTAGCCAAAAATTAAAGGATCTTAACGAAATAATTTATCGTTTTTGGCTCTGATACCAATTTGAAGAGGATAATCCCCGGGGGGGGTTTAATAATTATCACAATTAAAAAAATTTAATTTCCTTTTTCAATAAATGCGGAAGCGTTGTAAAAGTGATGGTTCAACAAATAAACAAGGCCGAGTTTTAATATCTTAAGAAACAGATTAAAACATAATTCAAGTCCTAGAAATTTGCCTAAGTCATAATTAACAATTATCCAAAGTTAGGCGAAACCAAATTAATGCAAGTGACTTCAATTTTACCCAATATTTAATTTAAGTCCCAAATTAAATGAGTGTGATAATTAAACCCAATTTTATCTTGAAATTATCCTAAGCATGGATTCTAAATTATTGTGCAAGATAAAATAAGCAAAGTCACACTACACCGCGATGTACGAGGAAAAACCCACTAACGGGAAAAAAACCTCGGGACGGCCCTAGCCTCAAATCCACTAAAAACGGAATTACAAAATACAAGACAAAAGACTTACTTCCTAAACTCGAAACCTCTCAAGCCGTGATGCTCCTTCTTGTATCAACCTCCAATTAGCGGATAACCAACGGAGCTCCACCGTGGTCTCGGAATACACAGATGGGACTTTGTATGGTCACCGTCACCCGAACATGGAGCCTTTCTCCAAACGGGTAGAATCTCAACAAAAGTCTTCTTTGTGATGGGGTGTAGAAGCAAACCCGAAACGTCTCTTGAATTCGGTAGAGAAAACCGGTGCCAAAAACTCCAAGTAAGGATATGTATATATAGAATTTGGAATAAACAACAATGGGTGTAAACTAGAGTGTGTATGAATTTTCCTTAAAAATTAACACTCAAAACTTGAACATTTTCCTAAAATAATTTTGCTCTCAAACTCTCTCTAAGAGATGGATATGGAATGGAAAAGTTGTCTTGGAAAATGTGTTTCCCACACATAATATTGCATGAAAAATGTTGGTTGAAAACCAAGTGGAGGAGTGGGGAAAAACTGCCAAATAACTGTTCCCGCTGGAAGTTCGTTCGAACGACCGTGATTCTTGTTCGAACGAGACTTGTAACGAGTGACCAGCCTGGGCTCGTTAAAGGTTCGTTAGATACCTCGTTAGAACGAACCTTCGTTCGAACGACATATCGAACGACATATCGAACGACTGTCCAGTTAGGGTCGTTGGCAAAACTCGTTCGAACGAACCTGGTTCGAACGACAAAACTCGTTCGAACGAAATCTGGTTCGAACGAAAAAACTCGTTCGAACGACATTTCAAACGAACAAACAGAAAGATTGGAAAATTCGATTTTGGCCCAGAAACTTTTATATACTTATTTTTAAGTTTCTAATTGATTCTTTCTGAAAAATAAAATGCAGTTTTTAGTAACCTAACACCCAATACATATTGTTCCAAGCTCCTATATACATATAATTACATTCATACCTTGTGAGCATGGAACCTTAGTTGATGACGTAGAAACGAGGCACACAAACCGGCATTTTGATGAAGCTTTAAATTCTTTGCCGCTACGTCTTCAACATACACTTCATAGGCTTGCGTATATTACAATAAATACTATCCTCTGAATAAATGTTTTTGTCCGAAATTGAGCCAAAACTATATATGGACTCAATTGGAAATTTGTGTCCTTACACGCATGATTGCATTTATTTTTCTATCGAATTTGTTCACACCCACTCATTCTATTTTCAAGATTTGGTTATCTTAGTGTAAATTCATAGTGTGTGATTTTTGTAAAATTGTTTTTGCATTTTTGTTTGAAAAAATTGAAAAGTAAAAAATAGTTTGTTGGGATGCGTTTGAGTATCTCTTTGATGATAGTAGTTTATTTGCCTTTCTTTTCATGACAACTCCATGCTTGCATCATTTATTCATTTTCATGTCTGTTTCGGTCAAATAAAAAGGGGCAGAACGAATTATGGGGGATTTTTTACATTATGGGGGAGATTTTAGATTTTATAATGGTTTTGATTTTATGTCTATGTCATTTCAAACTCGATACGTCATGAGGTATTTTGCTTTTTCTCATGTGTGTATGTACAAAGATTAATGATCATTGGATTGCACACCCTCATGAGAAAATCTTGAAGACTTGAAGATTTGAAGTTGAAGATTTTTGAAGAAAAGTTTGGAGTCCTACATGTTTAGTACCTTTTCATTTTTGGGTTCATTGGAGGGTATTAGATTTGTATAGGAATTTAATGTTTTAATAATTTGGATGTTTTTTTTTGTTTTGGCATAGACATAGGGGGAGATTTGTAAGGACATTGTCTGTTATCAATTGAGTACGTCTTATACCGCTACAATCGTCGAAGAATTGTTCAAGATAAAACATGCATCGAGACAGATCTGAATATCAATTTTTTTCAACAATCAAGCGTCCGTGAGGTAAATTTGGTAAAGGTTGTGTTTTAATTTCTTAGCATTTCACTTCGAGTATTGGGATAACTTTTATGAAAAAAAAATTCAAAGTGTTGGAGCAGAGTTTTTTGTCAAAATTTATTTTCGAAGTTTTGAGGCGGAACATTTACTGGCAGAATTAAAATTTTAATTTTCAAATATTTTCGTTCAAACGATAGAGACTATCGTTCAAACGACAGGGCTATCTCGAGCGACGCGTGTCCATGTTCGAGCGAGATGCGGATTTCGTTCGAGCGAGCTGCCACCTTGATTTTTCTATAAATCCGTTTTTCTAGTTTCGTTTTAGATCGAAGACCGGAGATTACTGTTTTATGAAAACTGCTACTGCAAAAACGTATTTCTTCTCTTTTAGGGCTTTAATTCCTATTGTTTTTCAATTCACAAAATCCCAATAGTTTGTGTGAATTGTTTTGGAACCCAAGAACACATATTTGTTCAAGTTTCTCTTGTAGAGAGGATCTCTACTGCTGATCTAGGTGCCGATTCATTGAGGTGTTGGGCTGACGACGACATGTCATAGGGAGTGATGTGGTGTTCTTGGGCTGACTCAAGACTGTGCGTCTTTGTGGATCTTCTATGGATGGTTCTTTGCTGATTCAGGAGTGAGGTTCTTGTGGATTCTTTGTGTGTTAATCCATTGCATATTTCATTATAATTATAAGTGTTACATATTATAGTAAAATAAAGGTTTTTCCCGAAGGGTATTTTTCCTGAAATCTGTGAATCATTAATTTTATTTATGTTTGCATGATCCACTACACCTAGATAATATGTTTTAGGGGTTGAATAATTTGATTTGAAAATTGACTCTAATTGAATAAGTTTATGGTTGGAATGTGCGCATTTATTTAAATTAGTATCTCACACGACATTTTCACCTACTGTTCACTCCTCCAAGAAACACTTGAATCTACTTCTTTTTCTTTTATCTCTAATGTAATTGTGAATGAGGCCTCCTTTAGTAAGATCCTCATAGTTGTATGTCCTAAAAATTATTTCAATGAAATGAATGATAATTTTGAGTATCTTGTTGTGACTTATATTAATTGCCTAGATTCTAATCAAATGATTGATGAAGTTGATCTAATAATGTAAAAATTCTTAACTAATCTCAAAAAGGAAAAAACTAAGTAACATAACCACATTCAAACTAATGATGACGAGACTATTCTTATCAATCTTGGTTTAAAATCCAATCACGTGAGATTAGGATAGGGTCCACCCATAACGACCATGAGAGGTCATGATTTTAAGATCTTCTAAAGGAATTCGTGGATGTGTTTGTGTGGTCCTATGGCGATATGCTCGACATTGACCCAAAAATTACACAACACGAGATTCCTATATTCCCAGAAAGAAAACCTGTCAAACAAACGTTGAGAAAGCCCCGGATAGAATAGTCTCTCAAGATCAAAGACCAAATGGTGAAACGGTTGAATGCAGGTTTCATAAGTGTGGTCGAATACACTACATAGCTTACAAACATTGTCCTTGTGCCAAAATTAGGAGAAAAAGTACGCATTTGTGTTGACTATAGAGATATGAACAAAGCATATCTAAAGGATGATTACTCGCTCTCAATATCGACATGATATTCGATATAACAGCTATTCATGCCCTCAAGTCATTTGTCAACGTCTTCTTCAGGTATAATCAAATTAATATACACCCTGATCATTAGGAAAAGACTTCCTTTATCACCCCATGGGGAAATTTTTGCTATAAGGTCAAGTTATTTTGTCTCCAAAATATTGGGGTTACCTACCAAAGGGCTTCAGCAACCATTTTGCATGATCGTATCCACAAGGAGGTCAAAGTCTATGTTAACGTTATGATCATCAAGTCCTAGACTTGGGAAGGTCACATTCCTACCGTGAAGAAATTCTTCAAGCGACTACAACAATACCAAATGCATCTCAACACATATAAATGCATTTTCGATATCACGAAAGATAAGCTCCTAGGCTTCATGGTCAGTGATAAGGGGATCGAAGAAGACCCTGCCAAACTCAGAGTGATTCTCAAAATTCCACCGTCCCGAATAAATAATGAAGTTTGCGACTTTATGGGCAGACAAAAATACATCAGTCAGTTCATTAACCCATTAACCTTTATCTACGGGCCCATATTGAAACTTCTTTGAAAGGATTCAAACAAAGTATGTAATAAGACATGCCAAGAAGCCTTCGATTAGACAAAGAGATACCTTAATCGACCTCCGATGCTCATGCCTCTACACCAAGGTCTTACCCTCCTCCTATATCTCACCGTCACCAACACCGGAGCAGGGGTTATGTTATCACAATACATCAAAGTGTCACTCAAGGAGAGAGCCATCTATGATGATAGTCGAAAGCTGGTAGGGTACGAAGTGAAATATAATGTGTTGGAAAAAGTGTGTCACTCTAGTATAGGTCATGCAAAATATCCCACATTACATACTTGTATTCCTTATTAAACTTGTGTCCTAAATGGATCCAATGAAATACCTATTAGAGAATACTACATTGTCTAGTCACATGGCTAAATTCTACATCACATATGTTATGCAAAAGGTCATGAAAAGAAGAGCCATTTTTAACACCTTGTCGACAATCCCGGGAGGAGAGGGCGTCTGAGGTTTGTACATTCAAATTCCCATATGATAACATTATCTATGCCTCTCACGAAGAGTTTAGATGGAAGATGTTCTTCAACAGAGCTACTAACAAGAAAGGATACGGTATTGGGATACTACTGATTGCTCCCGATGATTCCCACTCTCATTCCCATCAAATTAAACTTTCCTTGCACTAACAACATGATGAAATATGAGGCATTTACCATAGAACTCAATATCAACCTTGAGAGAGGAATCATGCACACTGATGTCTATGGAGACTCAACTCTCATCATGGATCAAATTTTAATAAAATGGAAAGTTACAGATGAGAAGATCCTACCGTTTCATGCTCACCTTGGGGAGCTCGCTTACCAGTTTGAATATGTCATCTTCCACTACCTTCCTCGTTTGTGAAACTGCCTAGACGATGAATTGGCAACCGTAGACTCTATGGTTAACATATCAGAGGGAATAACAATGCCCCCTTTTCTAGTCCAAAAATACGAAACACCTGCACACTGCTACCACATTGAGCTTGTTACAGAAGAAGATTCGGACATAGCTGGATTATGCTATTATGACATTTGGTTCCTCCTTAAGGATGGTAGGTATCCTCAAGACGCTAATAAAAAATGTCATCTGACCCTTCACAGGTTGGCTTCTCAATAGATTATCTATGATTAGGCACTCTTTAAAAGAATTTTTAATGAAACCCACTTAACACAGATGGGCCGGGGTCGAATATGTGATGCAGAAAATCCACAGTGAAGAATTTGGATCCACATGAATGGTCACACGCTTGACCAAGAGATCATTCGTCACGGATATTACTGGACTACAATGTTACAAGACAATGCTACTTATGTCAGAATATGCATCAAATGCCAACAATTTGCAAACCTTCAGCACTTGCCTCCCCAGGAGTTATAAAACATGACTTCTTCCTGCCCCTTCTTCACTTAGGTCATAAACATTATCGAGAAAGTCACTACCAAGGCATCAAACGGTCACAAACATGTTGCCATTGATTACTTCATTGAGTCGTATATAGTTTTGAATGCAAAGAAAGTAGCCACGTTCATAAAAAAACATCATGTGCTTCTATGAAGTCCCCCACGATCTAGTAGTAGATAATGGGTTCCATTTCAAATCTAAGGCCATAGAATTGGATGACGATCATATAACAACCCAGACTTTTGAGTGACTATTTTATATTATTTTGCCTGATGGGCTAATTTTATAAAATAGAGAAAGTTGAGGTAAATATTATTTTAAGTAATTTAAGAGATAATATTTACCATGTTTTGCCTATTTACTGTTATGAGAAGGTAAATAACATTATATTGTGTTTTATTGCGTCATTGTGCTTTAAGCGACGGTTATGACTTATATTCAAATTTGATCATAATTAATGAATTAAAATGAGGTTGAAACACAAAATATTATACGATACTCCGGATGCTAATTTAGAGGGTGCGGTTAGTTTTGAAATAGTCAAGATAGTCAAAATAAGTGCCAAGTTGTATTTTTGAGTTCCGGGCACTTTTAACAGGGTATGACTCAATTATGTAGTTACGAGTCATTTTAATGGTGTATCAACATTTAAAAGAGGGGAATTTATGTTTAAGGCCCGATTAAGTCTTCCAACCCTCTTATTTTCCCATTTATATGTTATAAGCCTTGAGAGAGAGAGAGAGTTGGGAGAAAATGGAGAAAAGAGAGAGAAATTGAAGATTGCAGCTGGAAATCGTTGCTTCGGGAAGAGAACTACAAACTTGAGGTAAGTTTCTTACTTGCTAGAGTATGATTTAATGTGGATAAATTGCATTTGTAGTTGTATTTTTGGAGTTTTACCCATTTGTGGGTTTTTGGATGATTTTTTGTGTTTAACCCCTTAACACTGAATTAAAATAAAATTTGAGTTGGAATTACTAGTTAGTTTTTGTGTAGAAATGATTTGGGTAGAAAATAAGTTGAGTTGGGTGAGATTGAAGAGGTAAATTTAGGGTTTTGGGAATTTAGGGTTCTTAAACCCCATAGCCGAAACAGTGCATTCTGGCCCAGGAGAATCGATTCGGTCCTAGCGAATCGATTCGCTAAAGGGGTAGGCTACAGGTCTTGGTTGGGCGAATCGATTTGGATGACCCGAATCGATTCGGGGTTATACAGAATGGTTGGGTGATCTTGACTGAATCGATTCGGCATATCGAATTGATTCGCTTTCAAGACCGAATCGATTCGGCCAGGGCGAATCGATTCGAAATTTCTGCATTTTCAGGATACTTTCCAATTTAGTTTTTAGTCATTTTCTTTTAGTTTTAAGGACTATGAACCTTCCTTTGGGAAGTAATAAAGAGTATTAGAGGCTTATTTTTGGGAGTCAAATATCCTAGGCTAGCATGGGGTTATTTGGGCTTATCCCAAGGGTTAGTTCATAGGGGTTAATATTTCGTTTGATGTAGGAAGTTAGCCTAGAACTAACGGGGAAAAAAATGGTAATATTTGGGACTTTTTGGGAGTCTAGTATTGTGGGAAATTACTTTTGATGAGTTATGGTATTACATTGGACTTTTGGAGACTAGTGTAAGGATAATTGGACTTCGGGTCCTAGGTCATTAATAAAATATGACTTCAACAATAAGAAATACATATTCTAAAATTTGGTACTTAATGGTTAAATTTAAATGATTTTGCAAATGTAAAAAGGGAATGTTTTCAAATGAGAAAATAATTTGTAAATGATAATTTACTTATACACACCTCTCTAAATCTCTATCATAGGGGAAGTTATGCGCATGAGGTGAAGTCCCCTGGCTAGTGAATGCAGGGTGAATATAGTCCTCGGCCATAGGACCGGTTATTATATTATGTGATTATTTTGCAAAGTTAGGTAATTTCGGGTGTGGTTATGACTCACTGTTGCAGGTATATGGCCGCTTCCCGACGTCTTGCGTTGTAGGATGCCCAGGTTGCCTTGTTTGATAGGCCCTGGAAGATGATAGACATTTAGGTGCGCGTCCAGTGGGGAAACTCAGAAGGACGGTCTTAGAATTGTTATATGATATAAAATATAACTATTCATAATAATGTAGGATACTATTGATGATAAAGAATTTTATGACAATAAATTTTCTTTAAATACATTTCCTGGAGATAAAAAGGGAAATGGGAAGCTATGTGGTGTAAAACCGGATGGGCAAAACATTTTGTGAAATAAAGATACATGTTTCCTAAAGAGAAAAAGAACTATGCATTTAAATTATGAATAATTGAAATGAAGTCACATTAAATGAAAGTAGATGATTTCTCCCACGCTGATATGAACATTGAGCATTGCCTTTGATATTGCGCTAGGTCGTGCTTTTAGAATGAGAGGTGAGAAATTTTATGTTAAATTATGAGAGAAAGTTTAGTTCATTATGATGTTGTGATATTCGTAACTGTCATGCATTTTATTCACATGGTAATCATATCAAACCGGGCCCTAACCCATCTATATCTCTTTGTTTTTCATGAATTCTTTGTTCGTCTAGGTGCTCCTCTGCAAGGACACCCGTATTGACCTCTCAATTCCAGTTGTCCTGGAGCTATATCATTTTGCGGGTGTTATAGGATATTCGTTATAGACTCTTCAATCTTTTGTCTATGTATGTTAAGTTTACTTATTCAGGCGTGTTGCCCATGCTTTGTACTCATTTATTATAATGTTATATTTAATTGTAATACTCAGTGTAACCTGCTTGTATTAGTCTGTTAATCGACAACTTATTCAATTATTACTTTATGCATTATTGTTATTCTATTACTCGTTGATTTTTGGTATCCACCTTCTTTTCAATTTGGATTGTCTAAGTGCTCTTCTTTTAACTTACAAAATTTCATTTGACAGTTCGTTTTTTTAATAATTGGTGGTTAACTCGTATTATTATTTTAACGACAGTAATGCTAAGAATGGACCTTCTATGAATCCTATGATTATTGGAGTATCGGGCTGGCCACCTCTTATTTTAATAGGCGGGTTATCACAGAGCATAGAATATAAAGGCACGAGTCCTCTCCCTATCGGCCCCGAACCAAACAGGTTTTCGAAGCTGCTAACAAAATCCTCAAGACCATCTTCAGCAAAATGACCAAAAGTTGTAGAGATTGGGCAGACCAAATTCCATATGCCCTTAGAGGCTACTATACCTCCATCGGAATGCCCACTAGGGATACCCCCTGCTCTCTAATATATAGTATGGAGGCAATACTACATGTCGAACTTGAGATACATTCCCTACGAGTTATGATCGATAGTTAGGTTAGGGAGGAAGATTGGCACCAAAGTTATGATGAACTCGTACTTTTGGGTGAAAGAAGACTAAAGGCCCTATATCATATACATGGGTACCATCGCCGCATTGTGTGATCATTTAATAAAAATGTCAAGGACTGCGGTGTATAAGAAGGAGATCTCGCCCTCAAATAAATCATATAACACATCTGGGATGCGAGAAGGAAGTTCAAGACCAACCGGAGCAGGCCCTACATCGTAAAGAAAATTTTATCAGGAGGCACCGCTATGCTCACAGACCTTGATAGAGAGGAGATGGTGCATCCAGTGAATTTGGACCATCTTAAGAAATTTTACTCCTAGTCCGAACTCTCATCGTGCTATAACTCTTCTCACCTCCCTTCTATTCTATAAAAATATAAATATCTCCTCTCTTCTCAGAACTACGTAGGGATTGATCCTTTCAAGAAATCATTTTTTCAAAGAAAAAGTCACGATTTTTAAATCCCACACAGGTACGTAGACAACCCATTAAACACTTTGGGCATGGTCCTTTTCTCTTTCATAAAACCCACTGAGAACATTAGTCTCTCTCGTCATTTAAACGAATAAAAGGACTATGAATGCCGTAGTGATCGATATAGATATTTCAAACAAAAAAGGTAAATTCATCAAAGGCACAAAAAAATATATCGAAATCATCATCATATTTATTAAAAATGATATATAGCAATTACATGACACGACAATGACAAGAATGAGAAACAATAAAACACTAACAAGACACCTCAAACCTACACACAAACCAACATATTGCCAAAACTCTTCCCCCATGATCCTTATAAAACCCACTACAACTGCCAAACGGACCTGCCTCATCATCATTTCCAATCCCTGGAGGACCCTAAGAATCCCAGTCGAGGTTGTCCTGTCGTACTTATTCTTTGTGAAGGCATACCTTGATCAGCTTAGATGAAGCCATGCCACCCTCCCCTAGAGAATCAAACATCAAAAGCCACCTTTATCCAGCCTCCTTAACCGAGACCTTCATAACCACTTTCTTCCAAAGCCACCTTAAGTAATCCCCGAGAACATACTGAGGCCACCAAAAGATTGAGACGGACGTGTAGATGGTCGGCGAATCTACCAAAAAGGTTTGAGGATCATTTATAGAGATTCAGTCAAATACTGTATTGTAAAGACGTTAGTGGCATGAGGAGGAATAATCTGTTCCCAGCCTACTTGACACGGGACTCGCTAAAGAAAATAGAAGGAAGTCTATCAATGGCCCACTAACTTAACATACCAGTAGTCACCCAATTGCAGAACAGGCTGCAGAGTGCCCCACCATAGCACTGACTAGTGAAAATTCCTAGACCATGCTCCTAAAGCTAATTCACCCAGTTCTCTGTAGACGGGCCAAAGTTAAAAAAATGTCGTCCAAAGAAATTAGGAACACCCACCAGAGGGTACTCAGGAGGATTCTCTAAGCGCAGTCTCTTCGATAACCACATGAGCAACATCATGGGGTTGCCCCATAAAAAAATGGCTCGAACTTCCTTCCAGTCATCTAGGCAATACACAGTCTTCGACCGTATGATATTAGCATGATTACAATGATGATACATCCAAAGCACTATTGTGGTAACTTGGGGGGTCACCGTCATATCATCAACTACTAAAAACAACCTAGCAATCAATCCTAGGGCTATAGCACTTGCAAAGCCATTATAAGTATAGTCTCTTAGGCACGAAAAATTCAATACCGCCAAAAGAACAATACTTCCTCTATGCATCAGTGGTTGGGCCGCCGAAGGAGAAATGTTAAATAACACAACTAATAACACCCGAGGGGAATGGGACATGTCCGGTATAGCTGTCGCAATGTCAGGGTTCACGCCCAACATTATAGAAAACTTTTCGTATGTGGGGCATACTTCGCCCAAACCAAAGCAAAACATACGGTTCTCCGGATACCAGAGCTACAGTGCCGCATCTAATAGACTCCAATGCATGGAACGGTTATGCCATAAGGTGACTTAGTGCAAGTTAAAGACTCATAGTTAACGTTATAAAGGCATACGGCCTCCAAAACCTCGACGTAGGCTATGGAATTTTTGGTCATTGGAATCGCCATTACAAGAAAAAAGAAGATTTGGAAAATAGAAAGGAAATTAAAGTTTGGTGATGGAACTCCCTTCTAAGAGCCCTTTTTATACCTAAAGTCATTCGGAAAAAAAGTGTTCGACCTGTTGTTATGACTATTGTTGGAAACATAGACCCCCAATTTAAAAATCTTTTACTTTAATCTCCTTCAAATGCGGAATAAAGATGGTTCAACAGAACAATTTAGATTTCCAAAATTATTTGATTTTCAAGTTTAAACAATTTATACAAGAAAATTATCCAATTAATTTAGTGCCAACTTGAATTAAATTAACTTAAAAAAACTTACCCAAATAATTAAGCAAGCACCATTTTAATCAAGATTGTGAATTAAACCAAAATTTATCTTTTTACCTAAGCATGCATCTAAGGTGGATTTTGCAAGATAAAGTAAATTCAAAACCACTACGCCGCGATGTACGAGGAAATCCCACAACGGGAAAAACCTCGGACGGCCCTAGCCTTAAGTCCACTAAGTATGGAATTTTTACAAGTGCAAGACAAATGACTTACTCAACTCAACTTGACTCCTTCAATCCCCTGACACGTCTTCTTGTACCAACCTACGCTTAGTCGATAATCTCGGACTCCACCGGAACCTTGGAATCCACCAATGAGATCGTAGGACAACCGTCAACCCACACCAGTAGCCTTTCTCCGAGTGGGAACGCCACATCAAACAAACTCTTCTTGTTTGTAGGATGTAGAAGCAAACCCAAACTCTTTTCTTCATGGGTAGAAAAGTGAACCCGGTGACGAACACTCCAAGCTAATATATATATATATATATATATAAGGAAATACTTGGAATTCTAAACTAAGCCATTTTATGGGTGTAAACACATGTGTATGAGAGAATTTTCTAGTTAAATTTGACATATGGAAACTGGGACTTTTGTTATGAAAAATTTGCTCTCCAAAAGCTGTCAAGGATGTTGCAAAAGTCTTGGAAACAGTCTGTCCTGAAGTTGGTTTAAAAATTGTCAAAAGATAGTGGGACAAAGTAGTGGGAAAATGGGTTAAAACTGCCAAAAATTTTCCCGCCCAGAAATCTCGTTCGAACGAAGTCTCGTTCGAACGACCATCTAACGATATTCCAGAGGCCAAATGGGAAAAATTGTTGGCAAACTCATTCGAACAAAATTCTCGTTTGAATGACAATTTTGAACGAAATCCCAGAATGTTCATTTTTCAATTTTATGCCCAAATACATTATTTTAAATAAACATCACACCTAATAAAAATTATTCCAAGTCTCCTATAAATATATAAAAGCATTCATACCTTTGGAGACTTGAAATATGACGTTGATGACGTAAAATGAGGCACTGAAACATGGCAATGATGTTCTCTTGATAAGTAGGCTGCAACGTCTTCAATTCATAGGCTTGAAGGATACACAAGAACACTATCATATGACTCAAATGTTGTTGTCCGGGATTGAGCCAAAACTACAAAGGACCCAATTGGAAATTTGTGTCCTTACAAATCTCCCCCTTTGGCTATTCCGGGAAAAAATTCAAAACAAAATCCTAAAGGGCCATCAAGCTCTACTATGTGACACCCTGCCTAATTAAATACCGGGCGATCACTCCTTTATTAAATTAAAATCAAGGTGAGCAGTTGGTTCATTCTTAGCATCACTGTCGAAAAATACTTTTCCAATTTAAACACCCTAATTAATTAAACTAAGTGTCAAAACCATTTTTTTAGACATTTCTTTCCAAATTTTATTTTATATAAACCAACATTTAAAACTTTGCATAATACACAATTTAATAGTCACACCACAACTATCCTGGAACATACAATCCAAATAATCAAACATTCAACTAGTTGAATCCAACATTTAATACTTTAAATGAAAACATCCTGGCAATAATAAATCCCAAAGTGCAAGTACTGGAAATAAACGGATTATAAAATCCAATAAAATAACTAAATAATGGAAAGGGCGACACGAGCCCAACTGAAATAAATAGTGCTAAGAGTGGAATCAAATGAATGAGGTCGTCTAAGCAAGAGGCCTGCAACTCCCACCTAAGCTGCAACACGTTCCATCCAAAGGATCCTATGCAAGACGCCCCTGTGGCTTGGCACCTGTAATATATACATATATATACAAGAGAGAGAGGAGAAATCGAGACGGGTTAGAGCCCGATAGTGTAAATGATTTAAAATTTGTTTAGCAAGTATTTATAATGTTTATAGGCCAATGCAACAGCATATTAGTGTGACACTCTCTTGAGAAATTCTCACCTCTCTTCTAATGTGCACACCTATCGCACTAACCTTCCCAACGATTTAACTCATCTTATCTTAGGTTACTCGTAAGGTTTAAACTAAACAATTCAATTGCTTAAGAAGTAAATTTCATTTAGTGACAAAGCTCTCATTTTTGACTTTATTTATTAATAAAGTTTTCTAGAAATATACTATACTTTTGAAACATGCATTTCTCAATTGAAATCATTACTCATCTCTTACTTACCTTAAACACAGTAGAAAATTCTAAATTTCATAAATTCATATATATATTAAATACTCGCATAATATATATATTCTATCAGCACCCCACATAAAAATTATGGTGCGGGCATACTATGCTATCCAATCCCCGTATCATTCATACTAAAGGAAATACAAGTTCGAAATCACTCTGGAACTGTATTAATACATACACAAACAATATTGAGGCAAAGCATAGTTTTCAAGTCCAAGAGGTCAGCACATACCCTCGCGTATCTTAGGACTGTGACTATCGATTCGATAGCCTGTACCTAGGATTCCTATCTTCTAGGGTACGAGTCAATATCCCCCATGAAGGCCCATTCGAGATAAGACCGTCCCAGCGCGGTAACCTCAGGGATAGCAAGTAGTGCGGGCATGATTTTCACACGTATATAATATATGCATACACACAGTCATATAAATATACTACTTTTACCATATCTCTTTAGGTTCATCTCATAACCCATAACTATAACATTTATCCTTATTTCTCATTATTTAGTCATCACTTATAATGGTTCGTCTCTTACTTTAATTTGAGGGATTAATCCAACTCACTACGTAACACTCATGGACTCTATCCTCCCAAGTGTAGAATTTCAGTAGGTACTCATCTAATTTCCAACGTAACTATTTTACATGTCTCTCCCTTTAATGCATAATTTCATCGTCCCTTATATGTAAATATCCCAAAAATGTACATCTCGTCTTACCATAAAGGTCTCATAATTATTAATAAGTCCTACTGGTCTCCTTTACCTTCCAAATTATTTTAAATAAGGATGACCAAATATTTCTACTGATTTAATTTGAATTTAACTATTTTCAAAGGGGAAATGTGAGTCTGCCAGAAGGGGTCGATCGATCGATGGCAGGAGCTCGATCGATCGATGCGTCGATCGATCGACACCCCTGGTTCGATCGATCGATCAAACAGGTATACAAATTCTGTAGATTAACAGTTACGGGTTTCATAATCTAACCTTAATCAAATCCAGATTTTTCACACCCAAAGTCCATAAAATTTGTACTACAAATGGTATGAACCCATATTATACATCTTCAACGTAAAACACGTAATTTTTCATCAATAACCATAGATTAATAGGCCAAAATTCATATAAATCTCAAGAACCCTAGAATTTTCTTTAATATGGTTCTAATCAGTCTTTTTCCACCTAATTCATCATAAATTCGTGGTTAAGCCTCTACATGTGAAGGGGTTTCCAGATTATCATTCAAATCATTACTACATGCGATTTTCCTATCTCCAACATGGATTTTCTTCTACCAAACTCATCCTTATCACCCTAGACTAACATGAACGATGCATTAACGAAAATAAGCAAGATAAATACTTGCCTGGAAATTTTAAAGTTCTGATTTGATGATGAATTTGGTGGGGTTGCGTTCCCCGTCGCGCGATCTATGCGTTGGTGGTGGTGGCGGTGCAACCGGATGAATTTTCGGTCTAAAATTTGCTTTGAAAGCTCTCTCCTTCCCTCTCCTATGGCCGTCACTTGTCTTTGGTTGTGTTAACCCTAGAAGGCAACCTTAGACATCTGATATAACCCTTGAAATTTCGTGGGTTTAATTACCCAAAATTAGAAAATGTCCAAAATGCCCTCCCGGGGTACTAATTAAGCCTAAAAACGCCCCGAGCCCCAAACTAAACCCCCGGGTACACTTTTATGACTATCTCGACCCTTCTGGACACTTTGGCGCACTTAAAACGACCATACGAGCAACTTATAATATATTCACTTTTATTAATCAATATTTAGTCCCGACGCGACACGGGTCCCGACTCAAATTTCCAAAATTGTCATTTTATTCACTCTTGACATTTAATAGAACCAATATTATATTACTTTACTCATTAGTAATATTCAAGAACAAGTTTTCCATAATTACTAACTCACATCACGTTAATAATTATAAAGTGATTAATTTTCGGATTTATATTAAATTAATAACTCACATTAAATTTAATAAATCCCCAAATTAATATAGCATAAAAATATGGGGTATTACATACTAGACTCAAAAACATCCCACCCAAAAATAGAAAACTTGACTCAAGATCCAAGGATCAATATCTCTGCCGATGAAAGTTGCGGTTAGAATAATTCCTGCACACTTAAGCAAAACATTAAACGCATAGGTAATATCAAGATAATTAAAATGCAAGATTTCCCCTAAATTAATTCCTTCTGTATCAAATATGATCAACCTAAGAAGATAGCACTCTCCTCCTAAATTAGATCTCCTAAAATAAAGGATAGAAACCACTTCTCCCCCTTTTTGTTCAGGAATAGACAAAGGTAATAGAATTAAAAAAAAAATACTCATTTCTCCCCTAATATAACTAAGTACAAGTCTCCCCTAAAAACTACATAAGGGATAAATATGGGAGAAGTAAATAAAACATGATTGTGCATAAAGTGATAAGAACATGAAAGCATATGGGAAAAAAATAAATAATCCAAACAAATATTAAAGGATACCAACTAAGATGCAAAAAAATGATATCAATTTGATACATAAGATACTAATCATGGTATCAACCAAAATATGCAGCAAGTTAGATACCAATTCTGAATTAAAGCATAGGCGGACTAGCTAACAAGGCAAAAACTAAACAAAATAAAATATCATATATATATATATACACACTAGATATAAAATATATGCAATCACACATATATAGATATAAACATCATTCATGACATAAAATACATTAATTTTTTCACACTCGTATGGAAAAAATGTGTCACATGGAAGCGGAAGTGTAGGGGTGTGAACTAGTAACAATTAAATTTTGACCCAATCACTTAAAACATGTTCACGGAGTTCTCATTATATTGCATAACTTTTTCACATTTAGATATATCCTCATATGACAATATAAATTGAACTCAATGAACAAACATACACAATGCATACAAGCCTAGAATTTTGATGATTCCACAAACCAATAGAGTCATGACAATGAAAACGCACTAGGATAAACGAACATTGTGCAAAACCGTTGATATACCATCCAAACTCCCTCAAAATATGCATATAGTTATGGAATGACTATATCAACTAAAAAAAATAGTCCATGACAAATATTTTTCTTTTAATGTCATTTTTCTTTTAGGCCTTTGGACCACGTATTTCTTTTAGGTCCAAGCAAATGGTGGCTTACTCGCAAAGGATGATATTTCCTTTCGGAGTCCTTCCCCGTGCACAATTATATATATATATATATATATATATATATATATATATATATATATATATATATATATATATATATATATATATATATATATCATTTTATATATCACAAAAATCTCACGTGCAACGGATTTAACATGCATAAGTCCTCCTAGGTAAAAAATATGTAGATGACTATATTGGTAGGAGAACACCTCACAAAGCTCAAATATACATGAGAAGTTAAAATTTCAAGTGAGCTCGTGCATGTGCGAATTGCGACATATAAAAATATAATTTATTATAGAAACACAAAATCCAAATACTCCATGCAAGAATGGTAAAGAACATTTTAAGGATTGACAATCTTAATCAAAAGTTCTATCCACATGGAAGCAAAAAAGAAGGGATTCAAACACAAGTGTATGCCACATAAAGTGTGTAAAACTAAAATACGCACAATAAAAAACTTTTTGAGTTTTTTGAGATTTTTAGGTCAAACAAACAAAATATTTACTCAAAAGACAAATAAAATCTTTTTTGTATTTTTCATTTAATGCAAACTGAAATGAAAAAATAAAATACAAAAGATAAAAAAAAAATCATAATCTAGCATGAGGTATGTGATAAAGCAATGACTAGAAAATGATACAACAAGCATACAATTAGCATGATAAAATAGCATGGAGCACAAAATCTAAAGTATGAAAACAACTAACACATTCAACTTTTGGATTTAGCAAGGGAGGTATCGTGTGAAAGTAAATAAGAATAAAAAATCCTATCTCGTAAAGCTACCAAGTCAAATCTCTTAACCCACACTAATGTGGAATGGCTATATCGGGATATAGGAATCTTGACTACCTCGGTTTCCTTACGTTGGGATTTTCTAGGACCTCGTTTAAGATCAAATCAAAACTTCCTAAGATGATCTTTTCGACCACAATGTGAGCACCTAAAGACTCGATGAAAATACTGACTTAAGGAATGATCTATAACATTGTTCCTAGATGATTCTCCTAAAACATTGGTTTTGGCTTTATTAGTGAAATCGTTACAAGAATCGAAGCCTAAACCACATGTGTCATTTTTTATTTGGACCGTGCCTAAGATTTTATCTAGTTTTTTGGACCTGCACTCCAAATCAAATTTGACCTTACTAGAGTCTTTCAATTGTTCTTCTAATTCTAAAATTCTAGACTCTAACAAAACATTTATCTCTTCAAAATCGAGAAGCTCATTTTTCATTGACTCCATTAAACCACTAAGGCTATCTCTCTCGCCTTCTACATATTCAATCTTCTCTCGAAGAGCTCTCTCAGGTGTCTTAAGGTCTTCAATCAACACACTATCATCAACGACCTTGACACGGTCTCTTAAACTAGCTACTAACTTCAAATTTTCTCTTTTTAATTTAATAGATTCTTCATATAATTATTGAAAAGAAATTTAAAGTTCACTCACATCAACCTCTTCTTCATTTTCACTCTCTCTCTCTCTCTCTCAACCATAAAAAATAAGGGAATAAACTTTGACCTCAGAAGTGTCATGTATTTGTATATCTTCATGGAATTATTCATTATCGGTGCTCACATGACTTGCCATGAACGCGACAAAGTTGCGCTCAATGGGGGAATTTGGTCCCTCTTCTTTATCACTATCACTAAGGGTAGCATTATATGAGATTGGTTGTTTACACTCTCTTTCCTTAGTTTAGTGGGGCATTCAAAAACCCTATGGCCATACCCTTCACAACCATAACACATATTTGACTCGTCCCTATTTAAATTTTCATTAAAAGTTTTAGGGATCTTTTCGGCTTTGTCATGCTTAGAATTCTCAAATTTCTTAAAATCATTTTTAAGTTTATCTTTGTTAAATTTAAGAAATTAATGAAATATCCTAGCAAACTTAGCCATATCTTCCGAGTCACTATCACTCTCATCAACGACAACTTGTTTTTCCTCCTTTTGGGCTTTCAAAGCAATGCCCTTATCAATTTTCTTTTCATTTTTGGAGGGGAACATATCTAGATCATAAGTTTGTAAATAACCTACTAGTTCCTCAAGTTTGGTAGAGTTCAAGGTGGGTAAAAAATTTAAAACGGTCACTTTAGGGATAAATCTCTTGGGTAGGGACCTTAAAATTTTCTTTACAACTCGATCGTCGGGTATTTTCTCTCCTAAATTAAATGAAGAATTTACTATATCAAAGAGTCTAGAATAAAATTCGTCAAATGTTTCTTTTTCATTCATTTTGATGGTTTCAAATTGAGTGGTGAGGTTTTGGAGTTTAGAAGCCTTAACGACACTAGTTCCCTCGCGAGTGAGTTGCAATATATTCCAAGCTTCCTTAGTGGTTTCACACGTCATGATACGTCGAAATTCATCCGGTGTGACCGCGCTAAACAAGGCATTTAAACCTCGAGAATTAAAATTTTCAAGTTTAAATTCATTCTCACTCCATCTATCCACGGGTTTTGGAACATGTTCATTGTCTACCAAATGTGTGGGTGGGGACCACCCGTTAACAACAGATAATCAAACCCTCTCATCGATAGACTTTAGTGTCTATTTCATACGCTCTCTCTAATACGCATAATTGGAACCATAGAAAATAGGAAATTTTGAAAATGGGGAAAATTCCCTTTTTTAACAAAAAAATTTAAAAAAGGACCTTAACGCAATAAATTTGCACTCTGGCTCTGATACCACTTGTTGAAAACGTAGACCCCCAATTTTAAAATCTTTTACTTTAATCTCCTTCAAATGCGAAATAAAGATGGTTCAACACAACAATTTAATTTTCCAAAATTATTTGATTTTCAAGTTTAAACAATTTAGACAAGAAAATTATCCAATTAATTTAGTGCCAACTTGAATTAAATTAACTTAAAAAAAACTTACCCAAATAATTAAACAAGCACCATTTTAATCAAGATTGCGAATTAAACCAAAATTTATCTTTTTACGTATGCATGCATCTAAGGTGGATTTTGAAAGATAAAGAAAATTAACAACCACTACGACGCGATGTACGAGGAAAACCCACAACGGGAAAAACCTCGGACGGCCTTAGCCTTAAGTCCACCAAGTATGGAATTTTTACAAGTACAAGACAAATTACGTACTCAACTCAACTTGACTCCTTCAAGCCCTGACGCGTCTTCTTGTACCAACCTCCGCTTTGTCGATAATCCCGGACTCCACCGAAACCTTGGAATCTACCAATGAGGTCGTAGGACAATCGTCAACCCACACCCGAAGCCTTTCTCCGAATGGAAACGCCACAACAAACAAAATCTTCTTCTTTGTAGGATCTAGAAGAAAACCCAAACTCTTTTCTTCGTGGGTAGAAAAGTGAACTTGGTGCCAAACACTCCAAGCTAATATATATATATAAGGAAATACTTGGAATTCTAAACTAAACCATTTTATGGGTGTAAACATGTGTATGAGAGAATTTTCTAATTAAATTTGACACATGAAAACTAGGAGTTTTGTTATAAAATATTTTCTCTACAAAAGCTCTCAAGGATGTTGCAAAAGTCTTGGAGTCTATCCCGAAGTTGGTTTAAAAACAGTCAAAAGATAGTGGAACAAAGTAGTGGAAAAATGGGTTAAAACTGCCAAAAGTGGGCATAATGAATTATTAGATAGGAAGAGACTTAATTCAAACTAGTTAGGTGGGGTAGCGTAACAAGGATGGTTTAGATGTGAATGTTAGGCGTGCACATTAGTTGAGAGGTGAGAATCTCAAGTGGGGGCATGTAAAGTTAACATGTGTTAGGACACAAATTTTCAATTGAGTCCATATATAGTTTTGGCTCAATTCCGGACAAAAACATTTATTCATAGGATAGTATGTAATTGTAATACTCTCAAGCCTATGAAGTGTTTGTTGAAGACGTAGCGGCAAAGAGTATAAAGCATCATCAAATATGCCAGTTTGCATGCCTCGTTTCTACGTCATCAATCATAGTTCCATCCTCCCAAGGTATGAATGCAATTATATATATATATATAGGAGCTTGGAACAAGTTTATTGGGTGATTAGGTTTTATAAAAACTGCGTTTTGTTTTAAGAAAGAATTAATTAAAACTTTAAATAAATGTTTATAAAGTTTTCTGGGCTAAAAATGAATTTTCAATCTTTCTGGTCGTTCGTTAGATATGTCGTTCGAACGAGTTTTTTCGTTCGAACCAGATGTCGTTCGAACGAGTTTTGCCAACGAGTTCCCACTAAAGCGTACTGGTCCATCGTTAGAAATGTCGTTCGAATGAGATTTTCGTTCTAACGAGATTTCCAACGAGCTTCTAACGAGTCCATACTGGAGCGTCGTTAGAAGACTCGTTCGAATGAGATTTCGTTCGAACGAAATATCGTTCGAACGAGATGCCAGGCGGGAACAGTTATTGGCAGTTTTTTGGCAGTTTTGGACCCACTTCCCCACTTGTTTTTTAACCAACTTTTACAGACTTTAATAGGTGCGGGAATGACATTTTCCTTTTTAACTTTTCCAATCTATTTCCATCTCGTAGAGAGAGTTTGAGAGCAAATTTGTTTTAGGAAAATGTTCATGTTTTGAGTGAGATTTTTAGAGAAATATTTTCATCACTCTAGTGTTTACACCCAATTGAGTTTATTCCAAGTTAACATATACATATTAAATTTCTTGGAGTTTGGCACCAGTTTTCTCTACCGAATTCAAGAAGAGAAGTTTCGGGTTTTGCTTCTACCTCCCACGAAGAAAGAAGAAGTGTTCTTTTGTTGTGATTCTACCCACACGGAGAAAGGCTCCATGTACGGGTGACGATGACCATATAAAGTCCTATCGGTGGATTCCAAGACCGCGGTGGTGTTCCAAGGTTATTCGCTAGGAAGAGGTTTCTACAAGAAGAAGCGTCGAGGCTTGAGAGGGATCGAGTCGTGCGTTGTAAGTCTATCTGTTTTGTAATTGTAATTCCGTATCTAGTGGATTTGTGGCTAGGGCCATCCGAGGTTGTTTCCCGTCTTGGGTTTTTCCTCGTACATCGCGGCGTAGTGTGATTGGTTTATTTTATCTTGCATAATAACGTAGAACGTATGCTTAGAATAATTCAAGATAAAATTCGGTTTAAATTATCACACTAAATTTAATTTGGACTTAAACTGTATTTTGGGTAAAGTTTGTTTAATTCGAGTCATTTGCTAAAATTTGGTTTCGCCTAATTTGCTAATATTGATAAATATGACTTAGGCAAATTCTAGGACTTGGATTAATGAATTGGTTTAAGTGAATATATTAATTGTTTAATTTTACTTCACGTGGTGTAATTTTAATTTGTTTTTAAGAAATTAAAATTTGTTGTTTTATTTTGTGAACCATCTCACGCTTTCGCATCATGTTTGTTTTACAAATAAAAGGAAATAAGCGCTTTTACAAATTGGTATCAGAGCCAAAAATGATAAATTATTTCGTTAAGATCTTTTAAATTTTTGGCTAAAATGGATTTTTCCCCATTTTCAAAATTTCCTATTTTCGATGGTTCAAACTACGCGTATTGGAAAGCGCGTATGAGATCGGCACTAAAATCTATCGACGAAAGAGTTTGGATGTCTGTTGTTAACGGGTGGTCCCCACCAACTTATTTAGTTGAAAATGAACGTGTTATCAAACCCGCTGATAGATGGACTGAAAATGAGTTTAAACTTGCTAACTTCAATTCCCATGGTTTAAATGCCTTCTTTAGCGCTGTCACACCGGATGAATTTCTACGAATTATGACGTGTGAAACCGCTAAAGAAGCTTGGGATATTTTACAATTAACTCATGAAGGAACTAGTGTCGTTAAAGCTTCAAAACTCCAAAACCTCACCACTCAATTTGAAACTATCAAAATGAATGAAAAAGAAACGTTTGATGAATTTTATGCTAGACTTTCTGATATTGTTAATTCATCTTTTAACTTGGGAGAGAAAATACCTGACGACCGTGTTGTAAAGAAAATTTTAAGTTCCCTACCCGATAGATTTATTCCAAAAGTGACCGTTTTAAATTCTTTACCAACTTTAGCCTCTACGAAATTAGAAGAGCTTGTAGGTGATTTACAAACCTATGAACTAGATATGTTTCCCTCTAAAACTGAAAAGAAAATCGAAAAGGGCGTTTCTTTAAAAGCCCGAAAAGAGGTCAAACAAGTAGTAGAGAGCGAGAGTGATAGTGACTCGGAAGACATGGCTTTGTTTGCTCGTAAATTTAGAAAATTTCTTAAAATTAACAAAGATAAATTTAAAAATGATTTTAAGAAATTTGATACTTCTAAACATGATAAAAGCGAGCAGATTTCTAAAGCCGAGAAGATCCCTAAACCTAGCAATGACAATTTAGATAGGGACGAGTCTAATAAGTGTTTTGGTTGTAAAGGTTATGGCCATAGGGCTTATGAGTGCCCCACTAAACTAAGGAAAGAGGGTAAGCGACCCATTTCATATAATGCGACCCTTAGTGATAGTGATAAGGAAGAGAAGCCCGATTCCCCCACTAAGAAAAAATTTGTGGCTTTTATGGCTAGTCATGTGAGTGATAGTGAGAACTCATCGTTTGATGAAACGATAGCACATGCCACTTCCAAGGTCATTGTACATGATTCTCTTATTTTTGATGATAGTGAGAGTGAAGAAGAAAGAGAGAGTGAAAATGAAGAAGAAGTTAATGTGAGTGAACTTCAAAATGCTTTTCAAGAACTTTATAAAGAATCTATTAAATTGAAAAGAGCTAATTTGAAGTTAGAAGCTAGTTTAAGAGAGAGTGTCAAGGTCGTTGATGAAAATGCTTTAATAGAAGACCTTAGGATACGTGAGAGGACTCTTCGAGAGAAGATAGAATATGTAGAAGGCGAAAGAGATAGCCTTAGGGGTTTAATGGAATCCTTGAAAAAGGAGCTTCTTGCTTTTGAAGAGCGAAACATTTTATTAGAGTCTAACATTTTAGAATTGCACAATAAATTAAAAGACTCTAGTAATGTCAAATTTGATTTGGAGTGTCGTTCGGAAAAACAAGATAAAATCTTAGGAACGGTCCAAATTAAAAATGACACTTGTGGTTTAGGCTTCAATACTTGTAATGAATTTATTCATAATGCCCAAACCAATGTTTTAGGAGAATCTACTAGGAATACATTTAAAGATCACTCCTTAAGTAAATCTTTTCGACACGTTTTCACTTGTACACATTGTGGTCGAAAAGGTCATCTTAGGAAATTTTGTTTTAATCTTAAACGAATTCCTAGAAAACCCCATAGTAAAGTAACCACGGTAGTTAAAGTTCCAACACCCCATGATAGTCATTCTTCATTAATTTGGGTTAGGAAATCCGACTTGGTTGCCTTGCAAAATAGGGTTTTTGATTCTCATTTACTTTCACATGCTTCCTCCCTTGCTAAATCTAAAGGATGAATGTGTTAGTGTTTGCATACTTTAGCTTTTGTACTTCATGCTACATTCACATGCTAAATGTATGCTTGTTTAGTCATTTTCTAGTCATTGCCTTATTTCATATCACATGCTAGAAATTATGACTTGTTTATCTTTTTGTATTATATTTTGTGTTTGTATTAATTGAAAAATATAAAAAGATTTTTGTTTATCATTTGTGTTTTACTTATTTCATTTAAGTTTAATGAAAAATACAAATGATTTTTGTTTATTCTTTTGAGTATATATCTTTATTTTTGGTTAAAAATGTCAAAAACTCAAAAAGATTTCATTTTGTGTGTATTTTAGTTTGACACTCTTTATGTGACATATACTTGTGTTTGAATCCCTCCTTTAACGCTCCCACGTGGCTAGAACTCTTGGTTTAGATTTTCAATCCTTAAAATGTTCTTTACCATGTTTGGAGTAGTTGGATTTTGTATTGTTTAAATGAATTCTATTTTTATATGCTTCTTTTCACACATGCACGAGCTCTTTTGAAATCTTAATGTCACATGTTATATTTGATCTTTTTGAGGTGTTCTCCTACCAATCTAGTCATCTACATATCTATGACCTAGGAGGACTAGTGCATGTCAAAATCCGTTGCACGTGAGCTTTGTGAGATAAAAAAATTCTATATCTAAATGTGCACGGGGAAGGGCTCCGAAAGGATGAATTAAATCCTTTGCGATAGTAAGCCACCGTTTATTGGATCTAAAAGAAATTCGTGATCCAAAGGCCTAAAAACAGAATATTTGGCATTAAAAAGAAAACAATTGCCAAGGCCTATGTTTGTTTGATATATTCATTCAAAAGCAAAAGAATATATATGCTTATTGAGGGAGAATTGGATGGTATATCAACGGTTTGCACAATTTTTGTTTATCCTAGTTGTCTTTAATGTCATGACTCTATTTGGTTTGTAGAATCATCATCATGCTAGGCTTGTATGCATTGTGTATGTTTGTTCATTGAGTTCAATCTTCATATTGTCACATGAGGTTATATTTAAACGTGATGAAGTTTGCAATCAATTGAGAACTCCGTGAACATGTTTTAAGTGATTGGGTCTAAATTTAATCGTTACTAGTTCTCACCCCAACACTTTCGTTTCCATATGACGCATTTTTACCATACGAGTGTGCAAACTTATTGTATTTTTGTGTCATGTGCGTGTTTATATCTCTATATATGTGCGTGTGCATTTTGGATATATTTATAGTACATATATATATGATATTTTGTTTTGCCTTTGCCTTGCTTTTGTTGCCCATATGCTTTCATGTCTTATCACTTTAAGCTTCAACATGCTTTTATGTTTATTGATTCTTTATCCTTTGCCTATTCCTGAACAAAAAGGGGAAGAAATGATAGGGGGAGAAATGGTATCTAATCCTATTATTATCGTATCTTAGTTTGGGGGAGATTTTTCTTAGGGGGAGACGTCTTTCTAAGTAGGTCATGTGTTTGATAAAGGGGAGAATTAACTTAGGGGGAGTAATTTAATTAGTTGCATTTTATATTTTGATATTCCCTATGCATTTGATGAGTTTGCTTAAGTGTGCAGGTATTCTACTAAAGCGGCATCTTTTAAAGGCAAAGGGTTTTATCCTTGGGTTGAGTCAAGTTTGGGTGGGTTATGTTTTGAGTCTAGTGAGCTTGACGGCCCTTTAGGATTTTTGTTTTAGTTTTTGTCCCGGAATAGCCAAAGGGGGAGATTTGTAAGGACACAAATTTCCAATTGAGGCCATATATAGTTTTGTCTCAATTCCGGACAAAAACATTTATTCATAGGATAGTATGTAATTGTAATACTCTCAAGCCTATGAAGTGTTTGTTGAAGACGTAGCGGCAAAGAGTATAAAGCATCATCAAATATGCCGGTTTGCGTGCCTCGTTTCTACGTCATCAATCATAGTTCCATCCTCCCAAGGTATGAATGCAATTATATATATATATATATATATATATATATATATATATATATATATATATATATATATATATAGGAGCTTGTAACAAGTTTATTGGGTGATTAGGTCTTATAAAAATTGCGTTTTGTTTTAAGAAAGAATTAATTAAAACTTTAAATAAATGTTTATAAAGTTTTCTGGGCTAAAAATGAATTTTCAATCTTTCTGGTCGTTCGTTAGATATGTCGTTCGAACGAGTTTTTTCGTTCGAACCAGATGTCGTTCGAACGAGTTTTTTCGTTCGAACCAGATGTCGTTCGAACGAGTTTTGCCAACGAGTTCCCACTAAAGCGTACTGGTCCATCGTTAGAAATGTCGTTCGAACGAGATTGTCGTTCTAACGAGATTTCCAACGAGCTTCTAACGAGTCCATACTAGAGCGTCGTTAGAAGACTCGTTCGAGCGAGATTTCGTTCGAACGAAATGTCGTTCGAACGAGATGCCAGGCGGGAACAGTTATTGGCAGTTTTTTGGCAGTTTTGCACCCACTTCCTCACTTGTTTTTAACCAACTTTTACAGACTTTAATAGGTGCGGGAATGACATTTTCCTTTTTAACTTTTCCAATCTATTTCCATCTCTTAGAGAGAGTTTGAGAGCAAATTTGTTTTAGGAAAATGTTC
Source organism: Sambucus nigra (assembly GCA_949130495.1). Lineage (NCBI taxonomy): Eukaryota > Viridiplantae > Streptophyta > Magnoliopsida > Dipsacales > Adoxaceae > Sambucus > Sambucus nigra. The sequence goes on along the minus strand of OX422224.1, from coordinate 320,059,158 downwards.
ATGTTTTGAGTGAGATTTTTAGAGAAATATTTTCATCACTCTAGTGTTTACACCCAATTGAGTTTATTCCAAGTTAACATATACATATTAAATTTCTTGGAGTTTGGCACCGGTTTTCTCTACCGAATTCAAGAAGAGAAGTTTCGGGTTTTGCTTCTACCTCCCACAAAGAAAGAAGAAGTGTTCTTTTGTTGTGATTCTACCCACACGGAGAAAGGCTCCATGTACGGGTGACGCTGATCATATAAAGTCCTATCGGTGGATTCCGAGACCGCGGTGGTGTTCCAAGGTTATTCGCTAGGAAGAGGTTTCTACAAGAAGAAGCGTCGAGGCTTGAGAGGGATCGAGTCGTGCGTTGTAAGTCTATATGTCTTGTAATTGTAATTCCATATCTAGTGGATTTGTGGCTAGGGCCATCCGAGGTTGTTTCCCGTCTTGGGTTTTTCCTCGTACATCGCGGCGTAGTGTGATTGGTTTATTTTATCTTGCATAATAACGTAGAACGCATGCTTAGAATAATTCAAGATAAAATTCGGTTTAAATTATCACACTAAATTTAATTTGGACTTAAATTGTATTTTGGGTAAAGTTTGTTTAATTCGAGTCATTTGCTAAAATTTGGTTTCGCCTAATTTGCTAATATTGATAAATATGACTTAGGCAAATTCTAGGACTTGGATTAATGAATTGGTGTAAGTGAATATATTAATTGTTTATTTTTACTTCACTTGGTGTAATTTTAATTTGTTTTAAGAAATTAAAATTTGTTGTTTTATTTTGTGAACCATCTCACGCTTCCGCATCGTGTTTGTTTTACAAATAAAAGGAAATAAGCGCTTTTACAACATGTATACAATATCTTTTATTTAATGCATTTTAAATACTTGCAAAACATTTTAAAACTATTTTACTTGGGCTCTGACCCATTGCAAATCCATTTTTGTAAAAACCTTTTAGGTGCTCAGCCACATGGATGCCATGCTTAGGCGTTTCTTCATATTTGACGTGCTACAGCTGCTCTGGACGTTGCAAGACCTTGGTAGTAGATGCCTACACCTTCATCAGTTTCTCTTTATAATTTAGTCATCTCAGTCATTCATATTGCCCATCTTTAGCTAGTAGTCATTTCAGAGACGCTATATCTTTATTTTAATTCAAGTGTTGGGCTTGGTTTTATATTATGGACTATCGTATGTGCATTTCTGACTGGAGTGTTTATTCCAGATATCTTTATTTATTCAGTTGTTTTATTATATATTATGTTGTTTACTGGAATGGTGAATGTGATTAATTAGTTCAAATTATTCCATGTTAATAAAAATATTAAAAATTTGACACCGGGCCATTAGGGTATTAGTAAATAAATTGGATTTCGACAATAATGCTAAGAATGAAACCATTAATGATTCATGTTTAATTTAATAATGGACTTATCACCCATGATTAGAATAGGCAGGGTGTTACCCAAATGAGCAAAAATAGTGGGGGTCATCTGCTGTTCGTTTTAAGTCCACTTCGAACGAGACCCAAAACTCGTTCGAACGAACCACTATTTCATTCTAACGACACGCAAAAATTTTGAAATATCTCCTCAAACCACTGATATTGGATCCAGACATAAAATGAATAAAAAAACATAAGAGATGCATAGTAATATGGTGTCGATGTGCCTAAACATGGAATGGAGTAAATGGGAATGAACTAAAAGAAATGAATAATGACCCAAACACCTTGATATGTTTAAGTAGCTCTAATTGACCGCAAAATTTTATCAAACTATGATTCAGTCACATGTGACAGTAATAAATTGAACTTAATGAATAAAACATTCATAATGCACACAAATCTAGATTTTGACGATTCTACCAATCAATATCCCCACGACACATCCGTTAAACCTAGGACTCATTGTCCAAACCCATTGATCTTTGACTAAGCTCCCTCAAAAGATAAACATATATCTTTTTCTATACTTTTCTAATTCATGATTCTTTTGAAGTATTATCTTTTTTTTTTCAAGATAATTTAAATTGTCCTATTTTGCCAATGTTTTTTCTTTTATTGAATTTATTTTTCTTGGGCTCTTTTCAACGGTGACTTTCATGCAAAGTCAACCTATCTGTAGGAGGGTAGTGAGACTGGGGTCTATGAATAACTGGAAAGGGTGAGGCGTGACCCACTCCAATGGACACTGTCTGCAAGTCTTCAAGGTCTCCTGGTGCAACTTCTGAAGAAAACTTCTCCTTCTGGTAACAATGGAACTCAAGCTTCAACTCACTCCCTGCAAGAAGATGAACTTTCACAGCAAAAATAGTAATTTTCCCAAGGGGAAACACCTGAGAGTGATGGCTGTCAGTGGGGAGTGAAGGAACAAGGCACTCAACACTAAGAGAATGAGCAGGGAGAGAATACTAGGTAGGTCTGGTGATATTTTAGCAGAGTAACAGTGCAATTTTTTCTTGTTCTTTCTTTTGACCTTGCCCAGGGGTCTATTTATACATGGGCGTAAGGGGTGAGCTGGCGATTTTGGGCGCCAAAATTGAGAGAGTTGGTGGGGAACAATGTCTGAAGTGTACCATTTGTCCCTACCTGCAGGCAGCTGCCTGTCCCCTCTGCAGGTGCCACCTGGCGCCGACCAAAATTCAAAAAGCACATATGTCCCCTAATGGAGACAAAATAGCAGATTTTGGTAGTTATCTTTTGAAACGGTAACTTGTGGTGCAATTTTGCAAATCTTTGAGAGAGGAGACCTTAAGGCCTCACTCCCTCTAAAAAGTGTTATTTTTCTTGAGAGGGACCTCGAGGACCCCCTCTTCTGGAAAAGTCATTTAACTTGTAAAGAGTTTATTTCTTGTGAGTAGCCAACTCTTTGGCCACTCACTTCATTTATGACTAAGTGTGCAGTGTGCGTAGCCTCGAGTGGCTTCTGGGTCTTCCTACTAGTATTCTCTCAATCCTATAGTGCTAAGTGGTTGAGCTTGCTCAACATACCTTGTCCCTCAGCCGCCAAGCCAAAACTCCCAGGAGGTCCCGACGCGCCTGTTCGAGCCCTGCTTGCTCGACTAGGCAACCTGTGCAAGAAAGTAAAGTGTTAGTGCTGTTGTTCATTTAGAGCCTGCTATTTCATGATGAAAACTCCTGTAGCAGCACTTCTCGAATAACATTTCTGCAGTGACCCCTGCAGTGGCGCTGACGCTTGAAGCGGCGCCGACCCTTGTCCTGGCGCCGTTGCTCGGAGTGGCGCTGATGTTGTGAGGCGGCGCCGACCCTTGTTGCGGCGCCGACGCTCGAAGTGGCGTTGATGCTTGAAGTGGTGCTGACGTCCGAGGTAGCGCTGATGCTTGAATCGTCGCTGACATGTGAGGCGGCGCCGACCCTTGTCCCGACGCCGACGCTCGAAGTGACGCTGACGCTCGAAGTGGCGCTGACGCGTGAGGCGGCGCCGACCCTTGTCCCGGCGCCGATGCTCGAAATGGCGCCGACGCTCGAAGTGGCGCTGACGCTTGAGGCGGCGCCGACCCTTGTCCCGGCGCCGATGCTCGAAATGGCGCCGACGCTCGAAGTGGCGCTGACGCTTGAGGTAGCGCTGATGCTTGAACCGACGCTGGCAGGTGAGGCGGCGCCGACCCTTGTTGCGGCGCCGATGCTCGAAGTGGCGCTGAAGCATGAGGCGGCGCTGACCCTTATCCCGGTGCCGATGCTCGAAATGGTGCCGACGCTCGAAATGGCGCTGACGCTTGAGGTAGCGCTGATGCTTGAACCGGCGCTGACGGGTGAGGCGGCACCGACCCTTGTTGCGGCGCCGACGCTCGAAGTGGCGCTGACGCCTGAGGTAGCGCTGAGGCTTGAATCCGCGCTGGCAGGTGAGGCGGCGCCGACCCTTGTTGCGGCGCCGACCCTTGTTATGGCGCCGACGCTCGAAGTGGTGCCGACCCTTGTTGCGGTGCCGACACTCGAAGTGGCGCTGACACGTGAGGCGGCGCCGACCCTTATCCTGGCGCCGATGCTCGAAATGGTGCCGACGCTCGAAGTGGCGCTGACGCCTGAGGTAGCGCTGAGGCTTGAATCCGCGCTGACAGGTGAGGCGGCGCCGACCCTTGTTGCGGCGCCGACGCTCGAAGTGGCGCCGACCCTTGTTGTGGCGCCGACGCTCGAAGTGGCGCCGACGCTCGAAGTGGCGCTGACGCCTGAGGTAGCGCTGATGCTTGAACCGGCGCTGACATGTGAGGCGGCGCCGACCCTTGTTGCGGGGCGCCGACGCTCGAAGTGGCGCCGACGCTTGAAGTGGCGCTGACGCCCGAAGTGGCGTTGACGCCTGAGGTAGCGCTGACCCCTGCGGTGGCGTAGGGACTCGCCGCGGTGCTGACACTTGCGGTGGCTTTTGGACTTCTGGGTGACCTCGCGGGTACCTCTCGGATGTTATTTAATAAAAAAGCATATTTATTTTATTTTGCTTTTTTTTTCTGTTTATAACACCCTTCTACACTATCTTTCGTACTTGTTTCCCATGTACACTCATATTTTTCAATAATACACAAATATCCTCACCGGCAACGGTTCTTACATGCATAATTCCCCCAAAGTCACAAGTATGCGTAGATGACAAGATTGAGAGTAGAACGATTCACCAAACTCAAATGTACATGAGAAGTTAAACATTTAAAATAGCTCGTGCATGGGTGTGCGATGGGATATATACAGTCGAATCCTTAATGCAAGTCAAGTTCAAAACAACTCCACGTAACTCATGGTTAAGATAAACCTAATTATCTGAAGTCATGACCAAAATCCCTAATTATAAAGGCAAAGAGAAAGGGATTCAAGCACACCAATATGCCATACCATAAGTGTAAACCTCAAGACACAAAAATCAAAATTTTTTTTGAGTTTTTCCAAAGATATTTAGACCCAAAAGAATTTTTTTTTGTATTTTTCAAAAAAATATATGAAAACAAAATCTTTTTGTATTTTCACAATATGACTCAAGAAAGAAAAAGATAAAAATAAAAAATATACATAGGTCATAACCCTAGAAAATACATATCAATAAGACACAACTAGAGTATGAAAAATTTGGCTAACACGCTCAACAATAAGATCTAACATTGGGAGAATCACGTGCAAATAAACGAGAATTAACAAGTTTAATATCTAAAGCCTCTGAATCCAATTTCCTAACCCAAGTAGGTGTGTAACGACGAATATGGGTTTTAGGAACCAAAACGACTCTATTCTTAGACTTTATAGGAACATTATTAAGATCAAAGTAAAATAATCTAAAGTGATCCTTCCTACAACAGTGAGTACAGGTTTAAATACAATGATGAGTGTTACCTAAAGGTTGACCTTTCCTAACGTTCATATTTGACTTTCTCATATACATGAACTTATCTTCGGGAATGGGAGCAATACGATCATCAAAGCCAATTCCACACCTACTATCTTTGATTTGGGCGGTTCTTAACATACTATCCAACTTTTTCGAGCTAGCCTCCAAATTAAATTTGACCCTACTCGAATCTCTTAATCTCCCCTCAAGATCAATTATCCTAGACTCGAGTAAATGCCTAGACTGCTCAAACTCTAGAATCTCCTTATTCATAACCTCCATTAAACCACAAAAACTATATTTCTCACCCTCAACATATTCTAGTTTGTCCCGGATATTCTTCTCATGTGCCCTAAGATCCTCAATCAATGCATCATTATCATTTGCTATGGCACATTCTTTCAACCTAGCTCTCAACTTCAAGTTAGCCTTTTTTGCCTTCCTAATTTTTTCAAATAACTCACGAAAGGAAACTTGAAACTCACTTTCCTCCACTTCTTCCTCTTCACTCACATTACCCAGACTCACTTGAGATTCACTAACTGTGTCCTCAGAAGTGTCATGCAAAGAAATATCTTCATCTAAAGATTTCTCATCATCGCTCACATGACTAGCCATGAACGTGGTAAAGTTGTGCTAATTGGAGGACTCGTTCCCCTCTTCCAAACCCCTATCACTAAGGTTGGCATTTTAAGTTATCAGTTTCTTTCCCTCCTTCCTTAGTTTAGTTTAGTAGGGCACTCGTATACCCTATGGCCATAACCCCCAGAACCAAAAAACCTCTCTGAATCATCTCTCTTAACATTATCACTTCGGTTCTTAGGGATGCGAAGGGCCTTATTGTTCTTATCTTTCTCAAACATTTTGTAATCTTTTGATTTCTTTTGAAATTTGAGAAATTTTTTGAACTTCTTTGCCAACATAGACACATTTTCGTATTCGATGTGCGACTCATCATCCAAAACTGTGTTTCCTCCTTTCAAGCATTCAAAGCAACTCCCTTTTCTTTCTTCGCCACATTCTTGGAGGTAAACATGTCAAGCTCATAAGTTTGTTGGTCACCTACAAGTTCTTCTAGTTTCACCGAGTCAAGCAACCACAAAGAATTTAAAACAGTCACCATTGGGTTAAATCTGTCAGGCAACGACCTTATGATTTTCTTTATCACTCGATTATCGGGTATTTTTCTCCCAAGTCAAATGATGAATTAACTATATTGGACAATGTAGCATAGAACTCATTAAAGGTCTCACTCTCTAACATATTAATCATCCCAAGATGGATGGTGACGATTTGGATTTTAGAAGCCTGAATGGAGTTGGTTCCTTCATAGGTGAGTTGGAGTATATCCCAAATCTTTTTAGATGTCTCATATATAATAATACGACGAAATTCCTCCGGTGAGATATAACAGAAAAGATCATTCAAACCCTTAGAATTATATTGGTCTAATTTATGCTCAGCATCAGTCCATGACTCAACAGGTTTTAAGTGTATTTCCTCTTCATTTTTTGTGACTGTGGTGTCCACCCCTTAACTACTGCTAACCACACCCGCTCATCTATAGCCCTAAGTACTGAATTCATGCACATTTTTCTGTAAGCGTAATTACTCTCATCAAACATAAGTGTTTTAAAAACATCAAACCCTCCAAGATTCATGCCTAAAGACAAGGGATCGCAAACACAGTGAATTAGTGTTCTAGCTCTGATACCAATTTGAGAAGGCCCGTAAGAATTATTCTTTTGGCAAAGACAATATTTTTAAAATTTTCTCAATTTTAACTTTGCACTGACAAACTTCTCTTGTGAAAACAATTTGATTTACCAAATTTTATCTTGTTAATCCTATGGTATGAACCTAAGGTGAGTAAGAAAATAAAGTAAATAAATCAAACAGACCACAAGACTTTCATGTACGAGGAAAACACTAAGAGAAAAAATCTCGGACGGCTAGACCAAACAATCCACTATGATACGGAATCATACAAGAGTACACAGGACTTACTCAACGACTTGATCACCCACAAGACTTAACACTCTTTTAATCTTCAACCTCTCCTTTACAATAGAAATTTAAGAATCCACTCATGCAAGTGTCCATAGTACACAAGTCCATGTGCACCTCGGTATCCACTGATGCAACCTAGTAATTGTCCACGAATCCAAACACGGAGTCCACCATTTCTTCTTTTCAATCAGCACATACGGAGTCCAGCGCACGAAAACAATTGTTCAAGAAAGAAGTCCAATTTTTGATACCAAAATCAAGATCACTATAGCTTTTGAATGATTTGATTTGGATCTTGAAAACCAAGGATGTTGGAAACTAGTCAGAACTTTTGTAAACTAGTGCAAAAACGTTTTTCAACAAAAGTTCTTATTAATTTCTAAGTGAAAGACGTCCTTAAATACAAAAACACGAATTTTGAGGAGACATCTCATTCTAATGAAAAAACCGGCCTCATTCAATAGAGATAGTATCTCGTTTGAATGAAACTAATGCTCGTTTGAACGAGAGCTCAATCTCATTTGAACCAATATCAAACGAGTATCTTATGAGTTAAAACAGTACGCCCTCGACCGAAGCTCAATTGATAAATGCTTCATTCATTCTAACGACATTCTCATCTTGTTTGAATGGATGGAAGCAAAAATTAAAATTATTTCAAGTTTAAAACAACCTCGGTTTTATTTCCAAATTAAAAATAACTCAGAAAATATTTTAAAAATGCATTTACAAAAATATTTTTGAAGTCCCAAAACATTTTAAAATAAAAATACATCCTTAATTAAAATCACAAATCTAAAAAATTCATTAGCATTCATACCCTAGAGATATATGATAAATCCAAGTGTGAAGAAAACATAGGCACTAAACATGACACGATATCATCTTCTAAGCTTTGCCGCAATATCTTCAACACAACACGTCATAGGTTTTGTGGGATCACAATTCAATAACTAACCTATGACTCAAGCAGTTTTGTTCAAAATTATGCCAATTACAAATGAATTGACTCTATTAGAAATTTTCCCTTACACGGTCACTTCAAATTTTAGGTCCATGTAATCGACCTCTACCCTCAGAATCAGTCGCTTAAAATTTTTATGATTTGCAAAATCGACCTCCACCCCTTGAATCGATCATTTCAGGTCTTTAGGTCTGCAAAATTGATCTCAACCCTTTGAGTTGGTCGCTTTAACTCTTTAGGTCCGAAGAATTGACCTATGTCCACAGAATTAACCTTGACCCTATGAATCAGTGCTTCAAATCTTTAAGTCCATAGGAACGACCTCGACCCTATGAATCGATCGCCTTAACTCTTTAGGTCCAAAAAGTTGACCAAGGTCCGAAAAATTAGCCTCGACCCTCTAAATCGACTGCCTTAAATCTTTATGTATGCAGAATCAATCGCAACCCTCTGAGTCAATTGCTGTAAATCTTTAAATCCATAGAATCGACCTCGACCCTATAAATCGATTGCTTCAAATCTTTAGGTATGCATAATTGACCTTGACCCTTTGAATCGATTGCTTTAAATTTTTAAGTCCACAGAATTGACCTCGACCCTCTGAATCGATCGCTTTGAATTTTTATGGTCCGAAAAATCAACTTTGTCCCTCTTAATCGATCGCTTCAGATATTTAGATCTGCATGATTAACCTTGACCATATGAATCACTGGCCTCTACTCTTTTGGTCCATTACCTTGAACCTCTGAATCGGTCGCTTCAAATCTTTATGGTCCTCAGAATCGACCTCGACCCTCTAAATTGATCACTTTAAAAATTTTAGATCCATAAAATTAACCTCGACCCTTTGAATCGGTGTTTTTAAATATTTGGGTCTTTAGAATTGATCTCGACCCTCTGAATTAGTCACTTTAAATTTTCAGGTTAGTATAATTTTCCTTGACCAACTGAATCGATCGCCTTTACTCTTTAGGTTTATAGAATTGACCGAGCTCTACAGAAAGAACTCAACCCTCTAAATAGATCGTTTCCAATCTTTAGGTTCGCATAATTGACCTCGATCCTCTGAATCAGTCTCTTTAGATCTTTAGGACCGTAGAATCGATTTTGACCCTCTGAATCAGTCATTTTTACACTTCATAGGTTCGTAGAATCAACCTCGACCCTCAAAATCGATCTCCTCTACTCTTTATGACCCCAAAATTGACCTAGTCTCATAGATGTAGCCTCGACCCTTTGAATTAGTTGTTTCATATCTTTAGGTCCTCAGAATCGATCTTGACCCATTCCCTTAATCGATAACGAAGACCTTTACCCTCTAAACCTTAAAATTTTGATGAGGTGTCTATCTTTTGATGACCACCACTTGTTCCAAGCTCTCCAGTCGATGGGCTCTATAGACACCCCATCCCAGTACCATCCCAATACCTCTTAGGTCCCTAACACCCACAGACCCCAAGTCCTACTCTAAAGCCTAATTTGGAGACCATCGAGTTCTCTCGATCCTTGTTTGACCTTAATCAGCTCTTCAACCTGAGAAAATCTTATTGTACCTTCATAGGTCTCTGAATCCACATTTTAATGGTCCATACCATGCGCAACTCGGCCTTACGGTTCATGCGACTCACCTTTTATTCTAAACCTTGATCTAGAGGACACCGGGATCTATCAAGCCCCGTTTAACTTTGTTCAACTCTATAATACACTCATTGAATTTTCATAGGGCTATGAATCCCCTTTTCAATGGTCCAGATCATGCGCAAATTGGCCTTATGGTTCGTGCGTACTTGCCTTTTGTGACACCCCGCCTAATAAAATACCGGGTGATCAGTCCTATACCAAATTAAAATAGGAATCCCAGATGGATCATCCTTAGCATCACTGTCAAAAAACTTTTTAAAACTTACTAACCACCTAGTATTCTAAAAGCTGGTGCCAAATTTTAACTTTTTAATTTACAAAATAGTACATGCGGAAATAAATATAAATCATTCACACAACTGAATAAAACTCAACAGAATAAATAATTAAATAATTTGCCGAATGAACCAACGGCCACCAAAGTGAAATCCAATATAAACATCCAACACCTGAATAAATACATCTGAAATCTGTACTGAGAAGACTGGGCGACAAGCCCTAAATAAAACTGGAACTGGTAGATGATTCCTACTCTAAGAATGAAAGAATGATACGACTAATCCAAGCTCCTTCTAGCATCCACACATGCTGCAGCTCCGTGTCTCTGGAATAGAATATCAATCCTGGAATCCTTGTGGCTGGACACCTAAAAGGTTTTGAAAATAGTTTTATAGCAAGGGTTAGAAACCAAAATATTTTGAAAATATTTAGCAAGTGAATTAACTGCAGTAATTTTAAATGCAAGAATGCGCTCCATATTTATGTTAGTGTCGCACTCTCTTGTGGACAATCTCACCCCTCCACTATTGTGCACACCTAACGGTTACCTTGACCCCCACCTAGTTGAACTACCCCGTCCAACTAGTCCTGGTATAACCTCCCCTTGCCATACTCCTCTAACCCGAGTATAATTATTCTTGAATTATAAGTTATCTCACAATTAACTTAATTAATTCCTCTTAAATAGTAGCATATAACCATGTCGCAAGTTATATAAAGTAAATACATCGCACACTGTATTATTACCCGCATATAATATTGAATACCATTATATAGTACCTTTACTAAAACATCCACACATATACCATACGTATATGAATGCCTTCGAGTATACCCTCACCGGATCATTCCCTCTAAAGTGCTATCTCAGTAGGTGTGCTCACAAAACCTAGTTCCCCAAGTTGGAATCGCTCACCAACCTGGACCAAAACATAAACGAAGTGGAGGCGGTCATATTCCTTCCCTGAAAGTGAGATAATCTCCTCACCCATATACCGGACGTTATGACTTGGGGATATACTCACCCTACTCCTCGAGCTAGGGGATTCACCCACATCGCGCAACCTCCCTTGATAGCCCTAGAGTATATAAATTAAATAAATATCTAGTCACTGATATTTAATATCGCACACAATATATACACGTATATATATACTATCATTACACCGTATATATATATATATATATATATATATATATATATATATATATATATATATATATATATATATATATATATATATATATATATAATATAAATTTCGGCCTTACCGTGTACTCAAAATCCCGTACACTAGCCTGTAATTTCCTGAGTCTGTGGCCCGACTCAACTTAATTAATTTTCTCACTTAATAATTTATCATCTTCCCGAGTCTATCGTCCAACTCTAATTAAATTAACTAACACACATATTAATTTAATACCTCCCCGAGTCTATCATCCGACTCTAATTAAATTAATTAACACACTTATTGATTTAATACTTCCCCGAGTCTATCGTCCGACTCTAATTAAATTAACTAACACACATATTAATTTAATACCTCCCTGAGTCTATCGTCCGACTCTAATTAAATTAATTAACACACTTATTAATTTAATACTTCCCCGAGTCTATCGTTCGACTCTAATTAAATTAATTAACAGACTTATTAATTTAATACTTCCCCTAGTCTATCGTCCGACTCTAATTAAATTAATTAACACACCTATTAATTTACTACCTTCCCGAGTCTATCCCCCGACTCTAATTAAATTAATTAACACACTTATTAATTTAATACCGATCCGAGTCTGTGGTACGACTCTCATTTAATTAATTTACACATTAATTAATTAATACCCTTCCCGAGTCTATAATCCGACTCTAAATTAATTAATCACAACATCAATTAATTTAATACTTTTCCGAGTCTACTTTCCGACTCTACTTTCATTAATTAACACATCCATTAATTTAATAACTTGGTGTCACTCAACCATTATCCCCGGACTCGCTCACTTGGCCCATAACTTAATATTTCCCGAGTCTATGCTCCCATCACAAGGAAATACACAATAGGCATTCACAACCCAAGTAATCCTATAAAACCATAGGTATTTACACAACCCAATTATTCATACTTGTACGTAATATATTTCTCTCTGATATTCACCGTACTTGTTTGCTTTACGAATTTATTTCACTTTCGTATTAATTCAAGTATTCAGACAACTCTAAGGGTCCTAGTTTCCCCTTGTTATATCAATTTAGTAGTTACCTTTGTTAACCCACTGACCTAATGAATTTAAGCTCGCTCACGCTTTTCCATAATTATATTCTTATCATCTCGAATTAGAGTACGTCACAATCAAGCCTATGAATCTGCACTTTAACTCTCTCACAAAATTAAAGTCCAACACTCAATCATATACCTACTTCCATATCATTATTCCATCAATATATTTCATCAAGGTCCCAAACACTTCCCCTATAAAATTTTAGACATTTGAGGCTTAAAAAGAAAAATCTCAAATTTTCTGGCAGATTAAACACCCTCTAGTAAAATTTTGATTTCTCCCTCTACAGAACTCCGATTGACCTGATTCCAAGTTTATTGGATATCTAAGAGAAATACCTTTCCATTAATGTATGTTTCACACTCTAATTCGAAGTAAAATTCAAATCACACACGTTTAAAGTCACGTCAAAATTTTGGCAGATTACTATGTTGACAGATCAAACACCCTGTAGTAAAATATCGATTACTCCCTCTACAGAACTTAGATTAACCTGATTACAAGTTCATTAGATAGCTAAGAGAAATACCTTTCCATGCATGTATGGTTCACACTCTAATTCGAAGTACAACTCAAAATGGCATACGTTTACAAGTTCATTAGATTGACCTCTTGTGTTCATCAAATAAATTCTAAGTCATTCAAGATTCATGTTCTTCATCCAAGAACTCATAAAAATCCATATTAATCATAAAATATATTCAAATTTCATTTTATCTTTACTTAGGGATATATAATACACATATTTCTTACTTTGAATCTCAGCTAAGTATTCCATTAACAAAACCTCATTTTGTACAAGTTTATCCCCAAAACGAATTTTAGTTTACACATCACTAAAATATGAATTGGATATCACAATTTACATATTACAGAAAGTTAACCACTTGCCTAGATTGTTCGTAGGGTCTGATTTATTGGTGTAGAGAGTGGTTGATGAAGAACACCCCAAATTAGTCCCTTAATTTGGCTCCAAAAGATCCCACATTTGACTTCTTGATTACCTTCCTCTAATACTCTCCCAAACCCTAGGTTTAGGATTTTCTATCTGTCGTTCCTAGTCCCTTAATTAGGTTAAAAATACTAAATCCCATTTTTGTCTATGTGGGCCTAATTAAAAAGGCCCAACTCACCCCGTGTGGGCCCGACTATGCCCAAAAATACCCCGAAACCCAATTACTACCCCCGAGTACTCTTTTCTGACTATCTCGACCCAAACGAACACAACCGCGCACTCGGAATTGTCATCCGAAATACTTTTTGTCATTTCCAAATTTTGACCTCGAAATGCGACACACGAGATTTCGAACCATTAAACTTAAATATCGCCAATTATAAATAATTCAGCTCACTCAAATAAATTCTCCAACTCATGAATTTAAGTTTCTCCAATTTAAATATTTTTATAACTCGTAAAAATAATTAAATATTAAATCCTCAAAATTTCGGGGTGTTACACCTTTTTACTCCGAAAGCCCCCGTTTATAAGCCACCGAGCACTTCCAAGCCTCATTTGACTCTGGTAAAATCTTGAACCCGAGAGTGGCCCAATAGATTCTCATAGGGATCTAAATAACCTTTCTAATGATCCTAGCCATGAGCGATTCAGACTTACAATTAGCATTTTATGCTCATTTTTCCAAAAAAGTTCTTTTTAGACTACTTATAGGCACCCCAAACCCTCTGCTTATAGGCAGAGGTGTACTTTACTTCGCCAGAAAACCATGGTATGCCTATAGGCAAGATAGGGCCTATGTCGATTGACAAACCCTCTAACGCTAATTTTTTTAATTTAAGGAGGTCATGACCTCATTCCCAAGGACCCCCTTTTCAGCAATGAGAACATTCTCTACCTCGAAATTAGTGCGCTGCCACTCTAAAAAATACAAATTTCCAATATTCCTCAAACCTTTCTTACTTCATTTTTATACCACCTTTTTCCTCCTACCACATCCCTACTCCATCATTATCCCACCACCATAAAATCATCCCACTCCTCTTAAAAAATCAGTAACAAAATCTCATAGGAGGTCTACTCTTATCCTTTTCTATTTCATTTAATTAGTGTGTCTATTTACCTTTTTTCTATTTTTGGGATATTTTAGTCTTACTTCATTATATCACACCAACTAACATCCTTTATTATTAATAGTACTCACATAATATGTTTTCATAAAATAAAATAATAGGGTTCACTCATAAACTCCAAAGTAGGATTTTCCTACTTTTTCTACACTTTTACATTTGAGCACGCTTTCTTCAAAACCAACTAAAGAGGTATCCTAAATTTGGGTTTATGGTTTAAACCCCACCCTTTTGGTATGTCGAACTACGTGGAGTTTGATGCCTATTATGGCTAAGTAGGCATCCTAAACGATTATTAGGATTTGAGTCCTATTTTTCCCATTACGCTACTTTGTATAAATTTCATAATTAGTAGCATTGTACGTATGTATACGCCAACACATTAGTGTTCCCACCCGACATACAATTTCACTACCTCATAATTAATCGTGAATTGGTGGTCACGAACATCATGTTTTCATATTGTTCTTTTTCTTTTGTATGCT
Organism: Sambucus nigra; assembly: GCA_949130495.1. Classification (NCBI taxonomy): domain Eukaryota; kingdom Viridiplantae; phylum Streptophyta; class Magnoliopsida; order Dipsacales; family Adoxaceae; genus Sambucus; species Sambucus nigra. The sequence goes on along the minus strand of OX422224.1, from coordinate 320,044,085 downwards.
CCTTCGAGTGATTCATCTCCTCCTTCCCATGACTTGAGTAAGATAATTTCTTTTTCTCACCTATTTTTCACATCACACACATTATAAACATGAGTCATATCTTAGAGAAAAAATAAAACATTATTATATCACATGACAGATCGAAAGGTCATAATGAGTTCTCAACACCTTCATATTTTGTAACATAGTTCCCGGACCCCCAATATATTTGGTTACATATGCATTGGTTTTTCTTTTTGATGTCGTTCTTCCAAGGATGGATATATTCTTTTGATTGTTTTAAGAAAAAATAGGACGGCGACTCCATTCTTTGTATTTGCCTCCCCTTTTGACGAAGGCCGATTTATATCCCTCGTAGCCCACAAAGATCTAGTGAGCGGCAAAAAAAGGACCTTTATCCTTAAATCCCCACGCGGTTTGAGTGAGATTTTCTCCTTTTTCCCTCCTTTCGGGGCGAGCCCTGCACCAAAGGAATTCTATATGGCCAGAGCAAAAATCTTACATAAAAATTCCAATAAGAATGTTGCAGTCCTGAATAACCTACAATGGACCCATCACACCTAAAAGAGCCTTATTCCTTCCTTTCGTCCACACCATTCCGAAGTGGAATTTCTAGTGTCGACAACTAGGATAGAATTTTATGCCTCCAATAAATGATTCCTTAACTCTCCGAAGAGGTATACTCCCCAAAATTAAATCACAGAGTTTAATAAGTTTAGGCTTTCACACTTTGAACTCATCAAAGGCTTCAAACAAGTGGTGCATAAAGTAAACATATGAATACCTTCGAATGATCATTAATAAATAGATGAAGCATGATGAGTGCATAATTTTTTATTATTTATTCCCAAATCTAGGCCTTTTTAGGCCCGTTGTATCATAAATAATGATCTTTTAGAATCATTTTAGTAAACAAAGAGAAAAATGTAAGTTTGAATTAAAATTACAATTTTAGTAACCTCGGGGGTGAAACCATAATTTTAGAAACTTTAAGGGCATAAAAATAATTTTTAAATATTCATCTAGGCAAAATAAATTTCTCTCTGAAATTTTGTTGAATTCCGAATTAAAATAAGAAACTCATGAATTTCGGGAGCTAAAATGCAAAGAGGAGTAATTCTGTAATTTTCTAAACTTGTATGACCCTAAATTTGAATTAATTAATTTTATTTTTCATTTTTACAGTTACCCCTGGAGTTTGGACAACAAATTAGTCGATATGCAAAAAAAAATCAGTATACGTCGTGACACGTCACGATTGACACAATTGTACTAAATGATTTTTATAAAATCTCTCAAGTGTACCTTGAAGTCGTGTCATAGCTTTTCGAAAAGGTCTTGAAAAGACTCAAAACTCTTAAGTTCACATGAAATGAGATTTTGAATTTTTGATGGGTTAAAAATGCGATTAAAGTTGGTGTTGTGAATAGTGACGTGAATAGTGACAAAAATCGGGATAATTATTAAAAAACGACTTTCTAGTTGTTTCCAACTCTTCCCAATACTCCGTGAGATAATTACCAACTCAAATATAATCAATCAAATAGAGTTTTAAACCAACCCAAACACCTCATGTCATAGCCTATAAAATGGACTCTGGGCTCACAGTTTCACATACAATTTTGGGAGCATTATTTGAGTGATTGTATTCAATTTGAGGTCCAAGATTTTATCCTTGTTTTAGAGGATTGAAGATTATTGTGAGACAACTTAATGTAATTTTGATTTACTAATGAAAATTTCTACTCATTCTTGCAATTTTTCTTTCATTATGGTTAGCTAATATTGTCACGAATTTTCTATCTCTTTAGTTATCTTTCTCGTCTCTCTCTAAACAACCCTAATTAGGGTTGCATGGCACCCTCCATGCACGTCACTCCTGAAGCAAACAAGCCTCCTAACCCCCCAAACCCCTGGAATAAGTCCTTCACCAGTCAGTACACCACAACTGGGCTAATGGCAACGGACTTTATCCCTAACCAGGAAGTGTGGGTCGTGGATTTGGTCCGTGCCCAAATAGGGAATGACCAATTTCGGTGCCCACGGCCCAAATCCTTGACCCATAACTTAGTCACAGATTTCCCATAGTCACAGATGTGGTTAGGGCCCATAGCTTAGACCCTATTTGTCAGCCTGATCACGGACCAAACCCATGGCCATCAGGCGATTAAAAAACCATGTGGTCACGGTTCAAAGTCATGACCAGTGTTCTGTGCGGTCCAACTTTGTCACGGCTTTAGGTCGTGACCATTCTTACTATATATATATATATGATATTGTCACAGATTTGGGTCGTGACCACACTTACTATATAGATAATATTGTCACGGCTGTGGGCCGTGGCTATACCTACTGTGCATAAAACTATATCAGGGCTTTAGGCCGTGACCAGTTTTAATAATAATAATAAAAATCCTCGAATCAGGAGGTTAATTGGTCAGTTGCTGCAAGTGCTCCTTGGGTGACCTTGAGGGGGTCCCGTGCTCTTAAATTGGGGGGTCCTATGACCACGTGGTCACGGGACTCGTGTAGGCATTCTGAAATATGGGTCGTGCTCTTAAATCATGGCAGGCGCTAAGGGATTTCGCCACCCGACGACACGTTTTGAAGCTTAAGTGTTGAAATTATCTATTTTGGGTTGTGCTCTCAAACCGAGGGTCCCGTGACCACGCGGTCGGTTCATGCAAGCTACGTTGGTCCCATGTAAGGTATTGACGCTGCTCACGGAGCCGTTTAGGGGCGCTAACGAGTTTTGTCCCCCGACGGTTTAAGCCTAAGTGTGGATATTCTCTATTTTGTGCCGTGTTCTCAAACCTAGGGTCTCGTGACCATGGTCGGTTCATATGGGATACGTTGGGCCCGTGTGAGGTATTGGGGCTGCTCACGGGGCCGTTTGGGGGCTCTAAGGGATTTCTCCTCCCGACGGCACATTTTCAAGCCTAAGTGTGGATATTATCTATTTTGGGTCGTGCTCTCAAACTGAGGGTCCCATGACCACGCAGTTGGTTCGTCCAGCCTATGTTGGTCCCGTACGTGGTGTTGGCGCCGATCACAGGGCCGTTTGGGGTGCGCTAAGGGGTTTTACCCCCCGACGGCACGTTTTCAAGCCTATGTGTGGATATTCTCTTCTTGGGTCGTGCTCTCAAACCGAGGGTCCTGTGACCACACGATCGGTTCATGCGGGCTACATTGGTCCCGTACAAGGTGTTAGCGTCACTCACGGGGCCTTTTGGGGGGCCTCTAAGGGGTATCATCCCACGATGGCACGTTTTCAAGCCTAAGTGTGGATATTCTCTATTTTGGGACATGCTTTCAAACTGAGGGTCCCGTGACTATGCGGTCGGTTTGTGCGGGCTACGTTGGTCCCATGTGAAGTATTGGCGTCGCTCACGGGGCCGTTTGGTGGGTGATAAGGGGTTTCACCCCCCGACAACACGTTTTCAAGCCTAAGTGTGGATATTCTCTTTTTGGGTCGTGCTCTCAAACCGAGGGTCCCGTGACCGGTTCGTGTGGGCTACGTTGGTCCCATGCGAGGTGTTGGTGTCATCCACGGGGCTGTTTTGGATCCTTTAATGGCACGTTTTCAAGCCTAACTGTAGGCATTCTAAAATATGGGCTAATGGTCTCAAACTGAGGGTCCTGTGACCACGCGACCCGTTCGTGCTAGTTACATTGGTTCCGTGCGAGGTGTTACCTCTGCTCATGGGGCCATTTGGGGGTGCTAAGAGGTTTCGCCCCCTGATAGCACATTTTGAAGCCTAACTGTGGATATTCTCTTTTTGGGTCGTGCTCTCAAACCGAGGGTCCCAATAGCCAAAGCATTATCCCGTACTCCTTCTAACATACTATCCAACAATAAGCAAACAACTAATAATTATCCAATAGTCAATCCAAACAAAAAAAATAATTATCCCGTACTCCTTCTAACATACTATCCAATAACGAGCCAAAAACCAATAATTATCCAACATCCAAATCGAACAAAACCAATAATTATCTCGTACTTCTTCTAACATATTATCCAATAACAAGCCAACAACCAATAATTATCCAACAACCAAACCAAACCAAACAAATAATTATCCCATACATCTAAAATATTTAAAAGATAATGCATATCAATTATATAAGTACTTTCGTTAAAGTAAAGAGTACCTGATTCCTGCGATCCAACAAGGCCATTAAATAGAGTCTTCTGAATGGGTGATTAGACCAAATTGATATTGGAGCCCCCAACGTATTCTTTTAAATGTACATTTGTTGACTAGTTTCTTTAATATAATCTTCATAAAATCAAGCTAATTTAACTTTATTTTATGAACATTGCATCAAAGAAATTGATCAACAAATGTATATGTATAGGAACATGTGGAAATTAAGCTGGGTCAATTTGATCCAATCATAAACTCAAATGACTATATTCTCGAACCAAGCATCTTATGAATGTAACTAAATATTCGACTGAGCATAACATATTATCGAAAGTTAGATTAAATAAATGATATTAAACATTCATAAAAGTAACTAAACATTCATACATCAAAGTAAAGCGCTAATACAATGTCAATATCAAAATAGGATACAAATAAGATTGACAAGGTTAACATAATATTTTGATACTAAATCTTCCTCTAAATCAAATAAAAGATCCTTCAAATTAGGGTTTTCATCAAGAGCTTACTGGAACTCTTTTATAGACTTTAATGCATCCACTTCAGTAGTCATACCCTTTGGTGCATGCATAATAATTGACCAATTGCCATCATTTATGCACTTCGAGTATAATACCTTCTTTATGTTCTGAAAGTAACAAATAAAAGGCTCGTCAACTATGCGATCTTTACTCTTTAGATTTGATAACTCTACCATAATAAGTTTGGAGTCTCGATCAACTTTGAAAGCATTCATAGTATCCTCCACCTTTACCCAATCAAAATAGAATACGATTTCTGTGAAATCTAAGTAATCAAGTTCTAGGATTTATTAGACTACCCCATAATAGGTTAGCACCGTACTCTTTGGATTTTTATCGCTTTTGCTAGTGATAGAGGTGGTCAAGGAAGAAATGAATATTCCACTATTTTGCGTCAAATGTTTTTCCTCATATGGATATGAAATGAAATCAAAACCGTTGGTGCGGAATTTTTGAAACTCTTTTGCAAAATAATTAGCGCCTTTTGCCAGGCGTGCAAGCCTGGAAGAGACATCACCTCTTTTTAGAAGCTGGATTTATTAATGAATTTTTATTAAGTCATGTTTTTATCACACACGAATAAATAACCGCACACATAAGTTGTGAAGTTTACCTCTTTTGATACCCATGCCCTAAAATTAGTTATCGTGCAATTTATCCTTTGATATTGAGCAATTTCATTCTCATAATTCCTACAGGTAAATTTTAAAGTTTAGATCGTAAAATATAAAATATATATAATCAAAGAATAAGAATTCAATAGATACTCACTCTCTCCATTCTTCGACTTCATCTCGCGATTCGAAGACATAATGAACTATTTGCTCGTATTGTATATTTGTGAGTTTCACCTCTTTAGTGTTCCCAAACTGTACTTTGTCCTCAAACTCGTCAAGTTCCTCGATCACTCCTCCTCTATGAGGATTGAACCTCCTCACCTTTTATTCTGGCATATATTCCCTAGCATATAACGATGATTCCACAGTTACGTATTCTTCAGCAATTGATCCTCCAATATACCATGTATTCTTTACGTAATATTTAAAGGTTTTCATCAAGCGATCAAAAGGATACATCCAACGATACCTAACGGGACCACAAAATAAAGCTTCATCGCATAAATACACAAGCAAGTGGATGCCGATATCAAATAACGATGCACAAAAATGTTTCTCTAATACATAATCTGCCTCGGCTAAAGTTGCTTTTGCAGCTCTAATGTGACTTTTGTTTACCACTTTTGCACAAACTAGGGTAAAACACAAATTGATCTACATAATTGCCCAACGGAGATCTTTGTTTTCAGAGAAGCAGTGCTGAAATAACAAAGGGATTAATTGGATGATTACATACGAGTCATCAGACTTTCACCGTTTTAAGTCATTTGCTTGGTAGTTAACGACCCACGTAAATTACCAGAATAACCAGTTTTAGTCTTCAAGTTGAAAAATGTGTCTAAGAGGATCTTCTTCTCACTAGTAGTCAAAGTGAAAGCAGCCGGAGGGGTAGAAATTCTTCCTGTTGTGGGATCGTTTTTAACTAGAGTTTCTTCTTTAGCTTTATGTCCTGTAGATCTCGGTGGGCCCGATCTCTATCTTTGGAATGAGATCCACCCAGACATGTTCCTACCAGATGTTCTATAATATTCTTCTGTGTGTTCATCACATCAATTACATGCCTTACATGATGATATTTCCAATACGACAAATGAAAAAATATTGATCTCTTGGACCATGGTTTTTCTTTAGTAGGGTCGTTAGGATCTACCCTTTCTTTACGCTTAAGGTTTATGAACTTGGGTGTTTGCTACGTACCTATTCCACGTAGTCGCAGTCGCAACCACCGCCTTCTCCTCTATCTGAGCAAAAATTCGAGTAGGTTGCATCCGTCGCTCGTGACCAATAGGATAAAAGTTAGACTTGTCATTCCTGAAAGGGTGACTGGTCGGCAGAAATCTACGATGACCCGTGTAACTCATCTTACTACTATGTTGTAGCCAAATGGATTCAGTTTCCTCCCCATATTTGGGACATCTATAATAACTATGAATATTACAATCGGAGAAGGTCCCATAAGCAGGAAGGTCATGGATCGCCCACATCACCATTGCTTTAAGTGTAAACTCTTCACCCTTGTGAGTGTCTAACGCCGTCACGCCTTTATCCCACAACTCTTTATGTTATTCAATTAATGGGGCTAAGAATATATCAATATAATCACCCGGAGCCTTCGGATCGGGTATCGATAAAGATAATAATTTGAACTCATTTTTCATGCACAATGTCGGAGGGAGACTTAAAGGCGACATTATAACTGGCCAATAACTTTGACTAGTACTTAAATTATCGAAAGGTTTAAACCCATCAGTTGAGATTGCAAGACAAACTTTGCGTGGTTGTTTTGCAATTTCATGGTGTTGTGCATTTAAAATTTTCCCAACGAGTGAATCAACCAGATGACATATCATATCCCCACCCACCTCACACCAAGCATGCCATGTCATGTCCTACGCTATCCACGGTACACAAAAAAATCATTTTAACCTTGACCCAAGTGAAAACTACTTCAAAACCTTTTGTGGGACTTGCGAGCTCTTTTGATATTTTACAGGTTTGTCATGTACCTTCTCACAAACGACATATCCAGGCTCACCGCATACTGGACATTCATCCTTCTCTCCGTGTTCATTGCGATACAATATGTAATCATACTTGCATGCATGAATAGATTTGTATTTCAATCCTAAACCCTTCAAGCTCTTCTTCATGGTAGGATAATTGTCTGGTAACGTGTTCTCTTTTAGGAGGATTTCTTTATCCTACTTAAGAATTCCAGTTACGCTGTTCCCAGACAAGCCAAATTGACATTTCAAGTTATGAAAACCAATTATTGCATATAATACCGAATGATCTTCATCGCAATCTTTATACAATGGTCTAGTCGCATCGACTTTCAACCATATATATTCTCACTCTCCTGGTAGTTCAGTTTCAAATTGTTCATTGTGTGCATTATCTATCTCCATAGGGTGGTGGTTTTGGTCGTGGTGGACTCCTTAACCATCGTCAATTAGGTTGGTCAATGCACGATGTGTTGGAGAATCATTTACCACTTCCACTCGTTGGTGTTCTATTACGTGGTCGATTACTGGTAATTCTTCAAGAACATAAGGTACTTGTTTTTCACCATGGTATGTCCATTTGTTATAATCTTGACAAATTCCCCTCATTATTAAATGTAACTGAACATCTTCTAAATATTTATATTTTCCGTTTATACAATGGGTGCATGGACATGAAATCTTCTCACTTTTAAGGTTCTTAAAAGCGTATCTACTAAGTTCTTGAACGCCTTTAACAAAACTATTAGCTATTCGGTCAGTCCCCCCATCCATTCTTTGACATATGCGATCCCAAACCTCTCATCCTCCATATGTGGTCCTTCCTAAAGGTTTGTGCGATGGAATCATTGTCAATATCTTCGATCGAGATTGAATCTAACTGACTAATAATTTACTCTATTGATTCTAGAGTCTTAGACAAGTGAGGAGGGAATTTATTATATTTGTCTTGTCTAGAATGCACGTATAAGTTGTCCTTATTTGGTGTCTTTCCTTTATCCGAGTTACCTTTTATAATGTTCGTCCACTCGTTCTTTAAATCTTCATAATATTTCGAGCCAAGCCTATAGACATTAGTTTTTTTGGCCCTATTCTGCTTGTTTTTCTCCCTTTGCAGCATTTTGGAGTCCTTCGCCTCATTCTCCATAAAATCATTCCATTGAGAGATTGGGATCTCAACGTTCGAAGGAACTTTGTCTTTGAGCGCCAAAATGTCGAAGCTTGATGCTCCCTTAGGGAAATGCTTCTGCCTAAGGTTTCTCCAATATGGTCGGAGTTGTTCAGCAACCCGAAAGCACCTTAATTTTTAAGTTGAGGAAAATGAAAAGTGTTTACTGAGTTGCTCATAGATGTCATATTTAATAGTTTTATCTACGAGGTTCCAATTTTTAGCTCCTCCCACTCCCACATTCATTTTTGCCAAGGACAAATGCTGGACTTTAAGCTATTGAACCTGATTCTCATCCCCCGTGGGGTTATTTCCCAAAAAAGAGAACCCAATGGTCTTTTTCTCAACTGACCCGACAGTTTTAAGAGCGTTGGTTGTGTCTATTGGATTAGTGGGAGTACCTTGCCTACTGCAACTCGGAGTTGGGAAGTGAACACTTTTTGGAGTAGGGGAGTGAACAGATGGTGGAGTTGAGTATTGCTCACCAATTGGTGATTAAAATTCTCCTTGTGGTTGCTGGTTATTATTGGTTGGAGTATTGTTTCCATTACCGCCCGACATTATCTACACAAATAATAAAAGTAAATTGTGTATCTATAATAATACATGCATAATTTCAAAGTTCAATATGAAAATATAAATAAAAAATAAATTTTTTGAGCCTATATTATAATCTACCTGTTCATGATAAGACTTTAACAAAAGTTCAATGTGTCTGATCTCCATCCATTCTGGATTTGTTTTTAAAAACCTACGGATTTTTACACGTGGCTAATTAGGAGTAAGAGTATATATCATGGATGCATAGATGTCAGCAACATGAACTCAAAATCTCATCTTCTTCAGCCTATTAGCAAGATCGAGTTTGACATGCATATGTCGTGAGACATCACAATCTTCGCCAATGCCCTTTGTCTGTAATTGTATCCATAATGGTGATTTTTTTTCAGCCTTGTCTAACAGCGTAAGCAAGGTCAGTGCCGTATCGGGATTATGTATGCGATATACATATTGTACATCTTCATCCCAACATTGTGGTAGGGAAAACAGAATACGATCAAACAAGTACTCTTGCTGGAAATGAACTCCACGGTTTACAAGGTAGTTAAATTGTTCGATCTTCCTATTCCCATACCAATAAACTGGAGTACCCACTTTATGAGGATCATTAATGAAAGAGGTATGAGGGCGGACCAATTGAAACCTTTCATACTCTTGTTGACATCGATTATCACCGTGACTCATTTTTCCTGAGAATAATGAACGAGGGCGTGAATATGATTCCTATAAATAATGGCTCTAATGAATCATTAACTAGTTATTACGTAAGAGGGAGTGGATATGATTCCTATAAATAATGGCTCTAATGAATCATCAACCGTTAATTTATTATGTTTTGAATACATACTTTTGTCATTTAAGCCAACAATCCCTAAAATTAACCCTTATGTTTGGAATTTTTTTAATGAAGACGTATTTTTTTAATGGTCAGACCCAAACTTAAACCAACAATATTCATTTAATTAAAATTTGCCCTAGTTTGAAAATTGAACCAACAATATCCATTAAATTAAAATTTGCCCTAGTTTGAAACTTAAACCAACATTAGTCATATATATGTATTTTTTATAGAATACATGCATAATACACACAATGATAATGTATACACACCTACGTACACAATACACACACACATAGAGAAATACACGCATGTATACACACACACATATAAATACACACAAAAATACATGCAGAGAGTGAAATAAATAACAAGGGTTTGGAAATACACACACAAAATGAAATATTTAATAATGGTTTGAGATTATACACACACACGTACACACACACACACAGAAATACACACACATATACATACAAAAATATGCACACACATATAAATACACACAATGAAATAAATAACAAGGGTTTGGAAATACACACACAATGAAATAAATAACAAAGGTTTGAGATTAACTTTGAGATTGAGAGAATGAGAGAGCTTAAGATTGAGAGAATGAGAGCCGAAATCGTCGAAGAGGGGGAGGGAACCAAGGGTTTGGAAATTTTCGAGGGAAATGAAAATTTGTTATGTGGTTTTTAAGTATAAAGACACTGGTCAAGGCCCTAAGTCATGACCAAATGATGTGACCCCTTTATTTTTAACGCGTCAGCGTGGAAATAAGACCATGGTCATGGTCGAAAGTCGTGACTCACTTCCAAGAATGGTCACGGCCTTAAGTCGTGACTATATTTGTGTGTATTTATGTTTCCGGTCATGGCAACCCCATCCATGACCACATTTGGAGGGAAACTTGGTGCCATAATGGTTACGGCTGGGTCAAGGTTATTAGCCTTGACCAATGCGAGTCACGGTCAAAGGACTTGACCACCTACAAGACGATCCATGACGACACTGAGTCTTGGAATTGGTCATGCTCATTCTGGATATGGTCACGGATTTGGTCCATGACCAGCTGGTCACGGCTATGTGTCATGACCCCTTTTCCATGACCATTTCTGGTATTTGGTGTAGCGAGTGTTGTTAAAGGCACTACAACTTAGGATGACATTCCCTTGATCACTATCTCTTTTTATAAAGGTGAACCGACTATAAAATTCTCCCAAGAAGATATCAAGAAGCTCTTAGAACCTTTCGAACACTCCATCATTGGCAAGTTTTCACATAGTAGGCCATCCATTGAAATCATTCGTAAGATTATTTCCTCTATGAATCTGAAATCAACCTTTTATGTGGGATTGATTGATCAAAAACATATAATCATTCAGTTTTTCAATGAAGAAGATTTTTCTAGACTATGGATGAGGAATATCTGGTATGTGGGAAGATACCCTATGAGAACATTCGAGCGGACTACTGAGTTTAGACCTGATAAAAAGAGTCCCGTAGCACCAGTTTGGATTAATTTCTTGTCTTTATCTATTCATTTTTTCTCTGAATCCTCTTTTACAATAGCTCAAGTCGCAGGTAAGCCATTAAGACTTTATGGATCTACAACTAGTTTAAATAGACCTAGTACTACTAGGAAGTGTGTAGAACTTGATTTGGTGGCCAATAAACCTGATAATATCTGCATTGGTTGTGGACCTGTAGGTTTTATTTAATATATTTAATATGAGAATGTCCACTTTTATTGCACTGATTTCTTCAAACATGGACATGATACCTCCATTTTTTTTTAAATAATAAGAATCCCAAACCAAATCCTATTCCTAATCCTATCCAAGAACCCTTGCAAAAACCTCCCAAAACCTAAATATATACCCAAACCTTCTCTGCCTGATGCCTCAACCCAAGAACTTCATCAAAAATTATCCATGATACACTCATCCCTATTGTTCCTACAACTATACCTACTCAAATACTGGTAGGCCAAAATTAAAACCTTCTTTTAACCTCCCTGGTCGATCCCTTATTCCTCCTAAAAATTCTACTTCTCAAAGCTCTATTCATTCTACAAGCCTCACTCTAAATAATTCCATTATAGGTCCATCTTTAAACGAACCAAAAACTCAGGCCCCAAAACATATTTTCCCAAAACTGGCCAATAGTATTTAAGATTAAATATATAAAATCCAAGATAAAGATTTGGATATTCAAGAAACCAAAATTGTGGAGGTCCTAATGCTATCACCTAAAGGTACAGACTTGCCAAAGAAAAAGAAATCAAATCTGTATGTCTGCTTATCAAACACTAACAAGGAGGTTGATTCAGATGCAGAAGGTCCACCTTTGATAGAGGAGCTAATTAAGTTCTTAGAAAAATTGGCTAAGAAATTGAATGCAAGGAATACAAAGAAAATAATGCTTTCCTCCTAAGCCATCAGTGATTCAAATTTTTCTTCCAATAACTCTAAGAAAGCATCTCATAAGCCCATTGATCCTTGGTTCAAGAGACTCACTAGATCTACTCTAAATGTATCAAAAACTTTTAATACCACTGTTTCCCAATGATTAATTTTCTTATGTGGAACATTAGAGGCACCTCTAATAAGCCTTCTAAAAAAAGATGTGTTTAAGGTATAATCTTCCTTTTATTGCCATTTTGGAACCAAAGTCAAAAACTCAGAAGATTAAAGATCTTAGAAGGATTATAAAATTTGAAGGGGGTCACTCTAATACAGATAGCAAGATTTGGCTTCTTTGCCTTCTTTGGTTTTAATTATGAGTTGGTGTAAATGGATGATCAATTAATGATTTTAAAAATTGCTCGTGACGTGTTGCTTAAACATGTTTTCCTCTCTATAATCTATGCAAAATGTACAAATTCAGAAAGAAACAATCTTTGGAACTCTTCAATGGCTCACAGAAATATCACTTATGACTCTCCTTGGCTCATAATTGGGTACTTTAATGTTGTAGCTATAAGCATTGATAAGAAAGTTGGTGACATGATAAACTTAAGAGCAGTGGAAGACTTCAACCTTTTCATTTCAAATGCAGGCCTTTTTGTGGTGAATTATTCAAGTCCAAACTATATATGATAGAGGTTCAATTTTTCCCTCTTATATTTCAACTTTGCCAAACTTTTCTCTTACACACCTTAATAATGCTTGCTCTAATCATCTCCCCCTTCTATTTTCAATCAAAACTCAGCTAGATGATGCCCCCAAACCTTTCAAATTTCTCAAATTATAGTGTAGTAATCCTAATATCCAAAATATCAATGAAAACTCTTGGTATAATCCCATGTGAGGAAATACAATTAGAATCTTTTCCTCAAACCTATAAAGACTCAAGAAGAACCTATCTAGTGAGAATAAAGTAACAAACTGCAATGTGCTTGATTTTGTCCATAAATGTGAAGCTTAAATGAATATTAATGAATGCTCCTATAACTAAGATCCCTCATATGTTAATAGAGTAGAGCTCTCAAAATCCCAGACTCATCTTTTTGGTGCTCTGAAAATGGAGGAAGATTTTTGGCAACATAAAATGAGAGGAAAATGGTTTATTTGAAGAGGAATTTAATACTAAGTTTTTTCGTCCCTCTGTGAAAGCTAAGCATTCTAGACTTCTTATTGTGACACCCCGACTAATTATATACAGGGTAGCTACTCCTTTATTAAACTAATACAGAATATCAAGTTGGTTCAGTCTTAGCATCACTGTCGAAAAAATTTTTGTTACTTACTAGCCACCTAATATTTAAAATAGAGAGATGCCAAATTTTATTAATTAAATTAACGATAACCAAGTAATTAAATCATCAACCACTAATCGCATAAACCATCTCATATAAATAACCAACGAAATGAAATAAATTGGGTCCGGAGTAAACACTCCAATAATAATGCCAGAGTAAAATAAAATCCCGATACAAGAGTCTGAATAAATAAACCAACATCTGAAACAAAACTGAAAGTCTGAGGATGATTTATCTAAATGGAAATGGGTGACATGCCCTAATAGATGAGTAACCCTAAATAAAATCAAGTGCAGAATGTGAAGGCGTCTAATACCGAGATCATGTAACTTCCACAGCAGCTACAACACTTCAATATAATGGAACTCCTATGCTTGGCGTCCCTATGGCTGGGCACCTAAAATGTTTTAACAAAACAAAAATAGATTTGGAGGAAAACGGTTCAGAGGCCGGGGTGAAAATAGTTTGAAAATATAGAAAGGGTTTAAATTACAATTAAACAACACATATTCTAAACATGTTAGTTGCGCACTCTCACATGAGTTTTTCACCTCTCAACTAATGTGCACTCTTAACGTATGCCCTTAACCCATCCTAGTTATGCCACTATCTTACTAGTCACTTCCTGTATTTACATTCTAATATAGGGTGTCTACTTGTATTACCCAAATATGTCATAGTTATATCCCACATTCACATTCATTAAATTACTTATCTCAAGTGTTATTTAAATTCTCATTCTTATCCCATTCAAATATCTTAGTTATTCACATCTACTAAGCAAACAGTGAACCAGTCACAAGTACATATATAAATCACACTCAATACATATATACATATATGGAACCCCTAGGCTAAGCTACGGTGCACGCATACTCTTCTATCAAATCTATGTACATCACGTACGTAAGGATCACATGCTCTGAATCACTCAGGAACCGTCTAATACAAATCACACATATTGGAGGCAAACATAGTTCACATACCCATGGGCCACGCATAAACCTACGCTCCTAAGGTCAGCAGACTTATCCATTCAGCGATAAGCCCTTCCAAGTACTATGTTATGAGGTATCAATCTAAAGTCCCCTCGAAGGCACACAGAGACCACCAGATTGTCCTCTTATGAACGACCACCCGTGATAGCAAGTGTGGTAGGTATGTTATACACACAATAATCCATATACTAGAAAATCACACAACCAGTATATATACAATTTCAATATTGGTATACTCCTTCCCTACATATTAAGTTTCACCCGAAATATTTTCATTCCGAATATTTTAAGTAATATTTATTTAACGTGACAACTCTCGTCATACGGATTCAGGTACTTATACCTATCCCAAGTGGATACTAGGTCTCCCATTTTCTCCTAAGGTTATCTCAGAAATTTAAAATCACTCTGATACTGTTCATAACCTTACATTATCTTTCATTCCAACTTCAGTCCCAAATCGAAAGATTTCAAACCGCCCTCACTCGGTAACCACTCGTAATTATAACGTTCGATCCCATATGTTATAACATTTTTCGAGCAATAACTAAGACCCTACTGACTTTAACTAAGTACCACAATATTATATTAATCACCCCAAGAATTATTATTGACTTTGGGATTTTCATTAAACCTTAAAGGAAAACAATTACCAAAAATCAGAAGAGGTCGATCGATCGAAGAAAAGTCGTCGGTCGATCGATCAGTCGATCGATCGACATTCTTGAGTGGATCGACCGATCAAGCAGGTATTTTCCAAGAATTCCCTTAAACAGTTACGGGTTTCCTCTTTTTACACCTCTAATTCTTTATTACAACGTCCCAAACTCCTAACCAAGTATACTAATGATCATACAAACATGTTTACATAATTTCTAACGTTTTATATTAACAGGTTCTTGGATCAAAAGTCATAATTATTCCTCTAAACCTAGTTCTTCAAAATTTCTCCAAGAATATCATAAATTCTGACTAAATTTTGTACTTCCCTACACATGGAGCATGATTCCATATCTAATAAATGGCCAGAAGTTTTAACTACATGCAACCCTACCCGGATTCAATGTTTAATTCTCCCATTTCACAATTTATTTCATTATTTATGATAAATCTTCAAATCTACACTATCATGTAAAATATATGATTTAAATCTTTGCAAGATAAATCACTTGCCTTAATTAGAGATTCTGATCCTTTGAAGCAAACGGTATGGGAGTGATCCTTGTTTTCCGATATATCCGGTGGTGGTGCCTTTGGTGTGAAAGCCACTAAGGGTTGGTTCTCTTTTGGGAACTTCCTTTTATTCCTCTCAAATGGCCGTTTATGATTTTTGGTTGTAAAACCCTAAGGGACTCAAGTGTTGGATGATATAATCAGTGTAAAATTCATGGGTTACTATTCACCAAAAATAGAAATGACTAATATACCCCCTCGGGTTGCCGGTTAGGCTTAAAAATGTCCCGGAACCCAAACTAAACCCCCAACTAGTGTTTTCTGACTATCTCGACCATTCCATACATGTTGGCTTACTCAAAATGATCATACGGGTGACATAAAAATAAATTACTTTTAAATCCATGAAATTGGGTCCTCACACGAGTGACACACGCGCCCCAACTTAATTATCGAATCTACTGTATTTTCAACTCATGACAATATTAATAAATTCAATAATCATATATTACCATAATCACTCAGTAATATTCAACATTATCATCATAATCAAATACTAACTCTCGTATCGCTAGTTAATTAAAATCCGAATTAATTTCCAATTAATTATCCCAAATTAATTATTAATCCAAATTAATTTAATAAATCCCATAATTAAAATAAATTTCATTTAATTAATCTCAAAATAAAAGGCACAAAAATATGGGGTATTACATTCTTCCCCCCCTAACAACGGCATTTTGTCCCGAAATTCGAAAAAGTATGGCATACCTGGAAAAATTAGGTATCCTCCAGTACTGAAAACAAAATTCAAAGTAAGGCCCAATGACTACAGCCCTCGCTTCACAACGAGCTTGTTGAACACTCTCGACACCTTATCAGTTATAGGGTCACATTTCAATAAATGCACCTCACCTTGTTTTCTTACTAAACAACATCCGAATAACAATAGCCTATACATCATTGGCCGCATTATATCAATATTATTTGGTGGTCGCACCTCATTTCATATTAATTCCTGTGTTTTTTCTAAACACAAAACTCCCATCCTGGGAGAAACCATAGAACATCTGACTACTCTTGTCCATTCTTCAAATCTTTGTTCCCTGTTGTGTAACTTTTATAAAAGGAAAAGTCACCTAAGAAGGTTTGCGATTATCCCATTATAGTCATTGGACTCTAACTTCTGACTAATCCAAAACTCTATAAATCTGCTCACCTCTAAACATACAGAGGAAGGATAGTAAGGTTTATCTACAAAAAACATCTGTAAGCACCTTGTCCACTATAAATAGGTATGGGTGCTTTCACATAACTCTACTATTAGGTAATATCCTTTACCCATTACCATATTATACTTCACTTACTAGCTATACCCGCTGTGGACATGAAATGATCATAATGAGTCCAAAATTACTTCCATACAGCTCCACCAGTCGTCAATCACCCTGCGCCTACTCCTTGGGCTATAGGTGAGACACCTTTCTCAAAATGAAACGTTATCCCCACTACTTCCTGATACCCCTGTAATACCCCATATTTTTGATGATTTAAATAATTATGGGATTAATTATTACAAAGGGATTAATTGAATTTAAATGTGAGAATTTAATTATTCATTAATCCGGATCTAATAAAAATAAATATTAACTAGCGTGCCAAGGGTTACTACTTATTGATTTAATATTACTGTGCAATATGTAATATGGAACTATACACTTTGATAAATTGTCGAGAGAGAGAATAATACGACAGTTTAGTAAATTAAGTCAGACGTGCATGTGAGTCGTGTCGGGACTAATTTAGTGGAATAAATATATCAATTATTTTTAGTAACTCTTATGGTCATTTCGAGTGTACGTTGAGTCCGGAAGGGTTGAGATTGTCGAAATAGTATACCCGGGTGTTTAGTTTGGGTCCCGAAGCAATTTTAGGCCTAACCGGTACCCCGAGAGGGCATTATGGTAAATTGGATTTTAGGCTTAATTAATGGACGAAAATTAAGAGTTAAATTATCAGCTAAAAAAGTACATTAGGGTTAGAAAGCTACAGGAAGTAAGAATGGCCATAGGAAGTGTGAGGGAGAGCTATTTCCAAGAGAAGAGGACCAAATTGACACCACCTTGCACAACCACCACCACCACCACCGTGTAGATCGGGACAAGGGGAACACACCCATACCAACAACGTCAAGAAATCAGACGACTAATATTTTTAGGACTGTTGTCATCTTATATTTTTACGATTATGTCTTTAGCTATTCAAGATTTAGTAATAATTGTGGACTAATAATATTCTTTCTCGTCTGAGATGCCTCCTCACGTGCACCAAGAGACCGACAGACCCATCCAGAGAAGTCGGTCGTATAGGCTCAGGGGACAATGAACGCAACAGAGGTTGCCGCAATTGTTGCACAAGCGGTGAATGCAGCCTTAGCAGTGGTGCAGCAGGCCCCACCCCAGGTTCAGGCAGTGGCACCAGTTCCATCCATTTCCCACTGCATGGGAAAGAGTTAGAGAGTCCTTTCATAGGGCTTGTCCCCCAGAGTTCATGGGTAGTTCAGATGTGGTTATCGATAGTCAGTGGAAGAAGGACATACAGCGAAACCTTCGTTTGTATGAGTGCACGAAGGTTCAGAGGCAAGTTTTGGCTACCTTCAATCTGAGAGGGACAGCCTTATAGTGGTGGGAGTCCACTACTACTACTACAGAGGAACGAGATTTGATGACTATCAGTGATTTCTGGGTACTCTTCAATCGTAAGTATTTTCCTTTTGCCGTCAAGACTGAGATGAGGTGGAAACTTTTAGACCTCACCCAGGAAGGGAGGACAGTTGCGGAATACAAGGAGGAATTCTAACGATTGACAAACATGGTACCGGAGGAGGTTCCTACTGAGGAGAAGCGCATTCAGATGTTCATGGATGGCTTGACTTGGAGGATACGACAGTATTTATTGGGTAACCTTTCCCTACACTCATATACCGACATTCTGAATGTAGCCTTATTGCATTGTCAGGGCAACCGCTTCCATGCTAAGGGAAGCAAGCGAGGGGGAGAGCCCAGCCATTTGGGAAAGATAGGGGGAGGTAGTGACAGTGGGGTACCAGTTATGTAGAGTCAGAGGAAGGGTTACCAGCAGGGGGATTCTGCTAAGAGGTTTCGTTCTGGAGGTTTCAGGCATAGTCATGGGGGTTGGAGACAGGGCCAGCCACAGGGCCAGCAGCAGGTCCAGCCACCGAATTAGCAACAGGGCCAACAGTAGGGAGGACAGCAGGGACAAGGTAGAAGTGGTAACGGCCAATAGGGCTGAGGCTACCAGGGGAAAAGAGGAGGAAACTTCATTGGGAAATGTTATACTTGTGGCAAGAGTGGCCATAAGAAACAGGAGTGCCCTGATAAGGACAGAACTCCTCGACAACAAGGTGCACACCAGGAGCCCCAGAGACCTATTTTTCCCGCCGCCCTACCAGCGCCATCTCCAGTTCCATCTTTGCGCGCAGTTCCGATGCAGCAGGGACACTTGCAGTACAAATATGTCTATAACGTCCACCAGGCCGCAGTTCCACAAGCATCACCCACAATAGAGGGTAATTTTTCTATCCATTGTACTCTGGGTCGTATCTTATTTGCACGGGGGCATCACACTCTTTTATAGCCACTAACTTTGCATGGGCCACTTGGTTGTTAAGCAGGTTAGAGAGTACGGTGACTTGTGTAGATTCACCGCTAGGTAATGGATCAATGATTTTCTTCATATGCCGGGGAGTACGCATAGAGATTGGAAGTTTGATTTTACCGGCTGATATGCTAGTGTTAGATATGTCCGAGTACGATGCCATTATTGGTATGGATTGTCTAGTCGAGTATAGGGCCATGATTGATTGCTTTAGTAGGAGTATTATGTTCACCATTCCGGGCCAGGAGATATTCTTAGTGGCGATGCCACGTTCTAAGGAAGGGTCATCAACCCATTTGTTTTATATAGAGGATGAGACCTCTGCAGTAGTGGTTCGACTCGATTCAATTCCGGTCATCTGCGAGTTTGCTGATGTATTTCAGGATACATCGGGTTGCCTCCGAGTAGGGAGATCGAGTTTGTGATAGACTTAGCACCAAGCACTCGTCCGATAGCATGTGTCCTTTACCGTATGGCTCCGACGGAGATGAGAGAGTTACGGGATCAGATATAACAGTTATTGGGATAAGACTTCATCCGTAGAAGTACCTCACCTTGGGGTGCCTAGTTCTGTTTGTAAAGAAGAGGGATGGGTCCCTACGACTTTGTATTGATTATTGGGAGCTTAACAAAGTCACGATACGGAATAAGGATCCGTTGCCTCGCATCGATGACTTGTTTGATCAACTGAGGGGAGCGCCCCACTTCTCGAAGATAGACTTGAGATTCGGGTACCATCAGCTACGCATCAGGGAGTGGGACGTGGCTAAGACTTCTTTTCTAACGAGGTATGGATCGTTTGAATTTAGGGTTATGCCATTTGGGGTAACCAACGCCCCAACAGTATTTATGGACTTAATGAACAGAGTATTCAGAGAGTTCCAAGATCAGTTTGTCATTATCTTCATAGATGATATCCTGATTTATTCCCACACTGAGGAAGAACATGTCGAGCACTTACGTATGGTTCTGCAGACCTTACGAGAGCATGTGTTATAAGCCAAGTATGAAAAGTGTGAATTTTGGCAGCGGGAGGTACAGTTTTTGGGACACATTATATTAGAGAACGGAATATATGTGGACCCTAGTAAGGTGTCAGCGGTGAGGGAGTGGGGACAACCCACGACGCCGACGGAGGTGCGGAGTTTTCTAGGATTATCCGGATACTACTGACGATTTATTCAGGGATTCTCTAAGATTGTGGGTCCTATGACAAATATGACTCGTAAGGGCCTATCGTTTATTTGGGATGATGTATATCAGTTGGCATTTGATGAGCTGAAGGACAAGTTGACTTCAGCACCCGTACTATCACTTCCCAGGGCGGGAGTGGAATACCTAGTTTATACTGACGCATCCTTATAGGGGCTTGGGGGAGTACTCCAGCAAGAGGAGAAAGCCATAGCTTTTTCTTCCCAAAAGCTTAAGCCTCACGAGAAGAATTACCCCACCCACGACTTAGAGCTGTCAGCAGTCGTGTTTGCGCTTCGAATTTGGAGGCATTACTTATTGGGGGAACAGTTTCACTTATTTACAGACCACAAGTCACTGCAGTACTTATTCACGTACAAAGAGTTGAATATGCATCAATGTCGGTGGCTTGAGTTTGTAAAAGATTATCAATTCGAAATACACTATCACCCGGGAAGGCTAATGTAGTTGCTGATGCATTGAGCGGCAGGCCGATAGATGACTCGACCAAGGTGTGGAAAGTAAAATGGAAGGAATTGGGACATTAGGATACTGCGGCCCGATAATTTATGTCTGCGATGACAGTTACGCCTCAGATTGTTACGCGAGTGGTACAGGTACAGGCGGCGGATTCGTTCTGTCAAAATCGGATTAGGCAGCTTTTAGCCGGGGGAGCCGAGTCTTATTCAGTAAGTTTTGAGGGTGGTTTGCGCTTCAATGGGAGACTCGTTGTTCCAGACGGGGAGGAACTTTGACATGCAGTAATGATGGAGTTTCATGGGTCCCGATTTGTGGTACATCCCCGTGGGGACAAAATGTACCTGGATATGAGGCGGCAATATTGGTGGAGCAGGATGAAAAAGGATACCGCAGAGTTTGTATCCAAGTGTACCACTTGATAGTCAGTAAAAGTGGACCATTAGAGACCACCAGGTTTGCTTCAGCAGTTGGAGATTCCTACATGGAAATGGGAAGGCATTTCCATGGATTTTATCATCGGGTTACCCACTTCGTAGACGGGGCAAGATTCTATATGTGTTATTATGGATCGATTGACGAAAGTAGCCCAATTTTTGCCCCTCAGGATAGACTACACAGCGGGACAGTATGCTCAGCTATTTATTGCAGAGATAGTGAGACTGAATGGTGTGCTTCTTAACATCGTGTCGGACAGAGATAAGACGTTCATATCTCATTTTTGGGAGAGTTTCCAAGAGGCTATGGGTACCGAGTTGCGATTGAGTACAATGTATCACCTATAGACTGATGGACAAACTGAGCACACTAATCAGATGCTCGAGGACATATAGCGCATGTGTATCCTTGATTTTGGGGGAGGTTGGGAGAAGTATCTCTCACTCGTGGAGTTTGCTTATAACAACTCCCACCAGTTTATGATAGGCATGTCCCCGTTCGAGGCATTTCATGGTAGACCTTGTCGTTCTCCAGCATGTTGGCTTGAGGTGGGAGATAATAAGCTACTCGAGCCATAGGTGATACAGGATACGTCGAGTAGGATTGAGATGATTCGGGATCGCATACGGGTAGCCCAAGACTGACAGAAAAGCTACGTCGATGCAAAAAGTTTCTTTCGAGAGTTCGCAGTGGGGGACCAGGTTTTGTTGAGAGTATCTCCGATGAAGGTAGTAATGAGATTCGTGAA
This sequence comes from Sambucus nigra, assembly GCA_949130495.1. NCBI lineage: Eukaryota > Viridiplantae > Streptophyta > Magnoliopsida > Dipsacales > Adoxaceae > Sambucus > Sambucus nigra. The sequence continues at coordinate 320,021,736 of OX422224.1, read as the reverse complement.
GAAAGGGAAGTTGGCTCCGAGATATGTAGGACCATTCCCTATTATAGAGAGGGAAGGACCAGTGGCTTGCAAACTTGGGTTACCGGAGCACTTACATCGTATCCATAATGTGTTCCACATTTCATCACTGAGGCGATACCTTCGGGATGAGTTGGCACACACTCACATTGCGATTGAGGAGATTGAGTTACAGCCAGATAGTTCATATGAGTAGAGATCGGTGGCTATCCTAGATTATAGTGAGAGGTGGCTGAGGTCAAAGGTAGCTCCACTTGTCCGGGTGCAGTGGTAGCATCATAATATGGAGGAGTCTACTTGGGAGCGTGAGGCGGATATGCGTGAGAAATATTCAGATTTATTTATACCAGGTATGCCTTATTTTTTCGAATTTCGGGACAAAATTCCTTTATTAGGGGGAAGTATGTAATATCCCATATTTTTGATGATTTAAATAATTATGTGATTAATTATTACAGAGGGATTAATTGAATTTAAACGTGAGAATTTAATTATTCATTAATTCGGATCTAATAAAAATAAATATTAACTAGCGTGACAAGGGTTAATACTTGTTGATTTAATATTACTGTGCGATATGTAATATGGAACTATACACTTTGATAAATTATCGAGAGAGAGAATAATACAATAGTTTAGTGAATTAAGACAAACACGCGTGCGAGTCGTGTTGGGGCCAATTTAGTGGAATAAATATATCAATTATTTTTAGTAACTCGTATGGTCATTTCGAGTGTACCGTTGAGTTCGAAAGGGTCTAGATAGTCGAAGTAGTATGCCCGGGTGTTTAGTTTGGGTTCCGGGACAATTTTAGGCCTAACCGGCACCCTGAGAGGGCATTATGGTAAATTGGATTTTTAGGCTTAATTAATGGATGAAAATTAAGAGTTAAATTATCAGCCAAAGAAAGTACATTAGGGTTAGAAAGCTACAGGAAGTAAGAATGTCCATAGGAAGTGTGCGGGAGAGCTATTTTCAAGAGAAGAGGACCAAATTGACACCACCTTGCACAACCACCACCACCACCGTGTAGATCGAGATAAGGGGAACACACCCATACCAACAACGTCAAGAAATCAGACGACTAATTCAAGGCAAGTGTTTATAACTTGCTGTATTTCGGTATTTATCATACTCATGTTAGTATAGGACTGTTATAAACATGTTTCGGTTCATAAAAATAATGAAATTGAGGAATTTGGATATGTAAGTTGATTCTGAGATTTGTTAAATTGAAACCCTTCATGTATGTAGACTAGAAATCAAGTTTTGAGGAACTTATGTGTAGAACAAATCTGGAAATTATGGGTTCTTGAATATGAATTGGAAGAACTAGGGTTTTGATAAATTAAATTGGGGATTTCATGTTTCATGGATGATTCGTAATGAATTGATGATTCTAGGATGTTAGAATTCACATATTATTGATGGAATTCTAATTAGAACTATTTGTTTGGAGTTTTGGATGTTGAATTAGAGGTTTTAGGTTTAAAAATGGTGGAAAACGCTAAAAAATATGGGTAGAAGACGAACAACGCAATCTCGCGCGAAGTCGCTCAGTCATTCAAACGACATGCCATCTGGTTCGAGAGACAGTGAAATTTTGGAAATTTCTTAGAATCCAGTTTTGAGTTTATTGGTTCATGGATGAGAGATAAATTTCCAAGTAATAAACTTAAGTAAGGCAGAATCTTGAAAAAAGTATGAGCGACTAAATACTTTAATGAATTCGGCATGGAGAGAATGTACCTTAGAGATTACGAGAGGGATAATAATCTCAATAACTGTATTACGAAATGTTGAAATCAAAATACGTAAGATAAGTATATATGTAGGTGAGGGAAATACCTATAAATTATAATAGGATGTGTGTATGCCTATTATGTATCATTATTATTATTAAAGGCACTAATGGGTGATAACCCGGGGGTGTAAGAGTCTTATTATTAAGTGTACTAATGGGTGATAACCCGGGGGTACAAGAATGAATTATAAGTGTACTAATAGGTGATAACCCGAGGGTACAATATTTTGGTTAGGTGCGCTAATGGGTCATAGCCCGGGGGTGCAGTATATATATATATACATACATATAGGGCAGATGTGACTATATGTATATATGTACGTGAGTTTGTGAATCAACCTACTATGTATATCTTGTAGAGATGGGCATGTAAATTTGTTAAGATAATCTTAAGAGTATAATCGATTTATCATGAAAATGGGAAAATATATTAATTAGCTATTCGACATAGGCTAATTTGATAACGTATTATATGGGCGATAGGGGTTTACTAATAGTGAGAATAAATACTATTAGGATGGATTCAGACTAGTTATATTGGGTGGTATAGTTAAGGAAAAATTAGATACACGTTAGGCGTGCACAATAGAAGAGAGGTGAGAATCTCATGTGACAGTTCGAACTAACATGCACTTGATACTTGCTTAACTGTAATTTTTAAATACTTTCTTAAACAAATATTTTTACACATCGGGCTCTGACCCATTTCTTGCATCTCTTCTCTCTCTTACTTTATGTATGTATAATATCAGGTGCTCAGCCAGAGGGACATCAGGCTTAGAGACTCATCTTTCTTGGCGTGCTGCAGTTGTTGTGGAAGCTGTAGATCTTTGTATTAGACGCCTCGATTATTTCATTTCCATTCTTTATAGACATCCTCTTTAGGGCATGTGTCGCCCATTCCTTGGACACCTTTTAGAGATTATGTTCACTTTATTTCTCATTCATTTTCATTTGGATTGATGGTTACTATTGTTTTGGTTTAGAGTTTTGAACTGGAATGTTTTATCCAGTCATATCTATTTCAGCATGTGATTTTGATTCAGTATTTATATTAATTAATTATGCGTGGATGGTTTATAATATATTTCTTGATTTGGTAATTAAATGGTTTTAATTAATAAGAAATATGTTTTGACACTTAGCTTAATTATATTAAGTGATTAAATAAGTTATTATGTTTTCGACGGTGATGCTAAGAATGAACCAACCGAACATTCTGTTTTAAATTTTATAAAGGATTGATCGCCCGATATTTAATTGGGTGGGGTGTCACAACCCCATGTTGAAGGTGGATTTTGGGGATCTCATCCTAGTTCAGAATACTGGGTAGGACCATGTATCGGCGCGTTCACTATCTAATAGTGTAAATCACCCGAGGATATAACAATTAATTTCCTTCTGGACAACCTGTTCCAAACATTTGAAGGAACTCGTTACTTATCTATAAGTTGGCAACCCAGCAAATAAATTTACCAACTTGACTCTTCCATCACTGGAATCGTTGGCTTGATAAAAAAATTTTGGTTAATCCTCTTACTCCAACCGATCTACTACTTACTATACCCCTTTCAACACCGACTTTCACTTATAATTCTTTCCGTTAAGTGATACTTTATAACCCTATTTTTCCCTCGTCGGATACCAAAAGTTTTCATCACGATGTGCACTTCTGGACTCTTTATATCTTATTGACATCAGCATTCTTTTTACGCGCAAGTCACTCTCAGTGTTCTACTTGGTAGAACTCTGCTCCAATTTGTCCATAATCGTTAATTATTTGCCTTTTCAAGGGATACTCCCTTTTTAAATGGCTTCATACTTCTTTTCAACCAATTTCGGATGTGCTACTCTGATTGCACGTGAATATATAGATTGTCGTTCTTCTCACGACGCTTAATCCACTCTACCACTTCCATTTTTTCATATTGGTCTCACAAGCATAAATTTCACCCATCTCTATGTCACTTCTTCCGGCGATTCTGACACAAGCAAACCAAGGTGTCCATATTCCCTATAAAATGTGCATACGAGTTTAAACATCATATACGCTTCATACATACTCCTAATTCTTTATCGCCCCAGTATTCGCAACGTGGCTATACCACTTGGGCATTCTCAATCACCCTAGAATTTGAAATTTTAAATCCTCCTTAACATCAGTCCATCCTTCAACCCGCCGCAATAAAATAAAATTTTCAATAATTCTCCCTACTACCAACCTTAAGCTAAGTTTCATGTGTGGGATGTCTCGCAAAGAGAAATCCAAATAAGGAACCCCCCGATACACTACTACCTAGCATTGTCGATCATCGAAATTCGTTAGGCCCTCAGTCCACATCGTGTACCCCTATATTCCCGTCTATTGACACTAAAATTACATCTCCTTTCGCAATTATACTTAAACAAGGAAGTTTCTTCGAAAGACACTATCACTTAACATTGGTGGATATCGTATTCCATAAACATTGTGAACATATAATCAGGGATCTCGAAATCCTGTCCCCAAACATACTACTATGAGTCTTAACTCCTACGTCTCCAAGGGGTGATATAACAATGCACTTTTCCTATTACCTAGTGCTGAGCGTTAAACATAATAACAAGATAAATCTTTCCGTTGAACAGTAAACTCAATACACTCCGAATCATATTAACAAAGTCCTTACACATACCGGGACCAAATATTCGAGACCCTTATACCTTTCGAAGTCTCGATAGTATATATATATATATATATATATATATATATATATCTATATAATAAAGCAGGAGGGCTTTTTGCCACATCATACAACTATTGCCACATCATATAGCCACGTCATACAACTTTTTACACATTATACAACTTTTGCCACATCATATAAGTTTATACACAAAACCTATATAAACAACTTTTGTATCTATATATCTAATGGGTTTGAATCTAACGGTTTAATAGTTTTCCACGTAGCATATTTTATTTGGACATTCATCTTAGTATTTGAAATCCCGCCCAAATACTCAACTGTAATTTTTCTAATAAGATCTTACCTCGAGCCTCTCAAAATGGAGATCTTTCCTCGAGCCTCTCAAAAAGTCCAACTCCTCAGACAAACACTCCTCACGGTTGAAATTAAGTTGGAGGGGTTTGGATCCTACGGTTCTGAATAAATCATTCATCAAAGCACAAGGCTCGAGAAAGACCCATGCTTAAAGAAATCTGCACCGTCATGGACCTTCAAGCATACCTCACAATCTCCAATGCAAGCTTATAGCCTTTATTCTCTCTCTCTCTCTCTCGAAGTATCAAGTGGTTTCCTTCATGAACTTCCTCTCTCTCAAGTGGTTTCCTTCCTCATGACCCATTGATATGTCCAGAAAACCCAGACCCTAGCCAAAGAGAGTCGTCCACTTTCCTGTTTTGAAGTAGTGGCTCTGGTAGTCGCTGAAGAAGGCCATATTGAGATCAACCAGCCACCGTTTCCTGTGAAGTTTCTACCGGATTTCCACTCCTCCCATCAGATTTTCCAAAGCACTCCCGTCTCAGGTAACGTTAAACTTTTGGGTTGCGATTCAACAGTTGTGATTCAACAGTTTCTTAGCTTTTGTTCATATTTTGGAACGATTTGGATCTTTTTAGTCCCGTCTCCTGTAACTTTAACGTTTTTTATTTTGTTTATTTCTTTTTTTTACAGGTTATGATAACCAAGCATAAAGGGTATTTTATATCACCGAGATAATCCACTTCTTCTCCCTTCTCATTCTGAACCTCCTTTTTTTAGATCTAACTCTGTAACGTATGTGAAAGAACTTTTGTTTTTGTTGTGATAATTTTCATATGATAAAGTCAAGAGTGTAGGTGACAGACTCATATGTGACGGGTCTATCTTTCGCCTACATACCTGTTCACATAGTTCACACAGTTACACTATTCCTCCACGGTTCTGTTGCTTTTATATATTTTTTTGTTTACGTTTTATTTTTGGTTCAATTTTTGCCAGGTGGTTGCTACTATTTACTTAAGTTTTTTTTGCTGATATTTGCATCTAAAGGCCATCGATAAAGAAATTGTATGTGTTCTATCTCTCATTTGTTTATGTGGAGCTTTTGGGTTTCAAATTAGAATTTTGGATCTTTTTTTTGTGTTTTTGGGAGCTTTCTTTGACGGAAGCTTTAATTTTTTGTTTTCAAAATTTATTTTTATAAATGAATTTTTGTTAAAGATTCAGTTCCTTCTTTCTACATTTAGGCATTTATTATTTTTTTAAATTATTAATTATCATTTGTTAAAATAATTTTAATTTTAATTAGTATAAAAATAGAAGTTTAACGTTACAAGTAATTTGTGCTTTACTCACTGGAGTATACCAACAGCATGTCCTAAGTGTGATGAGGTAGGATTTTTTAAAGTTAAGCTAAAGTTCTAATTTTATGGGAACTGCTTATATCTAAGGTTTGGAAGATGTTTCATCATAGTTCTCAAATATAGTTTGTCTCCCCTATTTGAACTATATAAAATTGTGTCATCACTTTCAATTCATTGAAATGTGTAAATTTTTATTTAATTAGTCTATAAGTTAAAAGGTCATGCTCATATAAAGTTAGTAGAAATATATTGCTAGGTTGAGTTTGATTTTAAACAGAAATCAATAATAGTATTATGGGTACAATATTTTATTTATCTTAAGGTTTTATAAATTAAAACGAGTAAAGCATTAAGACATAGTACATGGAATGTATGTTTCATGTTATTCTGTTGTAATATATCCATGTTTCCATCAGTGTTGATATTTCAAGCAAATAATTTGAGTTGCGCATTTGGTATAAAAGCCTAAAGCCATGATGTTTGTACAAACTTAAATGCTAAAGCTAATAATTCAATTATATTTTTATATATAAGAGGTGTATTTAATTTATATTGGTTCAGATTTGAAAAGTTATTTTGGGTTTACTGTTGGTTGCACCTTGATGTTTTTACAAACTTAAATGTTACTTATGTAGGACATTTTAGAAGTGTTTGATCAAATGATTGAAAGGATACCATTCCACATTCTAGCTTCATGGGCTCCTGTCAAATGTCCATCTTTAGTATTTGTGTTTTAGTCATTCAGTTTCAGCGGGTGAATAAATGATGATTGTAATTTTTTTTAAAAATGCTAATATATTTTCTAATTTCCTATTGTTCATATTATAATTTGTAGTTAGTGCTGTGAAAATCACAATATAGAGTAAGTTTGTTTTTCTCCTTGATTGATTATGGTGGTCATAAAAATTTTGTTGATTAGTTTGTACTAATTTGTTAGAAGGTTATTTATTGTGATTCATTAACATAAGAAACTTTAATTATATTTCTTTTGCAGGATTTTCTTTGCTAGGGATGGTTGGAAGAACTAAAGTCGAGTATTTTATCTCTTTTCTCATTTAGTCCATTTCCCTTACATTTAAATCTTTGGCAGGAGGGTGTTTGAGAACTAATATCATGGAAAGGACACTTTTTTTTGTGTTGTGGGCTTGGTGATGAACATGTTTTTTTGTAAAGATTTGATTCTCTCATTTATGTAGTGATTTGCTTTTGTTATTGAGTTGTCAATGTCGTCAATTCATTTTTTTGTTATTTTTTTTAATTATTATTTATGATGTGTGTGTCAATGAGGGATAGTTTATAAAGGGATGTAGTAGTCATAAGTAATTTATTTTTTCTACATCAGTAGTTGACTGTTTTAGACATGGCAACCACTGGAAGGACTAAAATTTGTTGGGATCAAGAAAGTTCCATTTCAGGTTTCCAATTTTTTATATAAATTAAAGGACTATATTTACATTAATAGACAAATGTGATAACACCTTCCAAGTAGGATGAATAGCTTTAAATTTTTCCTAAATTCATATAACAATGAAATTGATTTGAAAAGAACAACACACATGCTCATAAAGGGCACCATGATGTCAAAATGTTTATTTTGATGGCTAATCAAGTAAGAGTCCTGGACTAAAAAATGACATGGATCACATTCCTTTCACTTTTAATATTTTCAAATTGACTATTTGATTTTCAAATTTAATGACAAAGCATCAAAGTTATTTAGCGAACTTGATTAAAAAGCACGTGTAACTTTTCTAATTTGATTAAGGTTAGGAAAATTCAATTCAACATTGCAATACATTTTTAAATATATTTGTTATGCTATAGACATGTTTATCCCTAAGCAGGGGTATATTCAACATTGGTAAGGACTAAGGTGTGTGTGAAAACTAATAATTTGTAACAATGTTAGTGATAAATATTCATTGACATATGTTTAACGAAATTGGAATGCATACTGAAACAAATGTTCTGTCTTGAGTACGAAGTATACCAAATTCGAGAATGTATTAAGAAAAAAGTTGTCATCGTGCCATCGGCACGGGTAAACCCTAGTATATATATATATATATATATATATAAGTATATAAACGTGAGCCCGACCCTCTCACAGATGGGGTCTCGCCAGAACAAGACATTCTACACCAAGGTAGTAACCCCGATAGACTTGTAATATCCAAACACTATCGGTTTAATCATTATTATAAAACCATAATTAGGATAATATCATACCCCTATAACACAACACTAAAACGAGTAATTTCAATAAAGTATATACCACTATCGATACACCCATTCATTCTCCGCGGATAACACTAAAGGTAACCCCACTATACTAGGGAAAATATTCACATAAATAATAACATTGTCGATATACTCATTAAACTCGTTTCTCATGCGAATATAGCAATAAAAAAAATTAGTAACTCGTTCTTGTCACATACAACACGCATCATCATCTGAGGATATAACTCATACTTCTACCTTGCCAATCAGCCTGGCTTCTTAAATGGTTCCGGTCTTGACACGCCTATCCATACCAAACTGAAAATTTCAATAACTATTGCACTTGCTAGGCACCATACACTTATTCCTTTACTTGCTTCGGAATTTTTTTTAACGAACGGGTTTCACTCCCCATAAAATACCTCTACACATACTCCTCTTATCTTCCGATCACACTGACCATGTTAGGGTTCTCCTTCTCTCGGACTTTGGTAGTCTTGACTCTGATGTCTACCTCCTTTGTTCCCTTACCTTGGATGGACCTAAGGAATACGCTACTGGATTCAATAACTCTTACCAAATTCACCATCGCTCGGTAAAAATTTAGCTATCCGAATCATCTAAAAGGGGTCCCCTGATGAGTCTCCCCCTTGTTGTGCTTTACTAACACCGTTTCACCCAGTCTTACTCTTTGACTAAATTCTTCGATTCTTGTAGCTCCCCGAACAAGGAAGCGTTAACATCCTCATCGACAAACACAACATTGTTGTCATCTGCCTTGATTACCCAAGCAAAATTTCCCAAAAGTGCTAGCAAAATTGTACCTACTTCATCCGGTGCAAGGTTTGCTAATTGATTTAATTCCTTTTTATACAGTGACCTCTGTCCAACCCTCTTGTATGAGTTCAGAACAACGTTCGCATCTTATCCTGAACAATTGATGAAGGAACTTGAGGTTAAACTGTACCTAAGATTCTTCCGTTGACACAACATTCCTCTAATAAATGTGGTAATTGACTCCAACCATAATAACTTTGCTCCGACAAGCCAAGAAATTCTTACCCCAAATTTCACTTCCGGTTAGCCACACTCCGACATATGCCCAAGCCTTTGGATATTTTACCTTCGTTGGATAACACGCACGATTTTTGCACTCCTAGAATTTCCACTACCGATTCTCTTCAGTGTTTCGTCTGACATTCTCCCAATCCAACCTGGTTGGGTGAGCCTAATTCGACTCCACTTTCTACTATAGCGGTACCTGAGTGTCATATGTTGTGCCCAAGCTGCATTTACCATCCTGGCTTTCCGTACCATAATAGGGGCGACCTCAACTACGGTCATCATTCTTGAACATACCCAATAAGTTCAACCGAGCTTCGCCTCTTGTTGTCTGCCCAACTGTCCTTGCCTGACATAGTTCATTGTTCGGCACACGAACACACCAGAATGCAAATAAGATTCACTATCATATACATTATAGCATGAGAACGAAATCTCACCAAAGAAATCAACAATCCTAAACATAGGGCTCTATATCAAAGAAAGATACGCTGGAAGCATGATAAGCCTCACAGATCCTAAAGGACACTACAACCAGATGCTCTGATACCACCTGTGGCACCCCAACTAATTAAATACCGGGTAGCTACTCCTTTATTAAACAAATACAGAATGTCAAGTTGGTTCAGTCTTAGCATCACTGTCGTAAAAATTTAGTTACTTACTAGCCACGTAATATTTAAAATAGAGAGATGCCAAATTTTATTAATTAAATTAACAATAACCAAGTAATTAAATCATCAACCACCAATCGCATAAACAATCTCATATGAATAACCAACGAAATGAAATAAACTGGGTCCGGAGTAAACACTCCAATAATAATGCGAGAGTAAAATAAAATCCCGATACAAGAGTCTGAATAAATCAGCTAACATCTGAAACAAAACTAAAAGTCTGAGGATGCTATCTCTAAATGGAAATGGGTGACATGCCCTAACAGATGAGTAACCCTGAATAGAATCAAGTGCAGAATGTGATGGCGTCTAATACCGAGATCCTGTAACTTCCACAGCAGCTACATCACGTCGATGTAATGGAACTCCTATGATTGGCGTCCCTGTGGCTGGGCACCTAAAATGTTTTGACAAAACAAAATAGATTTGGAGGAAAATGGGTCAGATCTCGAGGTGAAAACAGTTTGAAAGTATAGCAAGTGTTGAAATTACAATTAAACAACACATATTATAAACATGTTAGTTGCGCACTCTCACATGAGTTTCTCACCTCTCAACTAATGTGCACTCTTAATGTATACACTTAACCCATCCTAGTTATGCCAATATATAACTAGTCTGTACCACTTCCTGTCTTCACATTCTAATATAGGGTGTCTACTTGTATTACCCAAATATGTCATAGTTATATCCCACATTCACATTCATTAAATTACTTATCTCAAGTGTTATTTAAATTCTCATTCTTATCCCATTCAAATATCTTAGTTATTCACATCTACTAAGCAAACGGTGAACCAGTCACAAGTATATATATAAATCACTCTCAGTACATACACCCCTAGGCTAAGTTGTGGTGCATGCATACTCTTCTATCAAATACATGTACATCACGTACATAAGGATCACGTGCTCCGAATCACTCAGGAACCATCTTTATACAAATCACACATATTTGAGGCGAACATAGTTCACATACCCATGGGTCATGAACATACCTACGCTCCTAAGGTCAGTAGACTTATCCATTCAACGATAATCCCTTTCAAGTCCTATGTTCTGAGGTATCAATCTAAAGTCCCCCCGAAGGCACAAAGAGACCAGACTATCCTCTTATGAACGACCACCCGTGATAGCAAGTGTGGTAGGTATGTTATACACACAATAATCTATATACTAGAAAATCACACAACCAGTATATATATAATTTCAATATAGGTATACTTCTTCCCTATATATTAAGTTTCACCCACAATATTTTCTTTCTGAATATTTTAAGTAATATTTATTTAACGCGGCAACTCTCGTCATACGAATTCGGGTACCTATACCTAGCCCAAGTGGATACTAGGTCTCCCATTTGCTCCTACGGTTATCTCAGCAATTTAAAATCCCTCTACAACTGTTCATAACCTTACATTATCTTTCATTCCAACTTCAGTCCCAAATCGAAAGATTCCAAACCATCCTCACTCGGTAACCACTCGTAATTATAACGTTCGATCCCATAAGTTATAACATTTTTCGGGCAATAACTAAGACCCTACTGACCTTAACTAAGTCTTACAATATTATATTAATCACCCTAATAATTATTATCGGGTTTGGGATTTTCATCAAACCTTAAAGGAAAATAAATACCAAAAATCAGAAGAGGTCGATCGATCGACATTCTTGAGTCAATCGATCGATCAAGTAGGTATTTTCTCAGAATTCCCTTAGACAGTTGTGGGTTTCCTCTTTTTACACCTCCAATTCTTCATTACAACGTCCCAAACTCCCAACCAAGTATACTAATCATCATACAAACATGTTTACATAATTTCTAACATTTTATAATCATTAAATCATCCTTAATTAACAGTTTCTTGGATCAAAAGTCATAATTATTCCTCTAAACCTAGTTCTTCAAAAATTTTCCAAGAACATCATAAATTCTGACTAAATTTTTTACTTCCCTACACATGGAGCATGATTCCATATCTAATATACGGCCAGAAGTTTTAACTACATGCAACCCTACCCGGATTGAATGTTTAATTCTCCCATTTCATAATTTATTTAATTGTTTATGATAAATCTTCAAATCTACACTATCATGTAAAATATATGCTTTGAATATTTGCAAGATAAATCACTTTTCCTGAATTAGAGATTTTGATCCTTTGAAGCAGATGGTATGGGAGTGATCCTCATTTTCCGATCTATCCGGTGGTGGTGCCTTTGGTGTAAAAGCCTCTAAGGGTTGGTTCTCTTTTGGGAACTTCCTTCTATTACTCTCTATTGGATGTTTATGATTTTTGGTTGTGAAAGCCTAAGGGACTCAAGTGTTGGATGATATAATCAGTCTAAAATTCGTAGGTTTCTATTCACCAAAAATAAAAATGACTAATATACCCCCTCGGGTTTCCGGTTAGGCTTAAAAATGTACCGGAACCCAAACTAAACCCCCGGCTAGTGTTTTCTGACTATCTCGACCCTTCTGGACACGTTGGCTCACTCAAAATAATCATACAGGGGACATAAAAATAAATTACTTTTAAATCCATTAAATTGAGTCCTCACACGACTGACACACGCGCCCAAACTTAATTACCGAATCTACCGTATTTTTAGCTCACGACACTATTAATAAATTCAATAATCATATATTACCATCCATAATCACTCAGTAATATTCAACATTATCATCATAATCAAATGCTAACTCTCGTCTCGCTAGTTAATTAAAATTCGAATTAATATCCAATTAATTTTCCCAAATTAATTTAATTAATCCAAATTAATTTAATAAATCCCATAATTAAAAGAATTTTCATTTAATTAATCTCATAATAAAAAGCCATAAAAATATGGGGTATTACACTTATTCACGGGATTAAAAGACAAGAAGGAATGTGTATACTACTATTCCCATTTTAAATTTAGGTACACCCACAACCCATACTTATGATATTTATTCTTATGGCACATTACTAGATTATCCCGTATAACGGTTCTTCTCTTATTCTTATTTATGGGATTATTCCAAACCCTCTTCGTAACACTAGTGAAATCCTATCTCCCTAAGTGTAATTTCAGTAGGTAATATTTTACTTTACGACGTAACTTCCTTACGAGTCTCACCCTTTAGACACACATTCCCGTTATTCCTTAAGTGTAAAACACCTCCGTTAAATGTTAATCTCGTCTTACATCAAAGGTTCTATTTTTATGAAGTCCTACTGGTCTTCTTTATATCCTAAAATGTTCTAACAATAATGTCCAAGAATTTCTATTAATTTAAGTTGGAATAACCTATTTAAGAGTGGAATTTGAGTTTTCCAGGAGGGGTCGATCGATCGATGGAAGGTGCTTGATCGATCGATGAGTTGATCGATCGATGCTTTTGGGTTGATCGATCGATCAAGCAAATATGGCGAAACTGTAGAATTTCCAGTTGCGGGGATGCTATTCCAAAATCATTCAAATCATCATATTTGGTTTTCAAACTTCCAACAAATTATACCACAAGTGTGATATCCCCAAATAATGAATATTCTATGTAAGTCATGGAGTTTTCATCATTTATAACGAATTAAAAGGGTTAAAATCCAGAAAATTACAAGAACCCTAATAATTTCTTTAACTTATTTCCTCCCATTCTTTTCCCATATTTTCTACTCCTAACTCAATGAATTTCATGATTTAACCTCTACTTATGATTTAGATTTCCAGAACACGTCTTTTATCTATACATCATGCAAATTCGAGTCTCCGAAATATGTTTTCTTTCATAAAAACTACTTCTAATCAATCCTGGGCTAATATCATTGAAGCATTAACTAATATAGAGCAAGATAAATACTTGCCTGGGAATTCTTGGCTCAGATTTGTGGAAAAGATTGGTGTGATTGTGATCCTCGTTGCGCGATCTAAAGTTTGGCGGTGACGGCGATGCAAACGGTGGAGTTCTTGGCCTAGAACTCGTTGGAAAGCTTCTCCTCTTCCCTTCCAATGGCCGTCTTAGGTTTTTGGTTATTCTAACCCTAGAAGACAACTCCTATTATCTGATATACTCTTATAAATTTCGTGGGTTTCCATGCCCAAAAATGTAAAATGTCTAAAATGCCCTCACGGGATGTTAATTAGGCCTAGAAACACCCCGAGACACAAACTAAACCCACGGGTACATTATTTTGACTATCTCGACCCTTTCGGACACATTGACGTACTCAAAATGACCATACAGCTGACTTATAATTTATTCACTTTTAATAGTTCGAATTTAATCCCGACACGATACAAGCGCATCTCGATAAATTTCCAAAATTATCAAATTAGATTCTCGTGATAATTTTACTAAATACAGTTGCACCTCTTACTTTACCCATAAAGTAACTTACAAAAAAATTCTAATAATTACGAACTCTCATCACGCTAGTAAGTATTTAAATGATTTTCCGAATTAATATTAAATTAATATCTCTAATTAATTTTAATAAATCCCCAAAATTAAAAGTCATAAAAATACGGGGTATTACATAGAATTTGGAGGATTGTTTCTAACAATTAGTTTTCTATTCTAATAAATGGTCAAATGACAGGGTATTTTAAATCCTTCAAAGGTCTCAAACAAGGAGATCCTCTTTCTCCTGGTCTCTTTACTATTGTAGCTTAATCTTTGAACCATGCTCTGCACAAACTCATATTGGAAGGGAAGATAATACATTTTTCATATCCTAGAGGATACTCCCTAATATAAAATTTGAGTTTTGTTGATGATATCATAATATTTTGCAATGGAGGCAATTAAAGCTTAAAAACTTTATGATGTTCTTGAAGAGATTTGAAAAATCTTCAGGCCAAGTTACAAACTACTCTAAAATTAGTTTCACAATGCATCATTCAATTAATAGAAGAAGAATTAAATCCATGGAATAAATTACCCAATTCACAAGGAAGATCATTCCTCTCAAATACTTGGGTTACTCTATCTTTTATGGGAGAAATAAACATTGCTATTGTGCAGACTTGATTCATAGAGTTCAATATAAATTAGAGGGATGGAAATCTATTTTTTTTTCTTGTAATGCCAGGAAAGTCCTAATCAACTGAGCTCTAGGTTCTATACCTATCCACTTTTTAGAAGCTCTAAAACCTTCTACCGTAACCCTTAATGATATCCAATCTCTATCAGCAACTTCTTATGGGAAGAATCTACAAAGTTTGGTAATAAGCATCATTGGATAAAATGGGATCAACTCTGCTATCTGGTTCAAGAAGGAGGGCTAGGAATTAAATCAATAACAAATATCACTAAAGCTTTGAGCCTAAAGCTACGGTGGAATTTTACTAACACTAGTAGCTTGTGTCATGTGTTTTTAAAGTGCGGGTCCAAATCTAATTTTGGTAGCAGGCCCAAATCTGTTTTAATGATGAATCAAGTAAAGGATGAGTCAGACAAACACTCTACAGTGATCAATGACAAGTTAACAAAATCATCTTGGCACTCAATCAAGATGACCAGATGTTCCTCTCTTATTTGCAAATTTATATGGAATAAAAAAATTCCCCCAAAAATCTCTATGTTACATGGCTTGGATAAAATATGACTACTTCTCTTCCTACCTGGAAGTGATATATTTGCTTGATCTAATATTTTTTCATTTTGATAATTTGTTCCTGGTAATATTGGAACTTGTATATTTTTCACAGCAATTGATTTACTAGATTGTCCTTTAAAGAAATTTGTAGTTTTTTTTATTTTTAGTTTTCCTAATCATTTTCAGGAAAATTCGTTTGCCAGTTGAGAGTTTATTTTTAAATAAATATTATTTCCAAAGACTTGAATTTCAACACTATTTCATTATTTTTAAGGTTCTTCTACAATTTATTGTAGTATTCATTGTTTTGGTACTTCTAGATCTCTCCAATTCATCAATCTTGGTTTGATTGTTGAATCAAATGGTTTGGGTTCAACTATTTCTATCAGATTCATGTCCATAAAATGTGTTGTTGTGTTGTGGTAGTGTAGTCAATTCATGAATTGTTTTCCAAGTTATTGACAAATTTCTAGAGGTGAATTTTATTTCTATTTCTTTGGTTTGAATTTTTATTTTTACATAATCCTCAATATTAGGATCTTTAATTGAAGTAAAGAAATTTAATTTTATATTAAACTAGATAACTCCATTAACTAAATTGGATTGTCCTCCTCTTATGATTGCATTAATCGAATTATTCAATCTTTTATCTAAGACCAAAACTGATATAGGTATATCCATATCTTGTCTGAATAAGGCAGTGATATATATTTGGATTAATCCAATATGGATATATTTTATTTCTAAATGTTTTCTCTTTCAGCGCTTTATTTTCTTTTTATCAAATAATGTAATTTCTGTTTTTTCTTCATCAGTTGATGTAGTTGTGGTGTTTCCGTTAAATTGCTCAAATATTCTTGTTGAGAATATTTTGTCTTTGGTTTTCTAATTCCTGTAATTGGTCATTGGTAAAAGTTATTTCTTCACCAATGACATCCCTGCGAGTTAGTGTTTCTAACTCATTTTCATAACTATCTCGTATTTATGTCGTATTGTACATAAATATGACTTCATCACCAGATGATTCTAAATCTGATTCTAGTTCATATAATATTTTCTCATTATCAGAAGTATCTGAAAATTCATCACTAAAACATACTTCAAATTCTTGTTATTCAAGGAATTTTATCATTCTTTTTCCACTTTTCCATTTCTTTGGGCATTCAGGTGCATAATGTCCTTCTTCATTACATATGTAACATTTACATTTCTTTTTTATATTTTTATTTTTTAAAAAAAATATTTTTTTCAATATATTTTTTATTTTTTGAAAAAGTTGATTTCTTTTTCCAAGGTTTCCATTCGAATCTCCATTTTTGAGATATTTTGAAAGATCTTGGTGGGTTACATCCTATCATCCAGTTTTCTTTTAAAATTTTATCACAACAATTATATCCAGATTTGAAATTTTGGATTTGGTTTTTTACTTGCTCTTTTGCTTTTATGTCTACACATTTTTCGGATATTCGTCTTAATACCCAATTAATACGGAGCCCAATATTATCTTCTTTGTTTATTTTTTTTAACTAGTTAGGATAATGTGTTGAAGATATTTCATCCCATGGGTTTGGGAGTTTATGAAAAAATTGTTCCAGCCAGTATTTATTATCTGGTGGGTTAATCTTGAAATAATACTTTTTATATATCTCAACAAATTCTTCAAATTGATAAATGTTACATAATTCTAATTTAGATAAACGTGCATCTTCTTGGACTCTGGGTTCTCCAGTATATCCTATTATATTTTCCTTAATTATCTTAATAAAATAATTCAATATTTCATCAAAAGTCTTAAGATTTTGTAGGAGTCCATCTGTTTGCTGCTTTCCTTCTCCTGATTTTTTTCATTGTTATAGCCACTGTAATACATCTCCTTAAAATGTTGAGGCTAAGTAGTCCAATTTTTTTTCTTCAAACCATGTATTTTTATAGTTTGAAATTAATATGGACATGGATTGTGCCCATTCGTCAATGGTTTGTCTTGATCTTTGAAAGGTATGTGCCTATGATCACGATATATGCCATTTTGTGATATATTATGTTTATTTAGATTATCTCTTCTTAAGAAAAAAGGATCTGGTTCTTCTTCTTCCTTAATTCCACTTGTAAAAGCATTACATACTTTAAAAAAATCTTCTTTTTCTATTGTAGGGTTTTGCATAATTTTTTCAAATTCTTCTATGTTATGAAATTCTTTTAGTTGTGATTCATCTTTCCTTTTTCCATCACTTATAGTGTTTACCATATGTGGTGGATCATTTTCTTCTTTATCAAGTGAATATTGGTTTATTTCATACTGAAAATGTTGTAATAATTTTTCATGTTCCAAATATGTGAATTGTAATTGTTCAATAAGTTTATTTCGTTCAGAAATATTTAAGTTTGGGTCTTTATATAAATATCTCCAATAGTCTAGTATTTCCTTAACGTTTATATATACAGTATAATTAAATTCTTCTGTCTGAGGAGTGTGAATTTTTTGTGTACCATAATATAATCTAAGAATTTAATTATCCCTTGGATGATTCATTCTAGTTTGTACTGGTTGTTTATAATATATATCTTTATTAATAGATTTTCAATTTTTTTTCTTTTTTCTTTTAGGTCTAAATTTGATACTAATCCTAGTTGGCTAATTTTTTGGTCAACTTTATTTAAGTTGAATTCAATACAGTCTAATTTCTTTTTTACATAATTTTGGTCCTTTCCAACAACCTTATAACCATAAAACTAAACATTGTAATGATTTGATGTTTACCTCTTGTTCTTCCATTTAAGCTTTCATTGGTACCTAAGACCTCCTATTATTTTGTTATTTCAGATGCCTAAAACTAGTTCCCTAAACATTGGATGTTAAATAAATACCTTAAACAATAACAAGGTATATGGGCTTTGAAATAATAATAGGTATATGAGTTTTACGAGAACTTAGTGGATGTTCAAAATATCTTGATTTATTACTAATATAAGCTCACAGGAAATAATACACATAAAAATCTAATAGAAGCACACAAAACTAAAATAATGCAAGAAATAAGACAAGACGCATAAATACTAACTTTTTATAATAAGGCTCTAATACCAACTACAAAGAGATGCGGAATTTATATGATATAAGGTTGTTGGAAAGGATGTGTAAACTAACTATTACAAGAGGTAAGTGAAGAAGATGGAGGTGGAGATGGATTGTTCTTTGATGATTTATCCGTTTTATAATCGTCGGACGCCAAATTACAGTCTAATGTAGAATAGTAAAAGATAAGAAAAGAATAGAACAAAAAACACGTTTCTAAAAACACGTCTGTTGTCCTTTGCTTTATTAAAGTAATACTATTTGCATTAAAGAAGTATTTTACTTTATTAATGTAAAATACTATTTGCTTTTATGAAAAGCAACTTTTTTTAAAAAGGAAATCAACTGCTTTTTTTGGCTTTTCCTTGTATTTGTTTTTCTGAGCCACATGTCATGTGCTGGATGCTTTGTGCAGTCGTTCGTTGTGGTCCAAAAAAATAAGTCATTATCCCTCCATTGCATTTGCTATGTTAGATTCTCCAACGGAATACAATGATATGGTTTCGATTGGACTTTGGTTATGGGGATGTAGAAGTGTTTCTTCATATTCTTTACTATTACTTAATAATTTATAGGGGACATTTAATCTTTTTTTGTTCTTGAGGTTTTTAAGAAATTCAATCACCTTAGCTTTTTTCTCAGGAGAGACAAAATAATTGATATGCAGGTCCGTGATAAAAAATCTTCGTCCATCTGTAATACCCCGTATTTTTTTGGCTTTTAAATTTAGGGATTTATTAAATTAAATTGAGATAAATTAATTTAATATTAATTGAAAAAATTATTTTAAATATTTACAAGCGTGACGAGAGTTAGTAATTATTAGAAATTTGTTGAATATTACTAGACGAGTAAAGTAATATATAAGATTGATTTTGTTTTAAATTGTCACGAGTGAATAAAATGGCAATTATGGATCGGGACGCGCTGGTGTCGTGTCAAGACTAAATTATTATTATTATTATAAGTGAATAAATTATAAGTCACCCATATGGTCATTTCGAGTGCGCCAACATGTTCGAAAGGGATAGTCAGAAAAGTATACCCGGGGGTTTAGTTTGGGTCTCGGGGCATTTTTAGGCCTAATTGTCATCCCGAGAGGGTATTATAATCATTTCATATTTTTGGGTAATTAAACCCACGAATTTTCTTAGGATATATCAACCATTTGGAGTTGTATCTTATGGTTAACAAACACAAAATCTAAGAACAACCATTAGAGAAGAAGGTGGAGAGTTTTGCAAGCAATCCAAGGCCAAGAACTCACCCGATTGCATCGCCACCACCACTAAAACGTAGATCGAACGATGAGGACGCAACCATATCTTTTTCATAAAAAAATCAGATCCTTGAATCGCAAGCAAGTATCTATCTTGCTTTGTTCTTAGTTAATGTTTCACCCATGTTAGTTTAGGATCATTAAGAACATGTTTTATGGAAGATATTGATAATTTAGAGGCTTTAAATCGCATGTTTTAGAGGAACTAGATATATTCTGGACATATCCATCATATGTAGAGGATTACCCTAAAGGCCCTATATAGAGCACACCTTGGGTTTGCTTTTGGTGCTTTAGCTATATAGGACTTCATCTAGTTGGACTTGAATTTTGACAAAATATTTTTGTAATTTAGGATTGCGTGTCCCCATTTCGACGCCAAGCGCTCTTTGTCCATCTACAAATGGTCACTCGATTCAGTCCGCCCTCTCAGAAAAGGTAATTCTCATTTTCTATGGCTCATAGGAATTTTAGTCACGTAGGACACGACACCACGTTACATTTGCATTTTTATCATATCTTATGATTATTTTTTGTTTCGTCATAATAAAATTCTTTTTGAGTTCAAAATTTTTTTTGAAATTTTTAAAAGAAAAATATTTCTTGGAAAATATGTTTTGACAATAAATATTTTTTTTAAAACAAAATTGCAGAATAATTTTTTTTAAGGTAAAATTAAAATTTGTTATGATGTTATATGCGTAAATGCGTGTCATATATATTATGTATAATATGTAATCTGTTTGCGTGTATGTTAATATATATACGATGCTATGGCATGTTTATATATTGTATATAATGTATGCGTGTTGTTTATATATATACGTTAGTATATTATATATGTGTATGTATGTCGATATGCGTACATTATTATATATATAGTATATTAGTTTAATATATATAATTGTACATATTTTCCTGCATGCAAGTTACCCCCCATTGCCAGAACTGTTGGCGCATGTATATGTTGCTTATATAAAGCTGATAGCATTTGTCCCATAGGCCTGCATTCGATTTGACCATAGCAGGTCTTAATGACCTAAAGACTATGGCGTGTTCCCCATATCTGCTACAGATTTGACCCCTTCTGAGCCGTCACGGCTTTGTTTTTATTAATGAATAAATCCGGTTTAATTTTTGTTAAACGACGACGTGGCATCCTATGCCGTTCACGGTTTTGTTTTCAAAATCAAAACTGGTTTCATTTTTCGGGAAACGACGTCATGGTCAGTTTAGATTAAAAAAAACGAAAAAATGTTTCATTTCAGGAACGACGTCACTGGGGATTATTTTCAACGGTAACAATTTCCTGAGCGTAGTACAGCTGGAATCCATCTTTAAAATCGCACACAGTTTCTTTTGAAAACTAAATATGGTTTTCTATTTTTGTTAAACGACACCGTGTGTCATGTTTCAAACGGTAATATTAGTTGCGTATTAGTTACGCTATACTGTTTTAACAGCTGGCGTTCAGTTTTTCAAAACGACTGCGTTTTATAAAATCGATTTTCTTGAAATCTGTTAGTGTGTAACAGCTTGCATTACACGTGTCACATTTTTAGCACATCACTTTGTGCTTCTTTGTAAGCCGTCAGATCTGATTTTATCTATGGTTGTGTGTATTTCTTTAGTGATCCATGTGACTCTGTTTTACACCAATATGCACACACTTGTGCACTCTATAAATAAAGACCTTGTGTCCGCATTTTCACACACCGAGAAAATTCACTTTTGTGTCAAAGTTCTGCCAAAATTATTTTTGAGAGAGAGATTATACACCAGTATCTTCAGAGAAAAATCTTTTGTGTATCCTTTACAAGACATTGCTGAGTCTTAAAAACGTATTGTGGATTCAAGAATGGAAGGTTTCTAATCTCAGAATCTCTGCATCTCCAAATCGGTTGATTTTTCATGTTGAAAAATCGTGTTGTGAGTATCTCTATTATTGTTCTTGTTTTCTTGTAATTTCAGACTTGTTATCTGTTAGATCTAAAATGTTTGTGTAAGTATTGTGCTGAAATATATCTTACATAGACACTACACACACAAGAACAACTAGTAGTGATTTTATATCATTTAAAACAGTTTGTTTTAAATCAATCTTTAAGGATATCTGATTTTCAATCAAGAACAACTGATTCTAGGTTTAGATAGTTAAACCTATTCCTATTTGTGAACCGGACCAGATTTACCTGAACTTGGACATGTGACCTTGGACTAAACAAATTTATACCTGAATATTTGACCAAGGACTTGGACTGAGAACAAGAACATATTGGACCTAATATATGAACCTATTGGACTGATTGAAACTGGAAATAATAACATAATAGATTAAAACATTTTTAATCTAAATATTGTTATAAACAGTTAGTTTTATTTCTGACTGCATGCTTGATATGTTTTATTCCTTTTCAGTCTAGAATATATATATATATATATATATATATATATATATATATATATATATATATATATATATATATATATATGTGTGTGAACATGATTACTTGATTGTGTAAGTGATTTTAAAAAATTGTTTTCATCTCATATCACTCACATATAATCACTCACGTTGTATTCACGTAGACACATGTTTGTGTAATATCTGAACAAGTCTAGTGTTCAAAGATTTGAAAGAAAGAAAATAAATCTTTTCAAAATTATATTCAAAGTCAAGATGACTTGATTTGAATAACATAAGACTTGCAAAGATATAGGTGATATAGTCTGTTGCATCACACACTATCACTTCACTAGAAAATAAATAATAGGCACTGAGTCAACCTGCGCTTAAAGAAGTTAGAGGGGAGGCTGAGACGTGTAGAAAGCAAGAGCAAGCAAGGACAATTTAAAGAGAGAACAGAATAAGCAACCAGGCTAGAGACTTGGTCGAGTGGGGTAATAGCTAGATCTTTGTTCTTTATTTGTTGAAGTTTGTTGTTTGTAAATCGTTCTTATTGATTTATTATTTTAGTGGAAGTAGATTAGGTGACTCCTAGAGGAGTCCGTCGTTTTTTCCGGGGAAGGGTTTTTGCGACGTAAAATAAACACAGTGTGTTGTATATTTTTTTCATATCACCTCACATGAAAAAGTAGGCTTAACTAAATAGAAACTCGCCTAAAATTGAAGTGGTTATTATTTTTGTAAATCACCTTGATTTAACAAGATAATAATTTGGACTGTTAATTAACTTTGAAAATCAAATTCATTTTCATAAAGTTAACAAATTAAGTGAAAGTTTAATTTGGTCCCCTTTGCATCATTCATATAAACTTGTAGGTGTTAGGGGTTTATTCGGCATAGAAGTTTACTTCCGCACGAAAAGTCTATTGCAGCCGCACTCTCATACCCATGAATTTGTATGGATTTAGAAACAAGAAATCTTGAAAAGAATTAGAAGAATGGATGTTTCATGAAAAATTAGGGTTCTTGATAATTATGTTAATTTAAGCCCATTAATTCAATACCTTTGATGAATTTGGACATGTTTCACGTAGGAAATCATGCATATAGGTATATAGTAACAGTAGTAATGTTGTTTGGGAGTTTGGGGATTGTTAATAGAGTTTTGGTTGAGTTTGGAGAAGCAAGCCCATAACTTAACAATGGCAGAATTCGTCGCAACTGCTTGATCGATCGATTGACGACTGATCGATCGACCCCATTCCTTGATCGATCGATCCCTCCTGGAAAATTGCATATTTTTCTCCTTTTTGTTTAATCCGGTTAAAATGCGTAGGGACCCTTGATTATTATTGATAGAGTATAATGGGTTATAAAGAGTACCAGTAGGGTCTAGGTAGACTCCGTTGAGTGAAATTTAATGTGGGATGAATTGTGGGTTAACGGGGAGTTATTCACACATAGGAAATTATGTGTATGTTTACTAAAAGATTGAGACTTGTAAAGGATTTAGACCAAATGTAAGTGAGAGTATACCTACTGAAATTATACTTAGTGAGATAGAATACTTTCAAAGATGAGAAGTAAGTACGAAATAAATTATAAATGAGAATAAAAGAGACTAACCCGTTATGCGAGATAATCAAGTAATATGTGCTAAGGATGGATAATTATAATTATGGGTCGTGGGCTCACCTAATTTAGAAAATGTGAATATATATATATATATATATATATGATTGTGTGATTATGCATATATTATGTATCTGTGTAAAAATTATAATCGAGCTACTTGTTATCACAGAGGTTTCCACGCTGGGACAGTCTTATCTCGATTAAACCTTTATGGGGGATATTGACTCGTACCCTACAAGCTAGTATCCTTGATACAAGCTATCTGAGTGATAGTCAGATGGTTCTAAGATATGTGAGGGTGTGTGCTGACCTCTTAGTTACTAGGAACTATGCTTCGCCTCCATTTGTATGTGTTTTGTGTTAATACAGTTCTAGAATGATTCTGAATTAGTATTTCCCTTAGTATGAGCAGAGTATGCCAGCACCATAGATTTTATGTGGGGTGTCGTTAGTATATATATTATATGTGTGACTAATATATATACATATATCTATATGGGAACTTTCTACTGTGCGTATAAGTAGTTAAGTAATGAATAAATGCTTCAACTTTGTTATAAGTATTCAAGAACTTTATAACGATACTGAGTTATTATAAATAACGTAAGAAATATTGAAGAGATTGATGTTTTAAAGTAAATATCATGACCTTACTTTTCACGTGATAATACCTTATGGATATTAAGTTAGAGAGACTTATGAGATTTATTAGTACGGTAGGCGTGCACACTAGATGAGAGGTGAGAATTCTCAAGAGAGTGTTGCATACTAACATGGTTGTTGCATTAGCCGGTAAGCACTTTAAATACTTGATAAACTATTTTACACTCGGGCTCTGACCCGTTTCCTTTCTTTTTCTCTCTCTTGTATATATATATATATATATATATTACAGGTGCCCAACCACAGGGGCGTCATGGATAGGCTATTTGGATTGGACGTGTTGCAGCTTATGTGGGAGTTGCAGGCCTTTAGTTTAGACGATCTCTTCATTGATTCAATTCTTGTTTTAGTTCTTCATAGATAGGGCATGTGTCGCCCGATTTCCAGTTTCGTTTGGATTTTCAGAGATTTATGTTTATTTATATTTCCCAGTATTTAGTACTCCTTGGGAGTTAACTCTATCAGGATGATTTCATGTATGGTTATTTGACGTGGTTTGGTTAACCTGTATGGATTAAATTCTTTTGTGTTGATTTCCATTCATAGAACTTATTTGATTCTTAGACTGTTGATTATTTAAAAAGGTTTTCAAGTTGGAATTTAAAAATGGAAATAAGACTTTAAATTGTTTTGACACTTAGCTAATTATTCAGGGTGTTTAATTTGGAAATTTTATTTTGTGACAGTGATGCTAAGAATTAACTAACCGTTCACCTTGATTTTAATAAAAAAAGGATTGATCACCCGATATTTAATTAGGCAGGGTGATATAGGTGGTATCAAAGCATCAGGTTCTAGTGTCCTTTAGGATCTGTACGACTTATTTCGCTTCTAGCCTAGCGTCTTTGATTTAGAGCCCTAATATTAGGAATGCTGAATTCATCTTTATGCGTTGGGAATTCGTGCTTCTACGATTTGTTTATGTGAATGATGAACTCATCCAGATTATTTAAATTTTTAGATGACTCGTCAAGAAGAGCAAGCTAATGTCGTTGGGGGAGTCAAAAAGCAAGGTCAGCTCACACCTCAGGTGTCTCCAAAGAGGGTATCAATCACCGAGTTAGCAGATATTGTGGCACAAGCAGTTACCACTGCGATCTTACAGTATCAAGAACACAACATGCAGCTTATATGGGCAAAAGATCTAGAGAGAATAGTCAATCTGACATGACTAGACTTAACAATTGTGTGAAGACACCAAAATTGCAATAACAAGCTCCTCAAGACCGTAAAAGCCACGAAGGTAACAAATTATACATGGAAACCCAAAAACACCAGGGACAATAAAGCCAGGGTCAGAGTGAAGTCACAAAGAGGTGTTTCAAATGTGTAATGGAAGGTCATGAATGTCGAACTTGTCCGGATCAGACTCGAAAGGAACTCCGACTCGACTAGTGACAACTTTCAGGATTCTGCTATAAGTGTGTACAAACAGGTCACAAATGGAGGGACTGTCGTCAACCAGATGTCATTTTTCATCAAGATGCTCAATAAGGCCAAGGAAAAGGTGAAACTGGACAACCGGACCAAAACCAATAGAGCCGTAAAATGAAACAATTTAGAGGTAAATGCTTTATTTATGGTAGGATGGGTCATAGGAGGCAGGATTGGCCAGATAAGGGTAAGGTACCCCAACATCAGGGACAAAAACAGTACGAATGTGTGTATGATGTCCAGCATACTAAAATTCAATAGCCATCATCGGCCATTGATGGTACGTTTCTTCTTTCTAGTACTACGGGACACACTTTGCACAGGCCTTAGGATTTTTGAACATGATTGAGAATGTCGTGTTATGCATAGACTCATCATTGGAAAAGATTCCTTAATTTTATTTATATGTCGGGGTGTAGGTATATTGATTGATAGTTTGATTTTACCTGTAGTCATGCTAGTTTTAGTCATGTGTGAACACGGCGTCATTATTGGCATGGATTTACTCGCTGCGTACAGAGCCATGATAGATTGTTTCCATAGGAGTATTATCTTTGCCATTGCAGGGCAGGAGATGTTTTTGGTGGCGATGCCTCGCCCAGAGGGAGGATCTTCCAACCATTTGATTACATAGAGGAGGATACCTCTAAGGATATTGTGATTTCCCCTAGTTTTGATTCCAGTCGTTCACGAGTTTTTGGATGTATTCCTGGAGATACCGTGCCTACCCCTAGGCGAGAGATAGATTTCATCACAAACTTGATGCCGAGTACTCGGTCGATAATACATGCCCCATATCGTATGGCCCCAACGGAGATGAGGAAGTTACGGGATCAGATAGAGCAGCGGTTAGGCCAGGGCTTCATTCATAAAAGCATCTCGCCTTAGGGTGATCCGGTGTTGTCTGTGAATAAAAGAGGTGGTTCACTAAGGTTATGCGTGGATTACCGGGGAACTGAACAAGGTCACGATATGGAATAAATATTCGTTACCCCAAATCGATGACCTGTTCAACCAGTTGAGAGGAGCAACTTTATTTTCGAAGATAGATTTGAGATCGGGATACCATTAGCTATGAATTAGGGGAGCAGGATGATGAAGTGTATTAATAGTGGTATATACTTTATTGTTATTTCTTATTTTAGTTATGTGATATCCAAGTATGATATTATTTTGGTTATAACTTTATAGAAATGATTAGTACGATAATAGGCAGTTATTGCAAGGCTATCGGAGTGGTTGCCTTAGTGCAATATGTTTTGTTCTGGAGAGGTCTCACCCGCGAGAAGGTCAGACTCGCACTTATATTATTTATTTTAGAGACTTCGGAGGGGATAGTGGTCTCAAGATATTCGATCCTAGTGTGTGTAGGGACTTTGTTGTTATGATTCATTATGTATTGGGTTTACTGTTGAGCAAAAACATTTAACTCATTATTATGGTTAGCGCTCAGGACTTGGTGATAGGAAGAGCGCATTGATATATCTATCCTTTAAAGATGTGGGAGATAAGAGTTATACCCATATATTTGGGGACATGATTTCGGGAGTCCTGATTTTATATAACGAGGTTTATGGAATGATTACCACCAATAATGAACGATAGTGCAATTGGCGAAATGTTCTTTGTTTAAGTGTAATTATGGTAGGAGATGTAACTTTTCTGTCAAGAGACAGAATAAATGGGTACATGGTATAGAGGGCCTAACGGATTCCGATAAACGACAATTATAGGTAGTAGTGTATCCGGGGGTTCCTTATTTGGATTTTGCTTTGTGAGACATCCCATGCATGAAACTTAGCGTAAGGTTGGAAATAGGGAGATGATTGGTCATTAGCTCATGAGTTCGGTACCTCGGTCATTATAAGAGCAGGTAATTATATCTGTAAATTAGTAGTTGAATTATGATTTAAGGCCAGTGGAGCCGATTGTGGGGTAAGGAAGAATTGAAAGTTTTGCTTTACCACCACGAGTTGAAGGGTCAAACTATGATAAGAAGGATTTAAAATTTTTGATTTCTAAGGTGATTAAAAATAACCAAATGTTGTAACCACGTTCTGAACACAAGGGAAATAAAAAATTGGGTGTTATGTGTGAAGAGTATGTGATGCTTACACTAGTATGCATGGTTTATAGGGTGTGTGGGCATCCTGGTTAGCTGATGTTAAAATCGTCCGAGTTGAAGGGACATGGGAAGAGGATTGCGGAATAAATGTTTGTGGGACTAACATAACGAAGTGGAAGTGGTAGAGTGAATTAAGCACCGTGTGAAAGACGATAAATCCATATATATGTGTGCAGTCAGAGTAGCACACCCGAATCTGGTTGGAAGGATGTGGGATGCCATTTATAGGGGTATTCCTTGAGAAGGGTAGAATTTAAGTATATGGAGAACACCCAGAGCGGAGTTTTAATTAGTCAAATATTAAGAGCGAGTTGCGCATAGAAAGAACGATGATGCTAGTAAGGTATAAAAGGCCCAAAAGTGTACATCGTGGATAAAAGTTCATGGCTCGAAACTTTCAGAATACGCAAAGGAAAGAAGGGAAACATTAAATGTCACCTAATTTGAGACATTACAAGTGGAAGTCGACGTTGAGCGGGACATGGTGAGTAGTCTCCGCGTGCACCGCTCATAGATAGAAATTGGTTGGGACAAGAGAATCAACCAGAGAATTTTGTGGCTACCGACGATTCCTATAATGGAAGAGGTCAGTAAATTCGAAAAAAAAATTCTTTGATGGGTTGCAACCCTCAAGGCAAGATCAAGGGTTCATTCGAACATGTGGAACAAGTTTCCCAAGAAGTAAGTGATTGACATTCCTTTGGGGTGATTTACAATATTAGCTAGTGTGCCCAAGTCTTCCTTTGAAATGAAGAATCGCGCCGGTACGTGATCGTTCTCCTTAGGATGAGATTTTTGAATCCCACCTTCAATATGGAATTTCAGGAAGCAACTGGGATAACACTTCGTGTTTTGCAGGCTGTGTCACCCATAATTTAGGGAGTAGGCGAGCGGTGATTAACCATTAGTGGAGCAGTGTGAAAGTAATTTTGGATTCATTGTGATCGATTCATTTTCCACAATGGTTATAGTTAGCAGGTGGAGTATAGTATTACCTAATGGTAGGGTTCCGTGGGAGCACTCGTACATGTTTATTGTGAACAAAATGCTTATTGAGGTTTTGGTGTGGAAAAAAACCTTAACTTTCCTCACTTTGAATGTTAAGAGATAGGCGGATAATCAGAATTTTGGATTGGTAGAGTTAGAGTCTGATGACTATGGTGGAATTACCACTGCTATTTTAGGCGAACAAGTCAGATGTTCATATAGTTTCTCTCAGAATGGGAGTTTTATGTTTAGATAAATCCGATTAGTTGTCATGTAGTGAGGTGCGGCCTCCCAATGATATTGAAATAATGGGAATTAATAATGTATATGAATGTCTTATGCGAATGTTTTCGGATTGGAGCACAATGTGAAGTGTCTTTAATGAGAGTGTTAAACAAGCTTGATGTGAGGCGGGGGCTATAGTGATTGAGCACCTTACTATGTAAATAGTTTGTGTACTAATATGGTATCCAGAATTATTTTACCAGGTAGGCCTTATTTTCTGAATTTTGGGATGAAATTCCGTTATTAAGGGGGAAGTATGTAATACCCCATATTTTTATGTCTTTTAAATTTAGGAATTTATTAAATTGAATTGAGATAAAGTTAATTTAATGTTAATCCGGAAATTTGTTTTAAATATTTACTAGCGTGACGAGAGTTAGTAATTATTGAAAATTTGTTGAATATTACTAGATGAGTAAAGTAATATATAAGATTGATTTTTTTAAAATTGTCACGAGTGAATAAAGTGGCAATTATGGAAATTAAGTCGGGACGCCATGTGTCGTGTCAAGACTAAATTATTATTATTACAAGTAAATAAATTATAAGTCACCCGTATGGTCATTTCGAGTGAACCAACATGTCCGAAAGGGTCAAGATAGTCAAAAAAGTATACCCGCGGGTTTAGTTTGGGTCTCGAGGCATTTTTAGGCCTAATTGTCATCCCGGGAGGGTATTATAGTCATTTCATATTTTTGGGTAATTAAACCCACGAATTTTCTTAGGATATATAAGCCATTTGGAGTTGTCTCTTAGGTTTAACAAACACAAAACCTAAGAGCATCCATTAAAGAAGAAAGTGGAGAGTTTTCCAAGCAATCCAAGGCAAAGAACTCACCCGATTACACCGCCACCACCACCAAAACGTAGATCGCACGACGAGGAACGCAACCATATCTTTTTCATCAACAAATCAGATCCTTGAATCCCAGGCAAGTATCTATCTTTCTTTGTTCATAGATAATTTTTCACCCATGTTAGTTTATGATTGTTAAGAACATGTTTTATGGAAGAAATTGATAATTTAGAGATTTTAAATCGCATGTTTTAGAGGAACTAGATATATTCTAGACATATCCATCATATGTAGAGGATTAGCCACGAATTTTTATGGATTTAGAAAAAAGAAATCTTGAAAAGAATTAGAAGAATGGATGTTTCATGAAAATTAGGGTTCTTGATAATTAAGTTAATTTTACCCCACTAATTCGATACCTTTGATGAATTTGGACACGTTTCACGTACGAAGTCATGTATATAGGCATATAGTACCAGTATTAATGTTGTTTGGGAGTTTGGGGATCATTAATGGAGTTTGGGTTGAGGTAGGAGAAGCAAAGCCGTAACTTAACAATGGCAGAATTGGTCATAACTGCTTGATCGATCGATTGACCAAGAGTATCGATCGATCGACCCCATTCCTCGATCAATCGATCCTTCCTAGAAATTGCATATTTTTCTCCTTTTTGTTTAATTCGGTTAAAATGCATAGGAACCCTTGATTATTATTGATAGAGTATAATGGGTTATAAAGAGGACCAGTAGGGTCTAGGTAGACTCCGTTGAGTGAAATTTAATGTGGGATGAATTATGGGTTAACGAGGAGTTATTCACACATAGGAAATTGTGCGTATGTTTACTAAAAGATTGAGACTCGTAAAGGATTTAGACCAAAAGGTAAGTGAGAGTATACCTACTGAAATTATACTTACTGAGATAGAATACTTCGAAAGATGAGAAGTAAGTATGAAATAAATTATAAATGAGAATAAAAGAGACGAATCCGTTATGCGAGATAATCGAGTAATATGTGCTAAGGACGGATAATTATAATTATGGGTCATGGGGGCACCTAATTTAGAAAATGTGAATATTTATGTATATGACTGTGTGATTGTGCATATATTATATATCTGTGTAAAAATCATACCCGAGCTACTTGGTATCATGGAGGTTTTTGCGCCGGGACAGTCTTATCTCGATTGGACCTTTATGGGGGATATTGACTCGTACCCTAGAAGATAGTATCCTTGATATAGGCTATCGGAGTGATTGTCAGATGGTCCTAAGAGACGTGAGGATATGTGATGACCTCTTAGTGACTGGGAACTATGCTTCGCCTCCATTTGTATGTGTTTTGTGTTAATACAGTTCGAGAGTGATTCCGAACTAGTATTTCCCTTAGTACGAGTGATACAGGGACTTGATAGTAGAGTATGCCCACACCATAGATTTTATATGGGGTGTCGTTAGTGTATATATTGTATGTGTGACTAATATATATACATATATCTATATGGGAAGTTTCTAATGTGTGTATAAGTAGTTAAGTAATGAATAAATGCTTAACTTTACTATAAGTATTTGGTACTTTATAACGGTACTGAGTTTTTCTAAATAACATAAGAAATGTTAAAGAGATTGATTTTATAAAGTAAATATCATAACCTTACTTTTTAGGTGATAAAACCTTATGGAGAATAAGTTAGAGAGATTTATTAGTATGGTAGGCGTGCACACTAGATGAAAGGTGAGAATTCTCAAGAGAGTGTCGCATACTAACATGGTTGTTGCATTAGCCGGTAAGCATTTTAAATACTTGTTAAACTATTTTTAAAAATGTTTTACACTCGGGCTCTGACCTGTTTCCTGTCTTTTTCTCTCTCTTGTATATATATATATATATATATATATATATGTGTGTGTGTGTGTGTATTTATTATAGGTGCCCGGCCATAAGGGCGTCATGCATAGGCTCTTTGGATTGGACG
Source organism: Sambucus nigra (assembly GCA_949130495.1). NCBI lineage: Eukaryota > Viridiplantae > Streptophyta > Magnoliopsida > Dipsacales > Adoxaceae > Sambucus > Sambucus nigra. The sequence continues at coordinate 319,989,360 of OX422224.1, read as the reverse complement.
TGCTGCAGCTTATGTGGGAGTTGCAGGCCTTTGGTTTAGACGACCTCTTCATTGATTCAGTTCTTATTTTAGTTCTTCATAAATAGGGCATGTGTCGCCCGATTGCCTATTCCATTTGGATTTGTCAGAGATTTATGTTTATTTATATTTCCCAGTATTTAGTTCTTCTTGGGAGTTAACTCTGTCATGTCGATTTCATTTATGGTTAATCTAGATGGATTAAATTATTTTGTGTTGATTGCCATTCGTAGAACTTATGTGATTCTTAGACGGTTGATTATTTAAAAAGATTTTCAAGTTGGAATTTAAAAATGGAAATAAGACTTTTAATTGTTTTAACACTTAGCTTAATTATTTAGGGTGTTTAATTTGGAAATTTTATTTTGCGACAATGATGCTAAGAATGAACCAACCGTTCACCTTGATTTTAATTAAAAAAAGGACTGATCACCCAGTATTTAATTAGGCGGGGTGTTACACCATCTTTCACCATAAATTTTATATCTATTTCCTAATAGAGATGTTAAGCCATATTGGAGATATTGATTAGGATTTTTTTTCCAATACTGCTTTGTACACATGTAATTAATAGGTTCATCATCATAATTATTTTGATCGATCTCATCCCATTCATACTCCTCAGTTGCTCTGAGGAGCCACATTTGGTATGGTTGGTAAAATCTTTCTCTAACTCTCCACCCAATGGTGCTGAAATTATGGAAAATTAAATATCTAGTATATTTGTATTTATAAACCACATGATTAATTATTATTTTAATTATCATAGGTAGTTTGGATTTTTTTTGGTAAAGTACTTGGGAATATTAGTTTGTTTACTAATCCCCATTCAATTGGTTCAATACCCCAATTGTCTTCTGTGAAGAAGTGTAATTTTGGTATATCATCATTTAGATAGATAGAGACTATCAGCAAATTGGATTGAAATATTTTTTTTATCATTTCATCTTAATCTTCAATTTTTGGAAAAATTTCTAAATGAAATAAAGGCCGAGGAAGAAGTCGTTTTGATTTTTCAAAGAAGTAAATCCTACGAATCGTATTAAAAACTTTGTCAGAAAAATATTTCTCTGGCAGTTCTGCTACTGCTAAAAAGGTATTGATTTTTTCAAGAAAGAAATCTTCGTTTTCATAATTTAATTGTTTCAATACATGAAGGCTAAGAACTTTAAGTTGATCAAGAACTATTGTTTTCTCAGTAATTTTATTGACTAAAATACTCATATTTGTTCTAAAGTCTCACTTTTTATCTAAAATATAGGATTTTCAAGATTCATTAAGAGGGTTATATATTTCATGAGGAATCCCTAGATTGTAAAAGCCTTTTACTTCAGTTGCAGATTTTTTTCCTATGTTTGTAGTTTATAAAACTGATGTATTAAGTTTGGGGGTACTAGTTATTGCACCCATCGTTCTAATGCTGCCGTTGCTTCTTGGATATTATCATATTTTTTTATGGCATGCTCTAGGATACCCATCTATTTGGGCATAACATTGAAACCAGTTATAGTAGATGCCTGGTTGGCGTCCACTGAATATAACATACACATTCCTTGGTTTATGGACGTTGATGCAATATTTTGGATTTTTACTTTTTTAGCAATTGTTTTCCATTATCCTTGTGTTTCTACCATTTTGTTACGGTCTTCCATCCTGAGATAGAGAAATTCGATTGGAGTTGTTAACCCACTTATTAGTGGTCTTCTATAAAATTCCTGCTAAGATAATTTGGAAAAAAAAAATTATTAGTACCTTTCAAATGTTCAACTTTAAAGGTATAATTTGCAGTTTGATTATACCATTTAAGTCTCCTTCCTCCTAGAATATTTCTTTTGTTTATAAGGAAGTCTTTAACCGCTTGGTTGTTAGTTCTGACAATAAAATCTTCTGGGGCTAAGAAGATATGAAATTTTTTAGTAGCAAGTTTTATTGCTAGTAATTATTTTTCAAAATTAATGTAGCTTAATTCGTTAGGTTTGAATATTCAAACCTAACGAATTAAACTACATTATTTTTTTAAAGAATTAAGAAGAATTATTCGAGTAAATTAATTTACCTGAAAAGAATTATTGAGGTAAAGAGGCGATTTTGTAAGCTATAAGCTCTGATACTACTTGTTGGGTCGAAAGCCCCCAAATTTTAAACTCAAAATTATGAGATGTTTCAATTATATTCCAAATTAAAATTTCTTTTCAAATTTTAACAATTATAAAATTCAAATTTTAATTTCTTCAAATTAAAATTAAACTAAACAAATGTTTGAAATTTAAGCTTAAACAAAATTAATTCAATTCAAGGTCGAAATTATGCAACATAAACTAAAAATGCATTTTGCCAAATTAAATTAAATCGACTTGAATTAAATTAACCCAAACATTACCCAAAATTAAACTAGTACCAATTTAAACATAGTTATGATTTTAACCAATTTTTATCTTGATAAACCTAGCATGCATCTAAGTGATATTTTGCAAGATTAAAATAAATCACAAGCACACTACGCCGTGATGTACGAGGAAAACTCACAATGGAAAAACCTCGGATGAACCTGCCTATAAGTCCACTAAGTATGGTAAGTTTAAAAATACAAGATAAGAGACTTACAACACATGACTTGATTCTGTCCAAGCCTCGACGCTCCTTCTTGCATCAACCTCCGCCTAGTCAATAACTACAGACTCCACCACGATCTCGGAATCCACTGATGGGGCACAGCTACTGTCAAAACATACGATGGCCTTTCCAACGTATGCACACCACGAACCAAGAAACCAATCTCCTTTTTGGGGTAGAGACAAAACCCAAACTATCTCCTTTGATGGGTAGAGAAGAACCCGATGCCAAATCAATCTCCAAGTAATATATATATATATATATATATATATATGAACTTGAATTTAAAACTCAAACATTGGGTGTAAACAAGTTTTTGTGTAAAGAGTTTTGCATTTAAAATCACAAAAATAAAGGAAGACTTTTGGATAGGAATTTGGCTCTGAAAAGAACTTGGAATAATGTGAAACGTATTGTGGAAAAGTTATTCCTGTACTTGTTAAATCAGGATATGAGTATATGGGGTAGTGGGAAGTTGAATTGAAAAAGGCGTCAAAATTTGTTCCCGCGCCCATGTCATTCGAATGACTTTTTGATGTCATTCGAACGACACTGTTCGAATGAGAATGCAGAGGAAAACAAGGCCAAAAACTTATTAGATTGGACTCGTTCGAACGACGATATTTGAATGAAACTTTGAACAAGAAAACAGAGCATGGTGCTAAAAAGTCATTTGAACCTCGTTTGATGTTCGTTCGAATGACTTGGTCATCTCATTCGAACGAGATCCCAGTTTCTTTTGAACGACTTTTCAGGAAAAAAAATTCTTCTTTAAGAAATCCAAAATCTTTTATATTAAGTTTAAAATGTTTTCCTGAATGAAATAAAGTCGTTTTGACAAAATATTATAAAAATAACACCCATAAAAAAGTATTCCATGTCCCTCTGTATATATTAAATGCATTCATACCTTTTAGAGACATTGGAATTCAAATGTTGATGACGTGAAACTTGGAACAAAAACCGGCAAGGATATATTCTTCAATTTTTGGCCGCTACATCTTCAACATACACTTGTTATAGGCTTGAAAGGATACAACATGAACATCTATTCTATGACTCAAATTGTTTTGTTCGGAATTAAGCCAACACTACAAATTGACTCGATTGAAAATTTGCCCTTACAAGTCTCCCCCCCTTTGGCTATTCCGGGACAAAACCAAACATAAAAATCCTAAGGGCCGTCAAGCACATCAAAATATAATCCCACCCAAAAAATAAAAAATATAGACACTTGACTCGACTCATAGGAAATTCTTTGGCGCTTAAATAGTACCGCTAAAGATGAGATCATGCACACTTAAAAAAACCATCAAACGCATAGGGAATATAACAAATTAAAGTGCATAAAATTAAATACTCCCTCTCAATTAATTCTCCCCCTTTATCTAACATGATCTACTTAAGAAGACCCCGACTCCCCCTAAGTTTGATCTCCCCAAATTTCAAAGGATCAGATACCATTTCTCCCCCTTTTTATTCAGGAATAGACAAAGGTTAAGAATAAAAATAACTTATTTCTCTCCCAATTAAAAAAAATACTCCCCCTAAACTAAATAAGGGATATGAACGAGGAAAAGCATGTTAAACATGAGATGGTGTAAAATGACAAGAGCAGTTGAGCATATGGGCAACAATGAATGATAACCAATCCACACAAGGATAAAAAGATACCAACTTATAATGCAAGAGAAAAAGAGACCATTAACATGTATTATTCTAAGCATGGGATATCAACCAAAAATTCGAAACAAGTTAGATACCAATTTTGAATTCAATGCATATATGGACTAGCAAAAGCAAGGCAAAGACTCAAAATAAAGAAATACCACACATATATATATACACACACATAAAAGATATTAATAATGCACACGCACATATACATTGGTATAAACACCACACAAGACACAAAACACTTAAAGCTTTCCATACTCATTTGGCAAAAATGTGTCTAAATACATGTGGTAAACAGAAGTGAATGGGTGTGAACTAGAGATTAAAGGAATATAGACCCAATCACTTAAACATGTTCATAGAGCTCTGATTTGATTGCAAAACTTTATCACACTTAAATATAACCTCATGTGACAATTTAAAGTAATCTCAATGAACAAACAAACATAATGCACACAAGCCTAGAATTTTGATGATTCTACAAACCAATAGAGTCATGACAAGAATAGCATAACTAGGATACAAAGTCATTGTGCAAACCCGTTGATACATCCAACCAAACTTCCTCATTGATATTCTTTATAATGCCATTTTTTTTATAATGCCATTTTTTAAGGCCAAATTTCAATGGTGGATTTTCACGCAAAGTAATTTTGTCTTTCACATCCCGATTCCATTGAAAAACAACTACACCAGATAAACATATTTTTCCAACTTTTTACATCCGGGAAATTGTTCTTACATGCACAAACCCTCCATAGTCATAGCAACATGTAGATGACTAAATTCATAAGAGAACATCTCACTTAGCTCAAATACACAAGTGAAGTTAAATTTCAAATGAGCTCGTGCATTTGTAAATAAAGGCATATAAAAATAAAATCCATTAAGCAAAGCAAAATCAAACTACTCCATACAAGCATGATAAAGAACACTTTAAGAATTGAAAATCTTAACCAAAAGTTCTAGCCACATGAAAGCGGGGGTGAAATTGGATTCAAACACAAGTATATGCCACATAAAGTGTGTCAAACTAAAAAACACAAAAAAAAAAAAAAATCGTTTTCAGTTTTTCAAAATTTTTACTAAAAATAAAAAATTCAACTCAAAAGAAAAAAAAAAAATTATTTTTCAATGAGACCAAACAAAGTGAAATAAAATACAAAACATGCACATATTATAATTCTAGCATGTGATATATGATGAAGTAAAGATTAGAAAATGACAAACAAATATACAACTAGAAAGAATATATCATGATGCACAAATGCTAGTGTATGTTAACAAAACTTAACACATTAAACCTTTAGATTTAGCAAGGGAGGTATCACGTGCAAGCAAATGAGTATCAACCAAACTAGCATTTATCATCCCCAAAACATATTTCCTAACCCAAACAGGTGTTGAAAAATACCACTTAAGTTGTTTAATACAAGATTAAACTATCTAAATGGCTTCGAACAGTTTGTTGAAGAAACTCTTTTCTTAAAACAAATTTTAAACACAAGATGTGTAAAATAGTATGAACGAGGAATTTCAGTTATAGGTTTACCAATTTTGAAAAATAAAACCTAAACAAAATAAACCAACACATCCTTAAGAAAGGGATGAGAGGAAGAGGAAGAGGAAGTGACGTGGTAAAACCCCACCCAATTGGGAAAACATCCACGATGACCTCTACCCAACAAAAGTAAAAAGTCCACTGAAAATAAGTTACATATTACAAGATATATAAAAATGAAGACACACAATCCAACCTAAACTAAGTTCAGAAATGTACCAATTCCTCTGGCATTTTCTGACTTCTCCTAAGGTTCTGATGTTGTTGATGTTCTCCCAGCTTCATAACTTTACTCCTTTTAGCTTTACGTCGACTCTAAAGTCAAATATCTCAATACCAACACTTTTCACTATAGTAGTGTGAAGGTGTATGTGGTGATGTGCTCTAACTCACTGTAACACCCCGCTTAGTCAAATAAGAGGTGGCCAGCCCGATATCCCAATAAATGCAGGAATCATAGATGGTCCACTTTTAGCATCACTATCATGAAAATAATAATACGAAATAACCACCAATTATTTTTGAAAACGGATGTAAAATTTAATTTGTAAGTTTAAATAAATCCATTTAGACAATCCAATTTATAAAAGAAGGTGGATACAAATGAAGGCATACAATATTTTAATTTTCATACAACAAAATAATAACTGAATAAGCTGTCGGTTAATAGACCAATACAACGGTTACACCAAGTATTACAAACAAATATCACAATATATATATATATATATATATATATATATATATATATATATATATAAGCAAGTACAAAACTTGGGCAACACGCCCGAATGTTCAGTATGATCATAACTAGAGTATACAAAAGATAAATGCGTTTATAACAAGAATCCTACAACATGCACAAAAATGTTGTAGCTCCCTAACACTGAGAAGGAAGGATCATAGCGAGCACCCTTGCAGCGGAGCACCTGAGCATAAAAGAGAACCACAAGAAAAATAAATATAAACGGGTTAGGGCCCGGTTTGATATGATATACGTGTGAATAAAATGCATAACCATTTTGACTTTTCAACATCATAAACAAGTTGGATTCGGTCTTCCTTAGGAATTGTCCTCACCTCTCATCTAAATGCACATCCTAGCGCCACGCTAGATCATTATAAATTAAACTACCTTTTTAATTAGGAGAAATAACTAAATTCCACAATCATGCTTAACTTACAATGATGAGTATACATTAATGCAAGAGAATACAACTTAGTTTCAACTTTCTATGATTTCCTTTTCAGTTTTACATAATATGACTTCACAGTACCATTTCTCATTAGGAAACTTATTCTAAAGAAACTGATTTATAAAATTCTTCACCATTTATAAAATACCACTTTCATAAGAATAGTTATAATCACAATATAACGATTCTAAGACCATCCTTCCGGGAGTCACCCCACTGGATGCGCCCCTAAATAGATATCATCTTCCAGAACCTAACACCAAGACAACACGGGCATACTAAATCTCGTGACGTGGGAAGCGGACATATACCTTCGACAGTGAGTCATAACCATACTCGAAAATACCTCACTTCGAAAAATAACATCACAATATATAACAACCGATCCTATGGTCGAGGACTATATTCTCCATGCATTCACTAGCCAGGGAACATCACCTCATGCATGTAACTTCCCTTATGATAGATTTATAGAGGTATGTATATGCATTCCATAGTCATAAGATATGCCAATTTCAAACATCCACTTTTTAAATTTTTTAAATCATATGAGTGTTGATACCAAAATTAATATGCTGACGTGGACGAATAGTATGAAGACACGTGTCGATCTACGTGGCACAATAACAGCGAGGAAGATCATTTACTGAACAACCATGGTTGGTACCGAGCAACGAGAATACACCGAGGAGCTCTATCATGCCGAGGAACTCCATCCGAGGAACTCTTTCATCCCGAGATACTCTAAGTACTCCGAGGAACTCTTGATCGACGAGCAACTAAGGCGGTCCGAACTGCACCTCGGCCGTGTCATCAATTATCAGACGGACAACTGTTCAACTATTCATTAGATTCTTGACGCACACGCCGCATTAAATGTATTACCCATTCATATGTATATCATTTAATGTAGTGGACCTTTCATGTACAGCCTTGAGGCTATAAATACCTTGTATCAATCCCATTCAAGGGGACCGGAATTTCTTGAGAGAACTTGTAATCAAGAATTCCACAAACACTCAGCAATAACATAACAGTGGACGTAGGCTTTATTCCTAGCCGAACCACTTTAAAAATCTTTGTCTTATTTATTTATCTGTGATTGAATAATTAGAGCGATCTAGTTTTTTACATCAACAGATTGGCGCCGTCTGTGGGAAACGACTATTGTTATCGTTTTTCATAAAACTCATTTGTCACTAATGGCAGATAATCCAGAATCCAGTAATCGGAATGCTGGAAATACTGGAAATCTTCCAAATCTATCTACATCTCCAGATCTGGCAGGAATTATGACGAATCTGGCTCAGGGACAAACCGCCATGCAAGAATCTATGAGGCAACTCCTTCAAACTCTTCAAGGCAGTATACCTACTTATTCAGGGCTTTTCGACCACCACCAGGTTCGAGAGAAAGATCTGCACAATCACGACCAATTACTCGTCGAGATAAATCTCAGGAAGCTACGTCAGGGCAATCAGTTGCTCGGACTAGGCGGCCCGAGGAAGGGAATGAAGCATGGAAAGGTTCCATTCAACGATTGGAGGATAGACTGGGAGAAATGGCTAAGGCGAGGAACCCCTTACAGAGAACTTTTGTTCAAGGGACACCTTTTGTGCAAGCCATTGTGGATTTCCCTACACCGTCGAAATTCAAAGCACCTGTAGTGACCCCCAAGTACGATGGTAAGACAGATCCTGTACTTCATATAGAACAGTACCAAGCTGCTGCAGATATTTATGCTGTCCCCGACGAGATGAGGTGTAGAGCATTCTCGGGAACTCTTACCGGATCTGCACAGATATGGTACAATAATCTTCCTCGGGGTAAGATTTCAACTTTTGTTCAGTTAGCTGAGCTGTTTATTGGTAATTTTTGTTTTGGAGCAAAGCCGGTAAAGCGAGTAGCACACTTGCTAAGTGTTAGACAGAAATCAGGTGAAAGTACTAGAGATTACATAACTCGTTTCAATAACGAAAAGTTGGAAGTCATAGATTATGAAGAAAAGACAGCAATCACTGCTTTGATGAGTGGTTTGCTGCCTAACAAGCTATACTATACTCTGGCCAAAGATCCGCCTAAAAATATGTCGGAATTGATGGCAAAGGCGGCCAAAATCATGAATGCCGAGGAGGCTATGACTGCGAAGAAGAATATGGATAAAGAAGTTAAAGTGGAGGTCGACAATTCTAAGAAGAAAGATCAGAAAGGCAATGGTGGTGACAAATATTCCAGGAATAACAGGATAAAGTTGGAAGCCCTAAAGAAGTATGATAATTATACTCCATTGAGAATGGGTATTAATCATGTTTTAGAAGAAATCAGGAATAACGAGGAAATCAAATGGCCAGAGAAACTGAAGTCAGATCCAGACATGAGGAATAAGACCAAATATTGCGAGTTTCACAAAGATCATGGCCATATGACCAAAAATTGTATAGCCCTTCAGAACGAGATTGAAACACTCATTCGAAGAGGAAAATTATCAAAGTATGTAGATCGCAGAGGTGAGAGGACAAATGAGGACAGAATTAGAAAGAGATCTAGATCTCCTCGTCGTGCAGAGGAGAATAAGAGGAAGGACCATGAAGAGGATCCAGATGATGACCCCGATCTTCCCAAGAAGCCAAGAAAACCTGAACGAGAGGTATTTTCCATACGTTTTGGATCATTTCATTGTAACGTTATTACAGGGGGAGATGCAGGAGGAGGAGACCTTACTGCAGAAAGAAAAGCTTATCTCGGAGAGGCTCAAGCTTGCTCATATATTCAGCGAATAAACCTGGCCGAGGATGATCGTCCGAGGAAGGTAAACAAAGAGAAGCTAGTAATTGGTTTTTCAAAAAATGACCTGGCAGGTGTTCTTTACCCTCATGATGATCCTTTGGTGATTAAAATGAGAATGAAGGACGTGATCATTTCAAGGGTGTTGGTAGATAATGGTAGTTCGGCAGACATCATGTACTATTCATGCTTTGATAGCCTGAATTTGAAATTATCCCAATTAGAACCCTATCACAGACCCCTTCTGGGTTTTGCTGGCGAGAAAGTTTTTCCACTTGGGACGATCAAGTTGGATATATTCATTGGAACCTGGCCTGTTTGTCGAACAGAAAGAATACGATTCTTTGTGATGGATAAGAATGTGCAGTCAGCCTACAACATCATCATGGGAAGAGTTGGATTGAAGAAGTTCGAAGCCGTTCCTTCTACAGTACATCAATGTTTGAAATTCCCAACAAATTTTGGAGTTGGAGTGGTGAAAGGTGATCAAAAAGTAGCTCGGGAATGCTATTATTCGTCGGCCGAGCAAGAAGAACTAGAAGGATCGATGAAAAAGACTACAACTTACCAGGTGGAAGAAGGTACAGAAATTGAAACTCTTGATCCCAGGGATGAGTCTCAACTTGTAAAAGGACAGGTGATGGAATCTACAGAAAACGTTATTTTGGACGACGAACATCCTGAACGAATAACCCAGATAGGTTCATCGTTGGATATGTCGATAAAAGAGGAGTTGATAGCTTTCTTGAAGAATAGGAAAAATACTTTTGCTTGGAGTCATGAAGACATGCCAGGAATAGATCCAAACTTCTTATGTCATGAACTCAATGTGAATAAGGAGATTAAACCTGTAAAGCAGAGAAGAAGGGTGTTTAGTCCCGAGAAGAATCAGGCCATACAGGAGGAAGTCGAGAAACTCCAGAAAGCCCAATTCATTGAAGATGTAAAATATCCAGATTGGTTGGCTAATGTGGTGATGGTAAAGAAGAAAAACAACAAATGGAGAATGTGTGTCGATTTCACCGATCTCAATAAAGCATGCCCCAAGGATCATTTTCCACTGCCCAGAATTGATCAACTGGTGGATGCTACCTCGGGACACGAGCTACTCAGCTTCATGGATGCGTACTCTGGCTACAACCAGATCAAAATGAAACCTGAAGACAGGGAAAGTACTTCTTTTATTACCCCTAGGGGAACTTATTGTTATAATGTTATGCCTTTTGGTTTAAAAAATGCAGGTGCAACATATCAGCGGTTGATGAACAAGGTTTTTACCGAACAAATCAGCCGCAACATGGAGGTCTATGTCGATGACATGCTCACTAAAAGCAAGAAAGCTACTGATCATTTGATTGACTTGAGTCAAACTTTTGATCAATTGGATAAATACCAAATGAAGCTTAACCCGACGAAGTGCACCTTTGGAGTACGAGAAGGAATGTTCCTCGGATACATCGTCAATCAGCGAGGTATTGAAGCAAATCCAGATAAGATCAAAGCTCTTCTAGGGCTGCGATCTCCGACGACGAAGAAAGAAGTGCAGAGTCTTACCGGACGAGTTGCAGCGCTCAACAGATTTGTATCTCGAGCAACTGATAAATGCATACCATTCTTCAAAACACTTCGAAAAACCTTTGAGTGGAATGAGGAATGTGAAAAAGCTTTTCAAGACTTGAAGAAATATTTGGGAACACCTCCACTGTTGTCCAGACCAATAACAGGAGAAAAGTTGTATTTGTATTTGGCAGTATCAGAGAACGCAGTCAGTTCAGCGTTGATCAGATTGGAGAATGGAATCCAGAAGCCAATTTATTACACAAGTAAAGCTTTCCGAGGTGCAGAAATCAGGTACCCAAAGCTAGAAAAATTGGCATTGGCACTAATTGAGGCAAGCAGAAGAATGAGGCCATATTTCCAAGCCCATACCATCATTGTTTATACTGATATGCCATTGAGACAAGCCTTCCATAAGCCAGAAAAATCAGGGAGACTGATGTACTGGGCAGTAGAACTTGGTGAATACGATATTGTGTATGAGCCCAGATTATCATTGAAGGGGCAGGCTGTAGCAGATTTTATAGCAGAGTTCACATACCCTGATACCCCCGAGGAGCAAAAAATGCCTGCTGAGTTACCTGTGGACGATACAGGATCAACAGAAACATTTGCTGACCTACCTGTGGACGATACAGGATCAGCAGAAATAGGTCCAAACCAACCAAGGTTGGTAAAAGGACTTGTGGATGTAGAGAAATCATTATATTCAAATTCAGACCAGCCATGGTTGGTAAAAGAGTACGAGCAGATGACTGACGAGGAGCGAAAGATACCGGGGGATGATGGAAGAAAACAGCAGATATTTTATCGAGGAACTCTGACAGATAAGAAATTTGAAGACGAAATACCTACATGGAGATTATATGTAGATGGATCATCATGCACAGCTGGTTGTGGGGCAGGAATTGTTTTGATCACCCCAGACGAGATTGACATGGAATATGCTTTGCGATTCCAATTCAAAGCCTCTAACAATGAAGCGGAGTATGAGGCCATGATAGCAGGTCTTAATCTAGCAAAGACTATGGAAGCACAACAGGTGATGGTATTCAGTGATTCTCAATTAATTGTGAATCAGATGATGGGAATATATGCGATTAAAGGAGACTTAATGATCAAATATCATGCAAAGGTGATGAAATTGTTGACAGAATTTGATGCCATTCAATTGGTGAGAATACCGAGGATGGAGAATGTACAAGCAGATGCACTGGCCCGACTAGCATCAGCTACTCGTACCGAGATGCGAAGAACCATACCGATTGAAGTATTAGAAGGTCGGAGCATAGATGAAGATCTGACAACGAATGTGATTACTCTTGATTTAGGACCATCTTGGATGGATCCAATCAGGAAATATGTTGAAGAGGGCGAATTGCCGGAGGACAAACTCGCTGCCAAGAAACTGAAGTATAAAGCTGCCCGGTATGTATTAACTAATGGTATTTTGTATAGACGAGGAATTATGGCAGGTTTGCAGAGATGTGTACATCCCACTGAGGTGAAAGAATTGATTGAAGAAATCCATGAAGGATCTTGTGGAGCTCATGTAGCAGGTCGAACACTTTTACAAAGAGTGATGACACAGGGATATTACTGGCCGACAATGAGGGCTGATTGTATAGCCTATGCCAAGAAATGTGACAAATGCCAACGTTTTTCCTCCATCCGACGAACTCCACAAGCATTGCTAACACCAATAACTTCCCCTTGGCCATTTGCCATGTGGGGAATTGATTTGGTTGGACCACTGCCGATCACCCGAGGAAGATTCAAGTATCTCGTAGTTGCAGTGGACTATTTTACTAAGTGGGTGGAAGCTGAGCCTCTTATCAATATGACGTACGAGAAGGTATACCAGTTTATATGGAAGAATATCATTTGTCGATATGGTCTCCCTCATGCTTTCATCACAGATCATGGAACACAATTTGATAATGAAGAATTTGCTGCCTATTGTCATCAGTCGAACGTCTTGAAGTTTCATTCAGCACCAGGACATCCCCAAAGCAATGGACAGACTGAAGTGACGAACAGAACATTACTGAATGGGTTGAAAAAGAGGCTAAGTGAAGCTAAAGCAAATTGGATTAATGAGCTCCAATCAGTATTATGGGCCTACCGAACAACTCCCCGAGCAGCAACTGGAGAATCACCATATATGCTAGCATTTGGAAGTGAGGCTGTGATACCGGCCGAGTTGGGTCTCCCAACGCATAGAGTGCTGAATTTCAACTCTCCGATCAGTGATTTGATGAGAAGAATGGATTTGGACATGCTCGAAGAAGTAAGAGAAGAGGCAGCCATTAGGAATGCTGCTTATCAACAACGAACAGCTCTGTTCTACAACAAAAGGGTGAAGAAATGCGATTTGAAGGAAGGTGATTATGTGCTGAAGAAAGTCAGTCAGAAACAGAATAAACTGGAAGCAAATTGGCATGGACCTTACCGAGTTACAGAGGTTGTTCGACCTGGAACCTACAGAATAGCAACTCTAGAAGGAGAAGAATTTCAGAATGCATGGAATGCTGAACACCTGCGAAAGTATTATCAGTAATGTAAAATGTAAAGCATTTCCTTCATTATGAATAAAACGAGGATGGTTCACCATTTTCTTTCTGTTGAAAGTTTTTCGGGGAATACTAGTGTTGAACACTACATTACTTGATAAGAAGAAGACATGCTCTACGGAGTCAAAGAAGAAGACTGCTCTATGGAGTCATGCTCTACGGAGTCATGCTCTACGGAGTCAAGCTCTCCGGAGCGCTCTACGGAGCAAAAGTGCTATAAGTAGCCAACCTCCTTTGGTTAGGAGGATAAGCTCTCCGGAGCGCTCTACGGAGCAAAAGTGCTATAAGTAGCCAACCTCCTTTGGTTAGGAGGATAAGCTCTCCGGAGCGCTCTACGGAGCAAAAGTGCTATAAGTAGCCAACCTCCTTTGGTTAGGAGGATAAGCTCTCCGGAGCGCTCTACGGAGCAAAAGTGCTATAAGTAGCCAACCTCCTTTGGTTAGGAGGATAAGCTCTCCGGAGCGCTCTACGGAGCAAAAGTGCTATAAGTAGCCAACCTCCTTTGGTTAGGAGGATATGCTCCAAGGAGCCAAAAAGTTCGAAAGAACCCTACTACTCCTTTGATTAGGAGGTGTAGACCAGCATGATCAACTACGGTTGGTAAGACTTTATATACTCTCGCATTACAACTTATGTTTGTCGGGAGGTAACATTATTACAAAAAGTTCTTTAAAGAACAAAATATTGAAAACTGTACCAAGTATGGTTGGTCGGAGATAAAAACCCACTAATTGTAGTTGGTCGACGAGGATAAAAGTATTGACCTTAGTTGGTCGGACACATGTTTATATTTGAAAATTGAACCAAGTATGGTTGGTCAGGGATAGAAACCCATCAACTATGGTTGGTCGACAAACATTATTTATCCACCTTGGTTGGTTGGAAACAATTTTGAACAATTATGCTTATTATAAATTCTAATTTGGTTGATGAACCATATAATTTGCAAACAGAAAAATAGCTATTGGCAAAACAGAAAATGAAACTCTTTCATTAAGATAAAAATGTATTACATGTTACATGAATGTGCTAACTATTACATTAAAGATTCCTACTCTATTGGTTTCTTTCCTTTGTCCTTTGAGACAGGTTCATCGCCAGCAGGAGGATCCTCTAGACACAGAGGAGAGTTAATAAAGTTCATGTCCTTCAGCATTCTGACATTCATTATTGTAGGAGTATCCAACAGGTGCTCAGGACGAGATACTTCAACTTGAGAATGAAGGTTATAATCACCAAGATATTTAGAGATTAAACTCCGAGGAATGGAGCGAGCAGGAATCCATGCCATATCCAATTTATAGGGAGGAACAGGCAAGTCTAGCAATCCAGGAGCATGATAATCCCATAAATAATGACCTTGTTCCAATTTTAATACACCCAGGGCGTTCAACCATCCCTGCTTATAACCTTCGTTGTTAGCATTTTCAAGGCGATCATCCAAATGGTAAAGAGCTTCATTATAACCCGCATTCCAGAACTCCCGAGGTTGTTTATGGAATTGGAAAGTTAATCTATCTACTTGCTCGAGAAAGTTCTTGATAAGAGCATCTTTATTATTCAGATCAGATTTCATCGCAGTCAATTGATCCTCTAAAGATAAATTTTTCTTAGACAAATCAGATAGAGCACGATCCTTAACATTCAGTTGGAATGCTTGAGTTTCCAGAGTAGATTGGGTACGAGATTCTTCAACATTACGGCTAAGAACTCTTGATCGGCTCCGAGAAGCAATTGGAGAATTTTGCTCCTCGATGATTCTTCCTCGCCCCCGAGAACTCCTTCCTCGTCCCCGAGCAGTTCCAGAAATGGAAGATCTTCTTAAATCCTCCAGCTCTTGCCTCAGTTTGGCGTTTTCGACTTCTAAGAATGAGAACCCTTCATCAGTGACTGGTATTAATGCAGTAGAGGATGAAACAGCAGATTCATACTGAACTAATTTTTTCTGCAAATTGTTATTTTCTTGCTCCAGGATCTCAGCGATTTGTCTGCAGGCTTCAATTTCACCTTTTAAAGTCCTCTCCCTGATGTCATACCCAGCAATGATTTTCTTGTGGCCTGTTTCTGAAGAAAGCTGCTGGTATCTATTTTCATAATCTTCATGCAACAAAGCCATTGATTCGTTATGTTGATTTTGAAGATCCTTTAAAGAACAATGCAACTCTTCAATCAATTCATAATAAGCGATATTGTTAGCTACAGCTCGGTCGAGTAAACTTTTCAAATACCGATAAGCCTCAGTTGCCTGTTCTGAAGCATCATGACCAAGAATGTCAGCAATTTCAGAAGAACTAAGGTCCGTATGACCAGCCCTATAGTATTGGTGACATTGCTGCATCAGCTCGGTATCATGAGAAGAGATTAGTTCCATTCTAGCAACAAACTAAAGACAAGAAAAAGACAACAATCAACAAAGAATCATCAATAACGACGATGAGTAAAGAAGTATTTTATTAGATCATAAAAGGATTACAGTGTTCGATTACAAATAATAAAAGATAAGAATGATACCGAACAACTTCACACCTTTTCCTTGTCTCCCAAGACTTTCTCGGGAGGCTGGGACGAGGAGCTCGGTTGCTCGGTGATAACAACAGCTTGGTCGGCAGAAATCCTCTCAGCAGGAGGAGGCATAGAAGAAATGTCCTCAATGATAGAGGGTTGAGAAGCAGAGATTGGGACATCCACAGCTATGGAAGATTCATCTGATGCAGGTTCATCTTCTTCTTCTTCCTCAATTGGTGGAGGAGGACCAGGGAGATGCCTTTGGAATAGCTCAGAATTATCTTGGACTTTTAGCTCTTGCAGAGCAGCTACCCAACCATCATAGAAGTATTTCAACTCCCCATATTGGACTTGGGACGTCATTGCAGCTATCCCTCTCTCCCATCCTTTCTCCCAACCAACACTGAAATGTTTCTTGATAGCAACTTTTCTCCTCGATTTCTCCGAGGAAAGCTTCACCTCCAGTTCCTCTTTCTTAACTTTAATATCTCGCAAAGTAGATATTTCTTCTTCTGCCTTCTTCAATTTATCATCAGATTCCTGATGTTTAACTTCCAGATCTTTAATTTTCTCCTCCAAATTCTTGGAGGTTTCGGCCATCTTCATCTTATCAGCCTCAGCCACAGCCAATTTTGTCTCCCAAACAGTTTTCTCCTCGATGTACTGTTGGTGAGATTCCTTGACAGATTGGGTTAAACCCAACAAAGCATCGTCAACATCGGACGAGGAAGTGGAAGCTTTAATAGCTTGATCTTTCTTCACAATGGTATTGAAACAGTTAACCAGCTGAAAGGTAAGAAAAACAATAGAGTTAACACAAATACAAGATTTCAGGAAAAAGAAAAGAAAGACTAAAGGTATGAGAAATTTACTGAAGAAAGATGGCGAGCAGCAAGGGATGTCAGTGTATCCCTAGGAATCTTTTCATCAACCCCGAGAACCTCGGGTATAACTGAGCTCGTTGAAGAGCTCGGAAGAATGATTTTTGAAATACTACTACCACCAGCGGGTAGAGAAGACGCAGTTCCAGCAAGATTAACCGAGGATGATTTCCTCAATCTCTTCAAAGGACGGTCAGCAGCATCAACCAAGGAAGAAGTCTTGGTCGGAGAGATGGCAATTACATCAGCAGGAGCATTTTTCTTGCTCGGGGCCACTGGGGGCTTCTCGGCAATTTTGAAGGAACCAGCATCTACTTTTTTAGTCCCCTCTGGGACATCAATTTTGCCTTTCTGGGCTCCAACAGCAGAGGAAGTGTCACCAAATAGAGCAGGAGGAGCTCTTTTCTTGCCCATTCTATGAGATAGGGGAATATGAGAATCTGAAGATGAACTTTCTGGTGTTGAGGCTGGTTCAACAGGGCGAGCAGTATAAGAGGTTGTGTAGCTCTTATACTGCAGCAAATATGATGCAGATCTAATGTGCTCGTCTGCAATCGTCTTATGCAAATTCCAGATAAGTTTTAAATGCTTGATATTCACTTCCGACTCTTTTGGAGTTTTTCTTTTACTATCAACTGCAAATAAATACATAAATCTCAGTCACACATTTTGTCAAACATGATGAATACGCAATTTCATAAGTAAAATAAAAATGAAAAATAAACCTATCCCATTGCCGTATGGGGGGCATCTGGGACCGTTGTATACTTCATTCCCAGATAAAGGCGCGTGTTGCCAATTTTTTATGACCAACCCATGCTCAAAATAATCTCTATTTGAATCAGGGAGGTTAACTACAAGGGCTCTATTTAAAAACCTAGTTTTTAAATAATAAATATTATCTAAAGTGGCCCATTTATAGCAGTACATGATTTCTGGGATCCCTATACGAGTCCCATGAGTTAGATTTAACTTATGCACCCCGTTAATTATTCTCCATGAATTGGGGGCTATTTTTGCAGGAACAAGGTCAAAATATTGACAAAACTCAAGACATAATGGATTTGGGGGAAAAGAAAAACCACATTCAGCAATGAAAAGACTGGGGAACCAATGTCCCTCAGCCAATCGAAAGTAATCTAAAGGCTCAGAAAGAACCTCTAGAGTTACCCAAGAAGGAATGGAAAAGTCAGAACGAAATTTCTCAGCAGATTCAACAATATAAACCATATTGAATAAAAGAGATGCAGAAGAAAGGAAGAAGAGCTTACAGAAAGAAAAGAGATGTGTTGACAGCGAACGGAAACAAAGATGAACGCACAAGAGAAGAAGAGAAGAGAAAGCTTGAATGCAGAGAATGAAAAACGTAGACAACGGTATGGTTACCAAAGAAGTTTAAATACTTTACATTGGGAAGCGGCGAAAGAAATGATTACCAAAAAGAAATTATTAAACTTCCGGCGGCTAAAAGGACAAAATTTGCACGAATATCAAAGCGCTT
This sequence comes from Sambucus nigra, assembly GCA_949130495.1. Taxonomy (NCBI): domain Eukaryota; kingdom Viridiplantae; phylum Streptophyta; class Magnoliopsida; order Dipsacales; family Adoxaceae; genus Sambucus; species Sambucus nigra. The sequence continues at coordinate 319,970,494 of OX422224.1, read as the reverse complement.
ATCAAAAAGGCGGAAACTGCGAAATAAGAAGGAAAATTTGAATACAATGTTCCTAAAACCCGGGAAGTACATTTAATATTGCCACATACCAAGAAAGAATGTTCCATACTCTTCAAAGTTCAAAATATGAAACATTGGGGGCTTCTGTTGATACCAAAATTAATATGCTGACGTGGACGAATAGTATGAAGACACGTGTCGATCTACGTGGCACAATAACAGCGAGGAAGATCATTTACTGAACAACCATGGTTGGTACCGAGCAACGAGAATACACCGAGGAGCTCTATCATGCCGAGGAACTCCATCCGAGGAACTCTTTCATCCCGAGATACTCTAAGTACTCCGAGGAACTCTTGATCGACGAGCAACTAAGGCGGTCCGAACTGCACCTCGGCCGTGTCATCAATTATCAGACGGACAACTGTTCAACTATTCATTAGATTCTTGACGCACACGCCGCATTAAATGTATTACCCATTCATATGTATATCATTTAATGTAGTGGACCTTTCATGTACAGCCTTGAGGCTATAAATACCTTGTATCAATCCCATTCAAGGGGACCGGAATTTCTTGAGAGAACTTGTAATCAAGAATTCCACAAACACTCAGCAATAACATAACAGTGGACGTAGGCTTTATTCCTAGCCGAACCACTTTAAAAATCTTTGTCTTATTTATTTATCTGTGATTGAATAATTAGAGCGATCTAGTTTTTTACATCAACAATGAGCTTAGCAATATGTGCCAATTTGAAATATATATATACATACATTTCTTATTTTCGGAACCGAATGTGCATCATGATATAAGCTATGAGGTTTAATCTCCCCCATACTAGTCTCCGAAAGTTCGCAACAACACTATAGGATACCAAGTGAAATTTTCCTCATACTACTCCCCAAGACTCCTAGACAATACCATCCTACTTTCCCATAGTCCTAGGTTAGATTCCTATATAAAATGAGACACTAACTTCTATTGAATAACCCCCAAAATAAGCCCAATTACCCCATGCTTATCTAGGGTATTTATCCCTCTAATATAGACCCTTAATACTCTTTATTACTTCATAAGAGAAGGTTCCTAAGCCTTAAACCTAACATAAAAGGACTTGAAACTAAGTTGGAAAAAAATGTATAAAACAACAGGGTTTCCGAATCGATTCGCCTAGGGCAGAATCGATTCGCCCCGAGTAGCGAATGGATTTGCCCAAAAAGTGAATCGATTCGACTGAGAAAATCTAACCTCCTATCTCAGCCCGAATCGATTCATCCTTAACCCGAATCGATTCAGTTCCTCAGACCTGTAGCCCCAATCATTAGTGAATCGATTCGCTGAGGAGGGAGAATCTATTTTCCCTCGTTAGATTGACCAGTTAGGGCTACGGGTTGATATAAACCCTAAATCCCCCAATTTCAATTCTTCCCTCTAATCTCAACATCATCAACTAAAAATTCAACCAAATCATTTCTACACAATAACTAACTAATATCTCCAACTCAAATCAAATTTAAATTAAAGATTAAGGGTTTAAACACCACAAATCATCTAAACCCATAAATGGTTTAAATCTAAAAAACACAACTATATATACAAATTATCCACACTAAATCATATAATTGCAAGTTAGAAACATGCCTCAAGTTTGCAGTCTCGAATTCTCTTCCCGTAGCAATGATTCCTAGCTCCAAATCTCATATTCTCTCCATTTCCCCCAAGCTCTCTCTCTCTCTCTCTCTCTCTCTCTCTCTCTCTCTCTCTCTCCCTATATATATATATATATATATATATATATATATATATATATATAACTCTCTCTAAGTTTAAAACATAAAATGAGCTCAAATTCTTTACCAAGACTAAAATGAGCTCAAATTCTCTACCAAGACTAAAATACCCAATTTACATTAAGTCTAGCATTTAAATTCTACTACACACTTAAGATGACTCATAACGCCATAATTAAGTTATAACCGGTCAAAAGTACCCGAAACCCAAAAATACAACTTGCCACTTATTTTGACAATCTCAATCATTTCCTGACTAACCTTACCCTCTAAATTGGCATCTGGAATATCATACAATTTTTATGTTCCACCGTCGTATTAAATCATCAATAATGATCCAATTGGAATATAAGCCATAACTGTCGCTTAAAGCACAACGAACCAATAAAACACAATATGATGCTATTTACATTCACATAACAGTAAATATGAAAAACTGGGTAAATATTATCTCTTAAATCACTTAAAATAATATTCACTTCAACTTCCATTATTTTATATAATTAACCCAGCATGCAATTTATAAAATAATCACTCAAAAGTAAGGGGTATTACATACTCCCCCCCTTATAAGGGAATTTTTCCCTCAAAATTCAGGCGTGCCTTATAAAAAGACTATGAGGTATTTCTCTTAAATATTGTCCTCTCGTCCCAAGTAAACTCCTTGGCCTTATGGTGTCCCCACTGGACTCGGACCAAGGGTACCACTTTCGATCTTAGTCTACACTCTTCGTGATCTAAAATAGAAATCGGTTGTTCCTCATGTGAAATATCAGGTTATAACTCGATGTCATCTGATGGAATTATGTGAATGAGCTCCTTCTCACCTCTTATACATCCTCAAGGATGACACATGAAACACATCATGAATTTGTAGTAGGCGTTCCGAAAAAGCAAGCTAATACGCAATGGGGCCGACCTTTGCAACAACGGGAAAAAAATCCTACATAACACGACATAAGTTTGCCTTACTTTTTGAATCACATTATACCCTTTATCGGGAATACTCGCACCAAAACTTGACCCCCTACCTCCAATTATACATGACTTCTATTCGCGTCGGCATAGCCCTTCTGAACATTTTGTGCAATTTGTATGCGGCTTCAAATGAGCTAAATCTTCGAAGGATATTTTGGATCATTTTAGGTCCAAGGATCTTATTATCTCCTACTTCCAACCAACAAGCAGGTGATCTACGAGGTCGTCCATACAATGCCACATACGGTGCCATAACTATCGTGAACTAGTACGAATTATTGTATGCAAATTCGACCAATGGAAGGTATTGCTCCCATCCTTCTTTAAAGTTAGGTATACACATTCGAAGCATGTCCTCCAACATTTGGTTAACTCTCTCCGTTTGTCCATCCGTTCGCGGGTGGTAGGATGTACTCAACTTTAATTCAGTTCCCCTCCCTTCCTGGAAACTTCACCAAAAATGGGATACAAAAATCTTGTCTCAGTCCGACCTTATTTTTATAGACACCTCATAAAGTTTCACAAACTCCACAATAAAGAGCTGGGCGTAACGTGTCGTATTAATCCGTCCGCACTGGTAGGAAGTGTGGAGATTTGGTCTAATGATCGACGATTACCCAAATAAAATCATGACTGCTTTGCATCATCGGCAATCCAGTGATAATATATACTCTCCCATTTCCACACCGGCATTTCTAACGATTGCAACAATCCCGTTGATCATTGGTGGTCCATATTCACCAATTGACAAGTGGCGCATTGGGAGACAACTTAGAAATGTCCCTTCCTTACGCTTCCATGACTCTCATCACGATAGCAGGTGTAATGGTTAACACTGACATAAATGCTCTTGCTACATCAATCCTCCTGGTTAAGTTCTTTCCACTTAACTTTCCATGCCTTCCCTAGTTCCCTCACGGGTTTCCTGCTCAGCGTATCCGCTACCCCATTTGCCTTTTCCTGGGTGATAATGAATATCAGATTGATAGTCTTTTATGATTACAACCACCGACTTTGCCGCATATTTAGATCTTTCTGCGAGAATAAATACTGTAACGACTTGTGGTCCGTGAAAAGACTAAATTTCTTGCCCAGGAGGTAGTGCCTCCACATCTTTAAGGTGAACACTATCGTGACGAGCTCTAAGTCATGCGTGGGATAATTCTTCTCATAGGGCTTAAGCTTTTGAGATGCATATGCAATGGGCCCATGATCCTGTAGTAACACACCTCCCAATACTTATAGAGGCACGTCCATAAAGACCAAATGGTCCACTCCCGATCTTGTCAACGCGAGTACAAGAGCATAAATCAACTTGTCCATCAGCTCATCGAAAGCTAGGTCACAAACGTAACACTCTCTTTAAAGATGGGCCTCACACTCTTTTTGGTCTAGTTCTTAGAGTTACTCGAGATCCCATACTCCTTATTCTGGGAAACCCAATCCTTCTTAAAGTTAAACCAACAATCTTCTCGTGGTTAACTCCCTACATCCTTCCTAAAACAGTGTCACATGCCCCACTAGCCTTACTTATTAATAACCCTTAAGGTCGATGTGTTTCCTAAACATGTAGAATGAGTACTATACTAACTATATCCCTAGTGTCCAAGACCTTTATCAATTTCTGACATTTGCTCAGTTTCATGCGTGGGACGTCTCATAAAGAGAAATCCAAACAAGGAGCCCTCTTGTTACACTACTACCTTGCATCGTCGATCATCAAGATATAACGACCTAAGGCACACAATCGGAACCGCTAAAATCGTATCTCGCAACCCTACTAATGCGCTTCTACCTCTATGTCCATGGAAAGTCTAACTAATCGGGGCGCCTACTTTCTGTAAAGTGTTACGAAGCTCCTACCGAAAATACATTTCCTTTACATTTTCCTTCTAATCAAGGCCTGGCCATAAGCCTCTACCCGACTTCCTTTTCCTTGTCTCTCGCACGTATAAGCAGTGAGAGAAACATTTCCAGTGCTTTTACACCGCACATCTACTTTTTATTAGCCCCTAAATCAATCACGTGAATCTCGACTAATTCCATCAAAACTAATATCCTAACCTAAAGTAACATCTCTCCACTCCCAACGTCGTTAAGGTTCATGCGTGGAGTGTCTCACAAGCGAAATCCAAATAAGGAATCCCTCCGATACACCACTACTTAACTTTGTCAGTCGTGGAGATAAATCAACATAAAACATGTAAACCAATAATTATTACATACCTTAGACCATATTTATAAGGTCTCAACCTGTATCCAGGTGAGATATAGTAGAATAACTAGTTCCACTCTGGAATCGAAGATATGATAGTTTTGCAATCATTACCTGCTATCGCTCCGATCAATCGAAAATTATTTATACTCATCTAACACATACAAAACGAGTAAGACAAACTAGATATAATTTTAAAATATCAACACTCGCTTTTACAGCGAATGAAGGAAAGTAAAACTTCGCTACCACGGAAAATATATAGATTTACCCTCTATAATAATACTGATACTGCCACAATATCAAATTACACACCCGAATCTAAGGTTAATAGAATACTGTGACTCAATCTTGCCATGCGGAATACACCTCCCTCATTCGAGGTGGAACTCATGACAACATTCTTGCTAATTACTCTTGCTGTTCCAAATAGTTCCCAGATATAGTACTCTAGTATTATCTGAACCAAAAACTACCTTAATCAATGCCCCATATAGGCACCATATTCTTGTCCTTTAACGTCTACCGGGTAAGGTCAAAGTGTGTGCTTCTACGTCCCACACCACAATCATTCCCCATCTCTAGACACCCTGACCACGTCAAGGTTTTCAACATCTCAGACTCTATAGCCTCGATCCCCACAATCACTCGCGTAGTTCCCTTAATTCCCCCAATAAAGGAAGACATGATACTGGCCTTATCTGACTTATTTCAATGAATTCACCGGGTAGAAGTCCACCAATGAGGTTTCACGAACACGACTTCTCCATAAGTGTTAGAAACACTTACTAGTGAACCTATTATTCCACTAAAAGACTATTTCTTACTTGCACCTAACTTACTTCGGTGCAAGGTTTACTTAACCATATAACTCTTTATTCACGGTCGGCCTCTGACCGAACCTTATGTGAATACTTGAGAAGAAGCATTCTCTTCATATCTGATACCTCAGAGGAACTCGCTGTCAAAACCATCTGCAAGGTTTCTCTGTGAGTAAAACTTCATACTCCACTAAATATGGTGACTACCATTCCCACCATTTCGACATTACTCCAACGGGTGCAAAAAAAATTTCTTTAAATTTTCACATCTGGGCATTTCTATACCTCGCTCTTAGGCCAAAGCTTCCAAGACCTATACTTCCATTGAATGAAGTTACATTGCCTATGTATGACTTAACTTCAACGTGTGGTTCTTATCAAGGACCTTTCAAACTTTTTCCCAATTTAACTTCATTGGGTAATTCAAGTTTAGCACAACTCTCTACTAAAGCATCACTTGGGTATATATAGCAATCCACAAAATGCCACGAAGGGAGTGGCATCCACTGTGGTCCTCATCCCCGACTTCAAATTACAGTTCTAACTAAGCCTCGCCTCTTGCTTCCCTCATAACGGCCTTCCCTGATCGCCCAACATCAATTAGCACACGAATCTCGAACGAACGCGCAAATGATTTACTAAAATCTTGCATTATGGCAGGAGAGAGAAATCTCACAAGAGGAATCAAAAATCCTAATCTTAAGGCTTTATGTCAAATTAAAAGTAACGCTGAAAGCGTAGTACGTTCGCACAGATTCCTAAGGACACTAGAACCTGATGCTCTGATACTATCTGTAACACCCCGCTTATTCAAATAAGAGGTGGCCATCCCAATATCCCAATAAATGCAGGAATCATAGATGGTCCACTCTTAGCATCACTGTCGTGAAAATAATAATACGAAATAACCACCAATTATTTTCGAAAATGAATGTCAAATTTAATTTGTAAGTTTAAATAAAACCATTTAGACAATCCAGTTTATAAAAGAAGGTGGATACAAATGAAGGCATATAATAGTTTAATTTTCATACAGTAAAATAATAACCAAATAAGTTGTCGATTAACAGACCAATACAATGGTTACACCAAGTATTACAAACAAATATCACAATGTATATATAAGCAAGTACAAAACTTGGGCAACACGCCCGAATGTTTAGTATGATCGTAACTAGAGTATACAAAATACAAATGCGTCGATAATAAGAATCCTACAACATTCGCAAAAATGTTGTATCTCCCTGGCACTAATAAGGAAGGATCATATCAAGTGCCCTTGCGGTGGAGCACCTGAGCATAAAAGATAACCACGCAAGAAAAAGAAATATAAACGGGTTAGGTCTCGGTTTGATATTATATACGTGTGAATAAAATCCATAACATTTATGAGTGTTAAACATCATAAACAAGTCGGATTCGCTCTTCCCTAAGCATTGTCCTCACCTCTCATCTAAATGCACATCCTAGCGCCACACTAGATCATTATAAATTACACTACCTGTTTAATTAAGTGAAATAACTAACTTCCATAATCATGCTTAACTTATAATGATGAGTATACATTAATGCAAGAGAATATAACTTAGTTTCAAGTTACTAAGATTTCCTTTTCAGTTTTACATAATATGACTTCACATTTCCATTTCTCATAAGGAAACTTATTCTAAAGCAATTGATTTATAAATGCTTCACCATTTATAAAATACCACTTTTATAAGAATAGTTAGAATCACAATATAACAATTCTAAGACCATCCTTCCGGGAGTCAACCCATTGGATGCGCCCCTAAATAGCTATCATCTTCCAGGGCCTAACACAAAGACAACATGGGAATCCTAAATCGCGTGACGTGGGAAGAGGCCATATACTTTCGACAGTGAATCATAACCATACCCGGAATTATCTCACTTCGAAAAATGACATCACAATATATAACAACCGGTCCTATGACCGAGAACTATATTCTCCCTGCATTCACTAGCCAGGGGACATCACCTCATGCACGTAACTTCTTTTATGATAGCATTTAAAGAGGTATGTATATGCATTCCATAGTCATAAGATATGCCAATTTAAAACATCCACTTTTTAAAATTTTTAAATCATATGAGCTTAGCAATATGTGACAATTTGAAATATATATATATATAAGCATACATTTCTTATTTTCGGAACCGAATGTGCATCACGATATAAGCTACGAGGTTTAATCACCCCCATACTAGTCTTCGAATGTTCACAACAACACTATAGGATACCAAGTGAAATTTTCCTCACACTAGTCTCCAAGAGTCCTAGACAATACCATCCTACTTTCCCTTAGTCCTAGGCTAGCTTTCTATATAAAATGAGACACTAACTCCTGTTGAATAACCCCCTAAATAAGCCCAGTTACCCCATGTTAATCTAGGGTATTTATCCCTCTAATATAGACCCTTAATACTCTTTATTACTTCATAAGAGAAGGTTCCTAAGCCTTAACCCTAAAAGAAAAGGTTTAGAAACTAAGTTGGAAAAACCCTATAAAACAGGAGGGTTTCCGAATCGGTTCGCCTAGGGCCGAATCGATTCACCCCGGGTAGCGAATCGATTCGCCCAAAAAGCAAATCGATTTGGCTGAGAAAAACCAACCTCCTATCTCAGCCCGAATCGATTTGGCCTTCACTCGAATCGATTTGGATCCTCAGACCTGTAGCCCCCATCATTAGTGAATCGATTCGCTGAGGAGGGAGAATCGATTCTCCCTGATCAGATTGCCCAGTTAGGGCTACGAGTTGATATAAACCCTAAATCCCCCAATTTAAATTCTTCCCTCTAATATTAACATCATCAACTAAAAATTTAACCAAATCATTTCTACACAATAACTAACTAATATCTCCAACTCATATCAAATTTAAATCAAAGATTAAGGGTTTAAACACCAAAAATCATCTAAACCCAAAAATGGTTTAAATCTCAAAAACATAACTATATATACAAATTATCCACACTAAATCATAAAATTGCAAGTTAGAAACTTGCCTCAAGTTTGCAGTCTCAGATTCTCTTCCCGTAGCAATGATTCCAAGCACCAAATCTCCAGTTCTCTATTTTCTCTCCATTTCTCCCAAGCTCTCTCCCTCTCTCTCTCTAACTCTCTCTAAGTCTAAAACATAAAATGAGCTCAAATTCTCTAGCAAGACTAAAATCCCAATTTACATTAAGTCTAGCATTTAAATGCTACTACACACTTAAAATGACTCCTAACACCATAATTAAGTTATAACCGATCAAAAGTACCTGGAATCCAAAAATACAACTGGCACTTATTTTGACTATCTCAACCATTTTCGGACTAATCGTACCCTCTAAATTGGCATCCGGAATATCATACAATATTTTATGTTCCACCATCATATTAAATCATTAATAATGATCCAATTGGAATATAAGTTAAAATCGTCGCTTAAAGCACAACGACGCAATAAAACACAATATGATGCTATTTACATTCACATAACAATAAGTATGCAAAACTTGGTAAATATTATCTCTTAAAATAATATTCACTTCAACTTCCATTATTTTATATAATTAACCCACCAGGCAATTTAATATAAAATAATCACTCAAAAGTAAGGGGTATTACACTCACATGCATCCACACACACTTTAATACAGACAGAATGAGCAACAAATTATAAACAGATCACTAAACATGCAAGATTCTCAAAATAAATTTAGTCAAACTAATCAGACTTTGGATCTTTCAAATATTTTCAGATCAATAGGTAATCTTACTATAAAAACTATCCAAGATCCTATGCACTTTCTTTATTTGAAAATATGTACTTATTTCACAAAACGTGAAATATTTGAAAGTGAAATCTCAAATCAAGATCTCAACTAGATCTAAGTCTGAATATTTGAGTAGATTATCTTTAGAAAAGATTTTGTTGGTTTAGGGATTGAAATCAACATAACAGTTTGAAAATAACAAACAAAACAAGATTTCTCAAAAGAAGAAATCGAGATAACGATCTATCTAAGTTGATATGTGTCACAGTGGATTAATATCACGATTTTATAAAAAGAAACAGAGATTTTAACCAACGTGCTTAAGTTGGGAAAGAGATATAGAACTATAGAGGACAAACTTCTCAAATCTGTAACTATTTACTCTCAGAAAAGGGTTTTCTAGTGAGATTTGGACATAGTTAGGTTTAGGGTTTTGTTTCTCTCTTTAACTCTTATTCTCTCTTTCTAACTCCTATTTTCTATCAGGTTTGGATGAAGGAAAAGATATCAAATGACTGAGCCTTAGGTCGTTTATATAGTGAGCGAGAAAAGATCGAGAATCTCAATGGTAATCAATGGCTGAGATGAAATTTGACCATTTGGCTTCCAATCTAATGGTTAATATAAAGCGGTGCAAACAACCAACTTTGATTGGTAAAAAAAGATTCACTTAGATTAAGTCTAAACACATGCAGATCGTTGATAACAATGATCTAAGGGCTCTCAAAGAAACACAAGTCTGTGAGAGGGTAGAAACACATAAACAGCATGTGAGATAGCTACACCTATAGACCAAATACGGGTTATAAAATGCATATCAAAATAATTAAATTCCCACACCTGAAGTCTCTAGTACTTTCGATTTCTACCCAAGCCAACTTTGATCCATAAAGAGAAATTGCACAACAACCCCTAAGGTTTATATATAACCAAAATTAATTTCTAAAAAATCATTTAAAAATCTTAATTTTTTTAACACATCCCAAAAATAGAAGAAAATTAATTTTAAGGGATTTAACTAACACACAACCAAATATAGCATGAGATAATGTATGTATGCAGTCCTAGTATGTGGTGTTGGTATACTACCTTTAGGAAATTGTAGAAGAATCTAGACTAGAGTCTAAGGCTCTTTGGACAACAAGGTTTGAACTCAAATTTTGTCACAATTTCCAAACTAGATGAGCACCTATATAATACAGACTCAAGTGAGTCAAAGATATAGGGTGCTTCAATATCCCCCTTTGTAAATATGAGACAAAATCTTCTTTGAGTCAACGAGGACTCGTCGGGATACAAAAGAATTAACAAAATCCTATTCCTATACAAAAAATTATATCTACCCAATATCCTAGTGTTGATGTAAAAAATTAGATAGCTCTAATTATTCAATCACAGATAAATAAAATGAGACAAATATTTTAAAGTGGTTCAGCCTTATATGAATGGCCTACGTCCACTGTTATGTTATTGCTGAATGTTTGGGAATTCTCGAGTACAAATTATCTCAAGAGATTCCGATCCCTTTGAATGAGGGTGATACAAGGTATTTATAGCCCTTAGGCTGTATATGAAAGGGTTGATACATTAAATGATATACATATGAAATGGTAATACATTTAATGCAGCGTGTGCGTCAAGATGATAAACATTCAATGAATAATTGAACTGTTGATTATCTGACAATTAATGCTACGGCCGAGATGCAGCTCGGACCGCCTTAGTTGCTCGTTGCTCAGGAGTTCCTCGGAGTGCTAGAGTACCTCGGAGTGCTGAAGTTCCTCGGTGTATCTTCGTTGCTCGGGAGTTCATGAGTTGGTCGGGTAAACGAACTTCCTCGTTGCTATTATGCTAAGTAGATTGACACGTGTCTTCCTATCATTCGTCCATATCAGCATATTAATTTTGGTATCAACAGAAGCCCCCAATGTTTCATATTTCGAACTTTGAGGTGTATGGAACATTCTTTCTCGGTATATGGCGATATTAAATGACTTTCCTGGGTTTTAGGAGCCTTTTCTTCATATTTGAATTTCTTTCAAATTCACAGAATCCGCCTTTTTCGAATTTTTATGAGTGCTTCGATCTTCGTGCATTTTTGTCCTTTTAGCCGCCGGTGGCGTATTAGTTTCTTTTGTGTAATCATTTCCTTCGCAGCTTCCCAAGGTAAAGTATTTAAACTTCTTAGGTAACCATACCATCTTCTACCTTTTCCAATTTTCTGCATTCAAGCTTTTTGTTCTCTCTCTCTCTTGTGCCTTCATCTTTTCCTTCGCTAGTTGTCATCTCTTCCTTTTTCCTGTAAGATTCTCTTCTTTTCTTCTGTATTTCTTTTATTCACTATGGTTTATATTGTGGAGTCTGTTGAAAAATTTCGTTCCGATTTTTCCATTCCTTCCTGGGTAACTCTGGAGGTTCTTTCTGAGCCTTTAGATTATTTTCGATTGGCTGAGGGACATTGGTTCCCCAGTCTATTCATTGCTGAATGTGGATTTTCTTTTCCGCCAAACCCCTTATGCTTAGAGTTATGTCAGTACTTTGACGTTGTTCCTGCAAAAATAGCCCCCAATTCATGGAGAATAATTAATGGGGTGTATAAATTAATCTAACTCATGGAACTCGTATAGGGATTCCTGAGATTATGTATTGCTATAGATGGGCTATTTTAGATAATGTTTATTACTTAAAAACTAGGTTTTTAAATAGTGCTCTTGTAGTTAACCTCCCTGATGCAAATAGAGATTATTTTGAACATGGGGTGGTTAATAAAAATTGGCAATATGCCCCCAAGGTTGGAGATGCAGTATACCAGGGTCCTAAATGCCCCCCATATGGCAATGGGATAGGTTTATTCTCATTTTCCTTTTCATGTGAAATTATGCTTTTATCATATTTGACAAAATGTATGACTGATATTTCATTATGTATTTATTTGCAGTTGATAGTAAAAGAAAAACTCCAAAAGAATCAGAGGTTAATATTAAGCATCTGAAACTTATCTGGGGTTTGCATAAGAACGTTGCAGACGAGCACATCAGGTCTGCATCATATTTGCTGCAGTATAGGAGTTACACGACTTCTTATACTGCTCGTCCTGTGATTAGATCTGTTGAGCCAGCCTCAACTCCAGAGGATTCTTCTTCAGATTCTCACATCTCTTTAAGTCGAAGAATGGGAAAGAAAAGAGCTCCCCCTGCTCTATTTGATGACACTACTTCTGCTGCTGAAGCTAAGAAAAGCAAAATTGATGTCCCAGAGGGGACTAAGAAGGTGGATGTTGCGCCTTCCAAAGCTACCGAGAAGCCCCCAGTGGCTCCGAGCAAGAAGGTTGCTCCTGTGGAGATGACTGCTATCTCTCCGACCAAGAGCTCTTCCTTGGTTGAAATTGCTGAAGTTCCTTTGAGGAGATTGAGGAAATCGTCCTCAGTCAATTTGGCTAAAACTGCCAATCTGACTGAAATCATCTCTTCTCTACCAGTTGGTGGTGTTGGTGTTCCAACCATCATTCCTCCGAGCTCTTCCATGAGCTCGGTAAAAACTTGGATCATACCCGAGGTCCAAGGAATTGATGAAAAGATTTCTAGGGATATGCTGACATCCCTAGCTACCCGTCACCTTGCTTCAGTAAATTTCTCACACTATGAATTTCCTTTCTTTCTTTGAATACTTGTATTTTTGTACTGACCTGTCACTTTTTCCTTTGTTTAGCTGGTGAATTGTTTTAACAACATCGTGAAGAAAGATGAAGCAATTAAAGCTTACAGCTCCTCGTCGGGGTAGAGGATGCTCTGGTGGGTTTGACCCAATCCTTGAAAGATTCTCGTCAGCAGTATAGTGAGGACAAAGCTGTCTGGGAGAAAAAGTTGTCTATAGTTGAAGCTGAGAAGGTGAAGTTGGCTGAGACCTCCAAGAGTTTGGAGAATAAGGTGAAAAGTTTAGAGATTGAGCATCAAAAATATGACGACAAGCTCAAGAACTTTGGAAAGCTTGAAGATAAGCTGAAAAAGGCAGAGGAAGAGTTGTCCGTCCTGCGAGATGTAAAGCGCCAAAAAGAAGAATTGGATGTGAAGTTAAAGACTGCCGAGGATCTTGTATCCGAGAAGCTCTCCTCGGAGAAACTGAAAAGAAAGCTCGCAGTTAAAAAATCCTTCAGCGCTGGCTGGGATAAAGGATGGGACAAAGGGATTGCTGCGATGACATCCCAAGTACAATACGGGAAGTTGAAATACTTCCGAGATGGATGGGTAGCTGCCCTGCAGGAATTGAAGATCAAAGAAGACTCTGAGCTATTTCAGCTACACCTCCCTGGTCCTCCCCCACCAATTGTAGAAGAAGAAGAAGATGAGCCTATCTCTGATGAATCTTCCATGGCCATAGGTGATCAAGTCCCTGCCTCTCTACCTTCTGCCAACGAGGACATTTCTTCCATGCCTCCTCCTCCAGAGAAAATTTCAACTCTTGCTGATCAAGCTGTTGTTACCACCGAGCAACCAAGCTCCTCGTCCCAGCCTCCCGAGAAAGTCTTGGGAGACAAGGAAAAGGTGTGAAGTTGTTCGGTATCATTTCTATCTTTCGTTATCATTTGTAATCAAACAATGTAACCTTTTTATGATCTAATAAAATACATCTTTGTTCTTCTCTGTTGTTGATGATTTGTTTTTGTTGACTGTTGTCTTCTTTTCATTATTAGTTTGTGGCTAGAATGGAACTGATATCTGCACATGATACAAAGCTAATGCAGCAATGCTATGAATATTATAAAGCTAGTCATACAAATTTGAGTGTATCAGAAATTGCTGACATCCTTGGCCATGATGCCTCAGAACAAGCAATTGAGGCTTATCGATACTTGAAGGATTTACTTGACCGAGCTATGGCCAACAACGTGGCCTACTATGACTTGATTGAGGAGCTTCATTATTCCTTAGAAGATCTTCAGAGTCAGCACAATGAATCAACTGCTTTGTTGCACAAAGAATATGAGAATAGGTATCAAGAGCTTTCCTTTGAGACAGGTCACAAAAAGATCATCGCTGGGTACGATGTTAGGGAGAGAACCCTAAAAGGTGAAGTTGAGGCCTGCAGACAAATCGCCGAGCTGCTGGAACATGAGAACAACAATTTGCAGAAGAAGTTGGCACAATATGAGTCTGCAGCTTCATCCTCTACTGCCTTGGTACCGGATGAAGGATTCTCATTCTTAGAGGTTGAAAACGCCAAATTAAGGCAAGAATTGGATACTCTGAGAAGGTCTGGTATCTCTACTACTGCTCGGGGACGAGGAAGAGGGTTTCGTGGGCGAGGAAGAGCTGTTCAAAATGTTGTCGAGGAGCAAACTTCTCCAACTGCTCGGAGTCGATCAAGAGTTCTCAGCCGTAATGTTGAAGAATCTCGTACTCTGTCAACATTGGAAACCCAAGCGTACCAACTGAACGCCAAAGATCGGGCTTTGTCTGAAATGTCCAAGAAAAACCTATCTTTGGAAGATCAACTTACTGCGATGAAGTCTGCTTTGAATGACAAAGATGTTTTTGCCAGGAGCCTTCACGAGCAACTAGAGAGAATAACTTTCTAATTCCACAAACAACCTCGGGAGTTTTGGATGGCAGGATACAATGAAGCCCTTTGTCACTTGGATGCTCGTCTTGAAAATGCCCATAACGAAGGTTATAAACAAGGATGGTTGAACGCCCTGGGTGTGTTAAAGCTAGAGAAGGGCCATTTTTTATGGGATTATCATGCTCCTGGGCTACTAGACTTGCCTCTACGGCCTTATAAACTAGACATGGAATGGATCCCAGCTCATGCCATTCCTCGTAGATTAATTTCAAAATACCTTGGTGACTATAGTCTTCATTCTCAGATTGAATTATCTCATCCCGAGCATCTCCTGGATACACCTTATGTGATGAACGTCAGAATGCTCAGAGATGTTAATTTCATTAATTCTCCTCTTTGCCTGGAGGATCCTCCTGCTGGCGAGGAGCCTGTTTCAAAAGCTAAAGGAAAGAAACCAATAGAATAGGTTTTTCAATGTAACAGTTAGCACATATATGTAGCTTGTAATTTATTTTGATTTTAATGAAAGGCTTTCATTATCTGTTTGCAAATCTATATTGCTATTGTTTTGTGTTTATCAAACATTTTTACATTTGTGCATATGTATCTGTTAAAAAGATAACAATATGGTGCTGTTCATCAACCAACTTAGTAATCAAAATTACAAGTATCAATGTTGCTCAATCACTTAATAATAAAGTAATGAGTATAAAATGTTTAAAATGTTTCCAACCAACCAAGGTTGTTAAATTGTTCTTGTCGACCAATTATAGTTAGTGAGAGTTTATACCCTACTAACCATACTTGGTAAATTTTTGTCTTTTTCATAAAATTTGTCCGACCAACCAAGGTCGATAAATTCTCCTCGTCGACCAACTACAGTTAGTGGGTTTTTATCCCCGACCAACCATACTTGGTTCAGTTTGGAATATTTTGTTCTTCGAGGAACTTTTATATTTTCTGTAATAATCTTACCTCCCGACCAACATAAGTTGGCATTTGAGAGCATATTTTGTTTCTTAACCAGCCAAAATTGGCATTTTTAAGAATGTTGTTCTTGCCCTCTTACCAACCGGAGTAGGTCATGAGTTTGAACTATCGGGTTCTTTCGAACTATCTTGTCCACAAGCTCTTTTACCAACCAAAGTTGATCACGCAAGTGTACGCCTCCTAACCAAAGGAGTTTATCAGGTTCTTTCGAACTATCTTGTCCACAAGCTCTTTTACCAACCGAAGTTGATCACGCAAGTGTACGCCTCCTAACCAAAGGAGTATATCAGGTTCTTTCGAACTATCTTGTCCACAAGCTCTTTTACCAACCGAAGTTGATCACGCAAGTGTACGCCTCCTAACCAAAGGAGTATATCAGGTTCTTTCGAAATATCTTGTCCACCGAAGTTGATCACGCAAGTGTACGCCTCCTAACCAAAGGAGTATATCAGTTGTTCTTGCCCTTTTACCAACCGGAGTTGGTTGTGGGTCTGAACTATCGTCTTCTTTTTGCTGTCGAGCAGCGTAGTGTACAACACTAGTATTCCCCGAAAAACTTTCAAACAAAGGAGAGAAAAATGGTGAAAACATCATCGTTTTATTCATATTGATGGAACTGTTGTACATTTTACATCATTGATAATACTTGCGAAGGTGTTCAGCATTCCAAGCATTCTTGAATTCCTCTCCTTCTAGAGTTGCTATTCGGTAAGTTCCTGGTCGGACAACTTCTGTAACTCGGTAAGGTCCATGCCAATTTGCTTCCAATTTATTGTGCTTCTGAATGACCTTCTTTAACACATAATCCCCTTCTTTTAAGTCGCATTTCTTCACCCTTTTGTTGTAGAATAGAGCTGTACGTTGTTGGTAAGCAGCATTCCTAATGGCTGCCTCTTCTCTAACCTCCTCGAGCATGTCCAAATCTAATCTTCTCTTCAAGTCACTGACTGGGGAATTGAAATTTAGCACTCTGTGTGTTGGGAGATCCAACTCAGCAGGTATTACATCCTCACTTCCAAATGCCAGCATGTATGGTGATTCTCCAGTCGCTGCTCGGGGAGTTGTTCGGTAAGCCCACAATACTGATTGTAGCTCATTAATCCAATTAGCTTTAGCTTCACTTAGCCTCTTCTTCAAACCATTTAGTAGTGTTCTGTTTGTCACCTCAGTCTGCCCATTGCTTTGAGGATGACCTGGTGCTGAATGGATCTTCAGGATGTTTGATTGTTGACAATAGGCAGCAAACTCCTCGTTGTCAAATTGTGTTCCATGATCTGTGATGAAGGCATGAGGGAGACCATATCGACAGATGATATTCTTTCAAACAAACTGGTATACCTTCTCGTATGTCATATCGATAAGCGGCTCAGCTTCTACCCACTTAGTAAAATAGTCCACTGCAACGACGAGGTACTTGAATCTTCCTCGGGTGGTCGGTAGTGGTCCAACCAAATCAATTCCCCACATGGAAAATGTCCAAGGGGAAGTTATTGGTGTCAACAATGCTTGTGGAGTTCGTCGGATGGAGGAAAAACGTTGGCACTTGTCACATTTCTTAGCATAGGCTATACAATCAGCCCTCATCGTCGGCCAGTAGTATCCTTGAGTCATTACCCTTTGCAAAAGTGTTCGACCTGCTACATGAGCTCCACAAGGCCCTTAATGGATCTCTTCAATCAATTCTTTCACTTCGGAGGGGTGTACACATCTCTGCAAACCTACCATAATTCCTCGTCTATACAAAATACCATTAGTTAATACATACCGAGCAGCTTTATACTTCAATTTCTTGGCAGCGAGCTTATCCTCTGGCAATTCTCCCTCTTCAATATATACCCTAATGGGATCCATCCAAGATGGTCCTAAATCAAGGGTAATAACATTCATCGTCAGGTTTTCATCTATGCTTCGACTTTCCAATACTTCAATTGGTATTGTTCTTCGCAGCTCGGTACGAGTAGCTGATGCTAGTCGAGCCAGTGCGTCTGCTTGTGCATTTTTTATTCTGGGTATTCTGATCAACTGAATGGCATCAAATTCTGCCAACAATTCCATCACCTTTGCATGATACTTGACCATTAGTTCTCCTTTAACCGCATATATTCCCATCATCTGATTCACAATCAATTGAGAATCACTGAATACCATCACTTGTTGCGCTTCCATAATCTTTGATAAATTAAGACCTGCTATCATGGCCTCATACTCAGCCTCATTATTGGAGGCTTTGAATTGGAATCGCAAAGCATATTCCATGTCAATCTCATCTGGGGTGTTCAAAATAATTCCTGCCCCGCAACCTGCTGTGCAAGATGAGCCATCGACATATAATCTCCATATGGGCAACCCGTCTTCAAATTTCTTATCTGACAGAGTTCCTCGGTGAAATATTTGTTGCTTCTTTTCATCCTCCCCTAACACTTTTCGCTCCTCGTCGACCATCCCTTCTCGCTCTTTTAGCAACCGGAGCTGGTCTGAGCTCGAAGTTGATGATCTTTCTTTATCCATAAGCCATTTTACCAACAGGAGTTGGTCTGGATTTATGTCTGTCGATCCTGTAACATCCAAAGGTTGGTCAGCGAGCAATTTTTGTTCCTCGGTGGTATCAGGATATGTGAACTCTGCTATAAAATCTGTTACATCTTGCCCTTTCAATGATAATCTGGGATCATACACAATATCATATTCACCGAGCTCTATTGCCCAGTACATCAATCTCCCTGACTTTTCTGGCTTATGAAGGGCTTGCCTTAGTGGCATGTCAGTATAAACGACGATGGTATGGGCCTGGAAATATGGCCTCATTCTTCTACTTGCTTCAATTAATGCCAATGCCAATTTCTCCAGCTTTGGGTACCTGATTTCTGCACCTCGGAAAGCCTTACTTGTGTAATAGATTGGTTTCTGGACTCCATTCTCCAATCTGATCAATGCTGAACTGACTGCATTCTCTGATACTGCCAGATACAAGTACAACTTCTCTCCTGTTATTGGCCTGGACAATAATGGAGGTGCTCCCAAATACTTTTTCAAGTATTGAAAGGCCTTCTCACATTCATCAATCCACTCAAAAGTTTTTCAAAGTGTTTTGAAGAATGGGAGGCATTTATCAGTTGCTCGGGACACAAATCTGTTGAGCGCTGCAACTCGTCCTGTAAGACTCTGCACTTCTTTCTTTGTTGTTGGAGATCGCAACCCTAAAAGAGCTTTGATCTTATCTGGATTTGCTTCAATGCCTCGCTGGTTGACAATGTACCCGAGAAACATTCCTTCTCGTACTCCAAATGTGCACTTCGTCGGGTTGAGCTTCATTTGGTATTTATCCAGTTGATCAAATGTCTGAGCTAAGTCAACTAGATGATCTGCAGCTTTCTTGCTTTTTGTCAGCATATCATCGACATAGACTTCCATGTTGCAACTGATTTGTTCGGTGATAACCTTGTTCATCAGCCGCTGGTATGTCGCTCCTGCATTTTTCAAACCAAAAGGCATAACATTATAGCAATAAGTTCCCCTAGGGGTAATAAAAGAAGTACTTTCCCTGTCTTCAGGTTTCATTTTGATCTGGTTGTAGCCAGAGTAAGCATCCATGAAGCTGAGCAGCTCATGTCCCGAGGTAGCATCCACTAGTTGATCAATTCTGGGCAATGGAAAATGATCCTTTGGGCATGCCTTGTTAAGGTCGGTGAAATCAACACACATTCTCCATTTATTGTTTTTCTTTTTCACCATCACCACATTTTCCAACCAGTCTGGATACTTTACGTCTTCAATGAATTGGGCTTTCTGGAGCTTCTCGACCTCCTCTTGTATAGCCTAATTCTTCTCAGGGCTAAATACCGTTCTTCTCTGCTTTACAGGCTTGATTTCCTTATTCACATTGAGCTCATGACATAAGAAGTTTGGATCTATTCCTGGCATGTCTTCATGACTCCACGCAAAAGTTTTCTTCCTGTTTCTCAAGAAAGCTATCAACTCCTGTTTTATCGAAGCATCCAACGTAGAACCTATCTGGGTTACTCGTTCAGGGTGCTCGTCGTCCAGAATAATATTTTCTGTAGATTCCACCACCTGTCCTTTTACAAGTTGGGATTCATCTCGAGGATCCAGTGTTTCAATTTCTGTACCTTCATCCACCTGGTAGGTAGTAGTCTTTTTTCTTGAATCTTCAAGTTCCTCTTGCTCGGCAGACGAATAATAGCATTCCCGAGCTACTTTCTGATCACCTTTCACAACTCCTACTCCAAAATTTGTTGGGAATTTTAAGCACTGATGCACTGTAGATGGAACTGCTTCGAACTTCTTCAAACCAACTCTTCCCATGATGATGTTGTAGGCTGACTGCACATTCTTATCCATCACAAAGAAGTGTATTCTCTCTGTTCGACAAGCAGGCCAAGTTCCAATGAATATGTCCAACTTGATCGTCCCAAGTGGAAAAACTTTCTCGCCAGCAAAACCCAGGAGGGGTCTGTGATACGGTTCCAATTGAGATAATTTTAAATTCAAGCTGTCAAAGCATGAATAGTACATGATGTCTGCCGAACTTCCATTGTCTACCAACACCCTTGAAATCACTACTTCCTTCATCCTCATTTTGATCACCAGAGGATCGTCGTGAGGATAAAGAACACCTGCTAAGTCGTTTTTTGAAAAGCCAATGACCAGCTTCTCTTTGTTTACCTTCCTCGGACGATCGTCCTCGGCCAGATTTATTCGCTGAATATATGAACAAGCTTGAGCCTCTCCAAGGTAAGCCTTTCTTTCTGCAGTAAGGTCTCCTCCTCCTGCATCTCCTCCTGTAATGACATTACAATCAAATGACCCAAAACGTATAGAAAATACCTCTCGTTCTGGATGTCTTGGTTTCTTGGGAAGGTCGGGGTCATCATCTGGATCATCTTAATGGTTTCTCTTCTTTTTCTCTTCTGATCGACGAGGAGATCTAGACCTCTCTCTAGCTCGGTCATTATTTTTTCTTTCACCACCCCAATCAACATATTTTGATAGCTTTCCTCTTCGGATGAGTGTTTCAATCTCGTTCTGAAGAGCTATGCAATTTTTGGTCATGTGACCATGATCTTTATGAAACTCGCAATATTTATCCTTACTCCTCGAATCAGGGTCTGACCTCAGTTTCTTTGGCCATTTTACCTACTCGTTGTTCTTGATTTCTTCCAAGACATGATGAATACCCATTTTCAAAGGAGTATAATTGTCATATTTCTTCAAGACTTCCCATGATGACTTATTATTTCTGGAGTGTTTATCACCGCCATTGCCCTTATGCTCTTTATTCTTAGACTTGTCGACTTCCACCTTGATGTCTTTATCTATATTCTTCTTTGCAGCCATAGCTTCCTCGGCATTCATGATTTTGGTCGCTTTTGCCATCAGTTCTGACATAGTTTTAGGTGGATCTTTCGCCAAAGTATAATACAACTTATTAGGCAACAACCCACTCATCAAGGCGGTGATTGCTGTCTTTTCTTCATAATCTATGACTTCCAGCTTCTCGTTATTGAAACGAGTTATGTAATCTCTAGTACTCTCACCAGATTTTTGTGTAACGCTTAACAAGTGTGCTACTCGTTTTACTGGCTTTGCTCCAAAACAGAAATTGCCAATAAACAACTCGGCCAACTGAAAGAAAGTTGAAATCTTACCCCTAGGAAGATTGTTGTACCATATCTGGGCAGCTCCAATAAGAGTTCCTGAGAACGCTCTGCATCTCATCTCGTCGGGGACGACATAGATGTCGGCAACAGCTTGATATTGCTCTATGTGAAGAATAGGATCTGTCTTTCCATCATATTTGGGGGTCACTACAGGTGCTTTGAACTTTGACGGTGTAGGAAAATTCACAATGGCCTGTACAAAAGGTGTTCCTCGAACAAAAGTTCGTTGTAGGGGGTTCTTTGCTTTGGCCATTTCTCCCAATTTATCCTCCAACCGTTGGAGAGATCGTTTCCACACTTCATTTCCTTCCTAGGGCCTATTGGTTCGAGCAATTGATCGTTCTGAGGTAGCTTCTTGAGATCTATCTTGACGAGCAGCCGGTCGTGATTGTGCTGATCCTTCTCTTAGATCTGATGGTTGTCGAAAACTTCTCGACATGGTCTTAGGTGGACTCCTATTCCTCCTAGGGCCTAATCGACTGAAAGGAGACATCCTACTCAGTCTTTCTAAAGCACTGGATCTTTCTGGAGAGAGAGTGATATGTTGATCAGTATCTGTAGCCCTTATTGACGAAGTTCGCCCAGGTTGATAAGAGAAATCATCAGACTCCTCATTACGACGTGACTCAGTACGCCTGGATCGTGAAGAAAGTAAATAAGTTTGCCTTTGACCACGTTGCTGTCCTGAACGTGCAGGTGCACCACCATGAAGGGTTTGTATGAGTTGCCTCATTGTTTCTTACATGGAGATTTGTCCTTGAGCCAGATTCGTCATAATCCCGGCTAGATCTGGAGGTGCAGAGGGATTCTGAGGATTTCCAGTATTTCCAGCGTTTCGATTGCTAGATTTTGGATTATCCGCCATTGATGATGGACGATTTTTGGTGAAAAATGATAGTAACAATCGTTCCCACAGACGGCGCCAATCTGTTGATGTAAAAAATTAGATAGCTCTAATTATTCAATCACAGATAAATAAAATGAGACAAAAATTTTAAAGTGGTTCAGCCTTATATGAATGGCCTACGTCCACTGTTATGTTATTGCTGAATGTTTGGGAATTCTCGAGTACAAATTATCTCAAGAGATTCCGATCCCTTTGAATGAGGGTGATACAAGGTATTTATAGCCCTTAGGCTGTATATGAAAGGGTTGATACATTAATGATATACATATGAAATGGTAATACATTTAATGCAGCGTGTGCGTCAAGATGATAAACATTCAATGAATAATTGAACTGTTGATTATCTGGCAATTAATGCTACGGCCGAGATGCAGCTCGGACCGCCTTAGTTGCTCGTTGCTCAGGAGTTCCTCGGAGCGCTAGAGTACCTCGGAGTGCTGAAGTTCCTCGGTGTATCTTCGTTGCTCGGGAGTTCATGAGTTGGTCAGGTAAACGAACTTCCTCGTTGCTATTATGCTAAGTAGATTGACACGTGTCTTCATATCATTCGTCCATATCAGCATATTAATTTTGGTATCAACACCTAGAAAGATAAAATTACACAACTCAACTAAATACAAATCAATACCCTAACAAATTTTATTGCAGCTGATGGTACTGATTCCTAAAAGTAAGATAAAAAAGATTGAGATTTTAGTTGAAAATATATCAAAAATGTCCAAGAGGACTCAAATTCCTCCCCCAATTTGTCTCAAATGGACACAGGGCAAAGGAAAAAATAATTCAATGTTATGCCATGACCATACCAATAGAATTACGTAAAGATTAAAATCAAAGAAATCTAAAGGTTTGGTAAATAAATAAAATAATTACAATTCAGTAGGAAGGTAATTTATTTCTAACTCATTGGATTTAACGAACTCGCGTATGAGATAATATCTGATTTTAATATGTTTGGTACGAGAGTGCTGAACAGGATTTTTAGAAATATTAATCGCGCTTTGATTGTCACAATATAGATATAACTTGTCTTCAGTTATACCATAATCTTTTAGCATTTGTTTCAGCGAAAGTAATTGAGATCAAGAGCTTCCTCCTGCAATATATTCGGATTCAGCAGTAGATAAGGAAGTGCATTTTGTTTCTTACTACTCCATCCTACCAAGTTGTTACCAATGTAGTAACACACTCCTGAAGTTCTCTTACTATCATCGATACAACCGGTAGTAAGATAAAGTAAGCTTCCTCTCATACTACGGTACAAGATGGTATTAATAGATTTGCCATTCTCATTTTTAGAAAGTTTGACAGTGGTACTCATAGGAGTCCTAGCTTCTTTAGCTGTTTATAGGCCAAACTTCTTAACAATTTCTGAAGCGTATTTAGATTGCGATAGAAATAATCCTTCTGAATTCTATTTAACTTCGAGTCCTAAGAAGAATTGTAACTCCCCCATAAGTGACATTTGAAATTCTTTGTGCATAATTTCAGAGAAGGTCTTAACTTCTAAAAGGGCGGTGGAGCCAAAAATGATATCGTCAACATAAACTTGAGCAATAGTAATGTTATTGTCAAAATGTTTGACAAACAAGGTTTGGTCACTCCCTCCTCTCCTAAATACATTATCTAAAAGAAATGTGGATAGACGATCATACCAAGCTCTAGGAGCTTGTTTTAATCCATAAAGAGCTTTCTATGACGATAGACATAATTCGGGTGATGAGGGCCAATGAACCCTTTGGGTTGTTCTACATATGTCTCCTCAGTTAAAATTCAGTTAAGGAAGGCTGACATAACATCCATTTGATATAAAGTGAAATGCAAATGACAAGCTATGGCAAAAAGTAAGCGAACATATTAAAGGAGAGTGACAGGAGAAAATGTTTCCTCCAAATATATTCCTTCAATGTAAGAGTAGCCCTGGGCAACTAATCTAGTTTAATTCTGAATAGTCATCCCAGATTCAACAGTCTTATTTTTAAAAATCAAACGTGTGCCAATAACCCTTTTATTTTTAGGCATGGGTACAAGATACCAAACATCATGAATGATAAATTGAAGAAGCTCCTCCTGCATAGCACTTATCCACAAAGTGTCATTCAAGGCTTCATTTGCAGTTTTGGGCTCAATAAGAGACACGAAACATGCAAAATGAGTAATTTTATGAAGTTGAGATCTTGTATGAACAAGCTCAGTAGGATTACCAACTACACTATCTAAAGGATGATCATTAGAAATCCAGTTAGGTACATCAGGGTTATCAGTTGGTAAAGATTCAACTATTTCTAAAGAGTCACAATTTAGAAGGTTTTCAGACTCATCCACAATAATTGATTATTTGGTCTTACTTTCTACATTAGTGTCACTTACAACCACATTAATGGATTCCATTATGGTTTTGGTACGAAGATTTTAGACACGATAGGTTGTACTCTTTGGATAATATCCTAAAAAGATGGCTTTATCACCTCTGGTTTCAAATTTAAACAGATGTTCTCTATCCCTACAGATATAAAAAGTACTACCAAAGGTTCTAAAGTATTTTAGGTTAGGTTTCTTTCCATACCAAAGCTCATAAGGTGTTTGTTTGGTATTCTTCCTTAAGTAGACTCGATTGATTGTATGACAGGCAGTACGAATGGATTCTACCCAAAAATATTTTGGTAGGTTTTTTGCATGAATCATCACACGGGCCATTTCTTGAAGAGTGCAATTTTTACGCTTTGCAGTCCCATTTTGTTGAGGTGTCTTAGGAGCACTAAATTCATGTTTGTAACCATTATAGTCACAAGATTCTATGACGCCTGAATCTATGAATTCTCCTCCTCTATCACTATGAATTCTATCTACTTGGGTGTCCTTTTCATTTTATATACGAACTGAGATTTTGAAAAAGTTTTGAAATGTTTCCGATTTATGTTTTAAGAAGGCAACCCAAGTAAATCGAGTGAAGTCATCAACCACAACAAGGATGTAACTGTTGCCATAAAGACTAATAGTACGGTAAGGACCCATTAGGTCCATACGGATGAGTTCTAGAGGTTTAGTGGATAGAACTTATTTAACTTTCTTATGGGGAGCCTTAACAAATTTTCCTTCTTGACATGGAACACAAACAATGTTTAAAATATGTTTGATCTTGGGAAGACCTATAACTATCTCTTGGGAGCATAATTTTCCAAGATTATCATAGTTAATGTGACCCAACCTATTATGCCATATCTCATTGTCATCCATTCTGGCAATGTTACAGACCTTTGTACTTGGATTTACTATGTAACAGTTATCTGGAGTACGGAGTCCTGAAATAATGAAGTCACCTTTTTCATTTAAAATTTTACAATTATTCTTTGAAAAAATGATAGTATGTTTGGAGTCAGAAAACTGTGATATACTTAGTAAATTGGCTTTAAGTCCTTTTACCAAGAGAACATTCTCAAGAATGGGTACTCCTTCTTCATGGAGTGTTCCTTTACTAATGATCTGGGCTGATACACCATCTCCAAACAAGACTTTTCCTTTGAAGAAGTTAGTTTTGTTTGAGAGTTTGGAATCATCCTCGGTCATATGTTTGGAACATACTGAGTCTAAATACCATCCAGTTGTAGTATGTTCATCTCTAAAAGCATTGATCACTATATTGCATTTTAACTGGGGTAATAAATCATCGTTTCTGACCCAAATTGCTCTAGTTTTCAATTTGTGCCTATTAGCTCATATTTGATAAAACTTGCAAGCTTCTGTCTTTTCTTTAAAATATTTTTGTGCAATTTTATTGTTGTTATAAACAGCTGGAGCAATTCATCTAGAATAGAATCTAGGATTCCCTCTTGCAGATTTTTTTTTAGTACTAATCCTTTTCCTTCTATTACGATAATTAGAATTATTGTCTAGTTATTTAGGAAGGACATAGCTGCTTTGGATTCTCCTAGAATAGTTGAAGTTATGGTAAACAGGATAGGTATAGACTGTATTACATAGATGTT
This sequence comes from Sambucus nigra, assembly GCA_949130495.1. Classification (NCBI taxonomy): domain Eukaryota; kingdom Viridiplantae; phylum Streptophyta; class Magnoliopsida; order Dipsacales; family Adoxaceae; genus Sambucus; species Sambucus nigra. The sequence goes on along the minus strand of OX422224.1, from coordinate 319,943,783 downwards.
TGGAATAGAAACCATAAAGTGAATGTATATAGACATCATAATATGAGCAGTAAAGATAGCACGTTGAACTCATAACCTTTTTAATTACCTTCTTTCCTACTATGAGCACCAAAACTAAACCTTTCAAGTTCTATAATTTTTGAATGAAACATGAAACTTTCACGGACTCCCTTATGGAGTCTTGGCAAGAGGATAGTAGTGGGAATCCCATGTTTATCCTCTCATCTAAGCTTAGAAGACTGAAGCCCCTACTCTTAAGTCTGAACAAGAAGTTTTACTCTAATATTTCTGCTAGAGTTGATGAGGCTAAGTCTCTTAATCAGGTGCAATCTAACCTGGACAATGATGGTAATAATTTTGAGCCGAGGAGGGAGGAGGCTAAGATTTCTAGCCACTATAACCATCTGCGAAACAATGATGAATCCTTTTTTAAGCTAAAAGAAAGGATTAATTGTCTCCAGTTGGGGGACATGAACACATCCTTCTTCCATAAAAGAGTTAACCATAACTGTGCTAGGAAGAAAATCCTCATGATTCAGAAATCTAACGGCGTTGTCATTGATGATAGTGAGGATGTAGCTAATGAAGCTATTAGCTATTTCCAAAACTTATTCTCTGCTGATGATGTGAACAACTACAGGCCCTTCAACATTGAGAACCTAATGGTTAGGAAGCTTACTCAAAATCAGTGTGATGGCATCACTTCTATCCCGTCAAATGAAGAAATTAAAAGGCTATGTTCTCTATTGGTACTGATAAAGGTCCCGGACCTGATGGTTTCAATACTGCCTTCTTCAAGTTGAACTGGGATGTTGTTGAGAATGAAGTGACCAAGGCTCTTAAGCACTTCTTTATCAACTGTAAAATGCCAAGGCAGTGGAATTTTTCCATTATTGCCCTCATACCAAAGACCTCTAACCCCACTTCCATGAGAGACTTTAGACCAATTGCCTTCTGCAATACTATCTATAAGTGCATCTCTAAAATCATAGCTTCCAGGATTATGCCCCTCATGAACCACCTCATAAGTGATAGACAAGCTACCTTTGTCAGGGGCATTACTGATAATGTCCTCTTACTTCAAGAGATCATGAGGAACTAGCATAGAGTCAATGGTGTGGCTAGATGTGATATTAAGGTGGACATTATGAAGGATTTATAACACTGTGAGTTGGGAGTTTCTATTTGATGTCTTGAAGCAAGTAAGGTTTCCTCATATCATGATCACTTAGATTAAGGAGTGTGTTTCCACTGCCTGGTACTCCATTAACCTTAATGGAGAATCCCATGGTTTCTTTAAGGGCTCGAGCGGACTTAGACAAGGTGACCCTCTAGCCCCTTATCTTTTTCTTCTGGCTATGGAGAGTTTTTCTTGCTTTCTTGACCAGCACTGCAACAACATGAACTTCAAGTTCCACCCTAAATGTAAGAAAATTGGTCTTAAACACCTGTGCTTTGCTGAGGACCTAATGATTTTATGTGGGGGTATGAGCATTCAATTGAATGTATCAGCCATACTATTGAGGAGTTTGCTCTTCTTTCTGGTTTTTTTCCTAATATGGAGAAAAACAACATCTACTGCGGGGGAATGGATGATCTACATGCCCAGGCTTTGGCTGACAAAATTGGCTTCCAATTTATGAAGCATCCATTCAGATACCTCAGAGTGCCTTTGATCTCTACCAGACTTAAGAATTAGGATTGCATGGATCTCATCAATAGGCTTACTAAAAGGATTAGAAGTTGGACTAACAAGCTACTCAGCTATGCTAGAAGACTCCAGCTTGCTCTCTCTGTCCTTTTTAGTATACAAGTGTATTGGGCCAGTATTTTCATCATGCCCAAAGGGGTCATTAAGAATATTAATCAACTGATTAGAGATTTCATCTGGCATGGTTCTGACCTGAAGCATTATGGGGCCAAAGTGTCTTGGAGGAAGGTTTGCAAACCTAAATCTGAGGGGGGTCTCGGGATTAAATGCATTGAAGAATGTATTAAGGCTGCTATGATGAAACATATTTGGAATATCTGCAATAATAAGGAGATCCTTTAGGTGAAATGGTGTCACATGTACAAAATCAAAAGAAGGATCTTTTGGGCACTTACTATCCCTACTGATTGCTCATGGACATGGAGGAAGAGTCTGAAAATGAGAAGGGAGAGCCAACCTCTCATTAAGTCTATCATATATAATGGTAATAACACTTTTATTGGGCATGATAATTGGCATCCCCTTGGCCCTCTACAACCTTTGTTTGGGGACAGGACCATTTATGATGCAACCAACAACTCCTATGCCAAGGTGGTTAACTTCATTTGTGGCACTAACTGGAGGTGGCCTTCCACCATTACATGGGAACTCAATGATATCCGGGCAGCCAATCTACCATCTATTTTGCATCATGAGGATGAGGTAACTTGGTCACCTTCTACCAATGGGATATTCACCACTCAGTCTGCCTATAAGGCTCTCTGCAGTCATAATTCCTATGTGGAGTGGACCAAGGTGGTGTGGAACCGTGTCAATATTCCTAAATGCTCCTTCATTTCTTGGTTGGCCTCCAGAAGTAGCCTTATTACCAAGGATAAACTGATGGATTGGGGGATAGTGGACAACAATAGCTGCCTCTTATGCTCTGATGGGATTGAAACACTATCTCACATCCTTTCTAATTGCCCATACTCTAAGGAGGTGTGGATGGAGGTTCTTTGCAGAAACCAATGTTACAGGAATATGGGTACTTGGGAGAGGGAGCTGGAGATGGATGTGATGGATGCTAACAACAAAAAACTCATCAACAAAGTCAGAACTCTGTCTTTCACTTCTACCATCTATTGTATTTGGATGGAAAGGAATGGCAGGATTCACAACAGAGGGGTTAAATCTCATGTCCAACTCATGAGTGAGATCAATAATATGATGAAGATCAAGATCAGTACTTGGAAAAACACTAACAGAAGATACACTAACGGGATGGTCTGCAACCAATGGGGGCTTCCTGAGTCCATGATGTACCTTTAATGTTTTTTTTTGTATTTCCCCTTCGTTGCTGATTTGTGTTGGCTTTATTAGGGGATGATTTTATCTTGTTGATGTTGTTGGGGGGGGGGGGGTCCCCCACCCCTTGCTTTCTAGACTTTTGGCTTCGTGATTCTTATCACCTTCCATATCCTATTTCTTTTCAATATACTTAATTACCAAAAAAAACTCATAACCTTAAGAAAGGTATTATTCAAAGGTTTGTCTAGGTTTTGAGCTCTATTCTTGTTCCTAGGTGGCATGGGATGAAATGTCAAATTTTCATGTCGAATAGGGGGCAGACATATTTAGTCTTTTGTTCAACATTGTTCTTAGAGTTGCTTGATTCACTAATGTCTAACTTCAGTTGTTTTTTTATCAAAATCATTTTTTAAACCTTGAAAATCTTGACAAGTTTCAACAGGTCTTTTGCCAACAAACACAAACTTTATTGTTTTAAAGTTTTTGATTTGTGTCTTAGAGTTGAGATAAAATCCTATTCCAGTTCTGTCATCATAATTGGTTTTGCTTTCAGCTACACAATCTTCAAAATATTTACAATTATTTTCAAATTTTGTGAATTTTTTTAAGATCGTGGATGTCTTTCCTTTTGTTTGTTGCAATTCTAACAACGTTCCTTTGTATTTCTTTTCCAGAATTTCATTAGAGTTAGACAACTCTTTCTTTTTTTGTTCAAAAATTTTCGTTTCACTCTCATGAGTTAGATATTGAATAGTATATTCTTTAGCATTTTTTTTATCATTGACTTATGGTTTCTATCTTCTGAGTAAGATACTTGATAATTTTTTCAAGCCTAGTGCTTTTCTTAAGAGTTTTTGTGTACAGTGTGTGAATGTCAAGAAGGTCATCATTTTCGAAGTCGCTAGGTGTGTAGTGTGCAATGTCCCCTAGCAGTTCATTTTTAGGACTCACACACCCATTGACATCAACAATAGAGCATTCCCTTTGACTCACAAACACGACGTTTGAAGCATTATCAACATTCTCAAGAAATAAGGCAAATAAACCAGTAGGCACAATATCAGTCATAGTATGATCAGATTCCTCATCATCGTTATAGATTATCTTAGCAAAGAATGACATACCAGGGTCAAAAGTGTTAGATGACTCATCAGGTTCATCATTTTTAGAGTTAGTTGAGTCATCCCAAGTCTTACTTAAATGATCCTTATTATGTTTGTGAATTTTGTCTAAGTGATCGAGTGGAAAACCGAGCGTCCGTGTAATACGCTAGTCGTTGTTATCGGCTTCCAACCTCAATAAAAAAAAAACCTAAACTTTTAACTACACTTTTATGGAGTATAGTAATAAGTCTGGGTATCGAATCCACAGGGAATGTTTTATAGAATTTAAAATATTTATTACTTCTAAAATAAAAGTGAAAAAGATGATGATAGTTGACAAGGGGAAATAAGTTGGAACAAATTTATAAAACTAATTAAAATGAATGAGGAAATAGGTTGGAATACAATCCCCCAATCCCTAGTAATTACCCATTAGAATACTAGAATTGTAAATTATAAATTTGAATGAATCCAGTCTTTATAGATCCTAAGCATTACATATATGAGGTTCAAGCCCTCATCATATGAAATCAAAGATAAATATAAAGCGGTGCTAAATAATTACACGCACATCACATTCTTAAATATCCCAAGTACCTAGGGCAAGAGAGATTAAAAGATCTAGGATGATTGTGAACTTATCTTACACGATTCTTTCAAATTTAAATTTAAATTCTATTTCCTACGTAGATAAATTACATTGGGATGGGTTCATGCATCCCAACCCTTAAAAATTAGCTAAACATGATGAAAACAAAAGAAAACTCTAACAAACATTGTTAACAATTTGCAAAACAATTGAGAATTGAATGGAAAAATAAAATAGAGAATAGAAATTGATACTTGTATTTAGCAAGAGGAGAAAGAGATGAATTTGAATCCAGCAAAACTTCTTCTTCAAACTTACAACTAGGGTTTATGAAAACATCTACCAAAGAAAACTACAATCTAACTTTCTCTCTCTAATCCTACTCCTACCCTCTAGAATTTGACTCCCTCTCTCTAGAATTCAACTCCTCTTGAAAATGAGGTAGGGCTTGGTCTTTTATAGCACCAAGTTGCACGAATTTGGCATCAAATTTCGCTTGTGGCACAAGTTTTCCAAGAGTTGCACTGCATTAAATGGCATAATTAATGCATAATTATCGCGCAACTTCAAAACATCGTAACTTCTTCACCGTAGCTCGGATTGAGGTGCCGTTTTTTCCAGTATTCTTGTAATTTAGAGCTATTCAACTTTCTAGTTGGCCCCACCTCTGGAATAAGGCTGAAAAATTACGAAAATGCCCTTCAACTCTCCATTTCTTGGTTTCTTTCACTGTTTTGAGTTCTCCTTCGCACTAACTTACATGAAATACCTGTAAAACACATGAGAAATACACAAAACAAGAAATACTTGCCAAAAAAGGTTAGTAGCATAAATACGAGACAAATCCAAGATATTTACACTGCACGGGATCATAAAAATACCGAAATTAAGGGGATAAATGTGAAGAATATGTGCCTAATCACACCCCCTAACTTAGAACTTTGCGCGTCCCGAGCAATGTAAATGAATTAGTTTAAAGTTAAACTATTGAAAATTCTTTTATTGGGATAGAATATCTTTTTCGCGGGCAAGCGATTGCATTTAGCGTATGCAATAAGCCTTTAAACCCCTAGGTTACCCTAGTAGGACGAGTTTTGTCTCGTGAGGGTTTGCAGTGAATACACCCACAAAATTCTTTATTGACTCAAATAAATATCAAAATACTTAAAAATTGTACAATTTAAATTTTTCGAAAAATAATCACCATAAATTCATATTCAAATGTTTCAAACCATAGTGTGTGTGTGCAAAGCCAAAAATTCAACCTCAAATTTCCACCGATTGAGCATTACGTTACTTTCCGAAAATTCGTTTTGATTCAAATTCTTACGGAATGCTCTCACAAACGAATCACTCGGATTGTGGCTATTTTCTCTCGGTATGCATGATATAAAGAGTAAATATAATGGACATAAATTCATGCATACAAAATTGAAAAGAAGGAAATATATGGTGAAAAATCTCATCATAGGAATACAGTTATTTGGAAATGGGAAACATCACCTCTAGTTCACACCATTTAATCTCTCATATTATCTTTTTGTATCTTAGCTCTCCACACAGTAATTAATTTCTCCATTCGGACTCAGTTAGGACTTTTCGGATTAAAAAGTGTAAAGGGTAAAAATGGGAATGGATGGAATGTTCGGAATTGGAAAAGTCTCTTATTATGTCCATTAGTGCTTTTTCGGGCATTTGCTCATTTTTCTCTTTCTTTTTCTATTTTCATTTTTTTTTCTTTTCTTGCTATTTTTGTTGAGCATATCTATTTTTTTCTCCTTGCCCCTTTTTGTTGCACAATTTAGACTTACTTGATGAATTTTCTCAATTTTCACAATTCTGGGCTATTTGGGTTTTTCGGGTTATCAAACGAAAGGGAAATATTTTATTAGGCTCAAAGTGGGTTGCAAAGGGATAATTTTTCACAGCTTTTTATGGCCAATATTTTTGGGTAACAAACGAGGGCCTACTTCATTGTCCAAATTGCTAATCACATTACCATATGCATCTCGAGATTAGTTAAGTTTAGAGATATATTTAGCACGAATTTCGAGACAATATTTCAAACATTTCCCATAACCGATCAAAATAAAGGATTGAGATCATCAACGACTTATTAAAACGCTGAAAAGAACTTTGAGTTTATCATAAACTCGGATTGATTTAAAAACTCAAAAACATCGATAGGCTCGAAATCTCACCGGGTTGGACTAATCTCCACACTTATTCGTAAAGTCGTCAATTTTCTTTCAATTTCCATCTTTAGTCAATTTTGGCTTAGTGCATTTTGATTGTTAACAATTTGAGACTTCAAACAGAATAAAGGTGATATTTTTGAAAAATTTAAATTCCAATTTTTATTTATTCTGAACAAAAATATTTTTGGCTTTTTTTTTTTTTTTTTTGAAATTTTCTAAAAAACACACTTGGAAAGAACATGTGATTGAATCAATGAATCTAAACAATAAACGGGAAGAATATCCCACACCCCCTAACTTAAATGTTGCATTGTCCTCAATGCGAATCAAGAACACAACATAAAGAGAGGAAAAAAAAAGATATTACCCAAATGGAGCGATCTCCGATGAGTGCGAGTCCATTGAATCTACAAAACATGTTAGAACCAAGCATAGAAAAAATAATAACAAAAACTCTAACTATCACAACTAGACTATAATAAAAGAGAAAAAGAAAAAGAAAAAAAACTAACTATTTACAACCTAAAATTGGAACGGCTAATAAATCATACACTAAAAGTCGAAAAATTTGAGGGTCCACCCAAAATACAATTTGACTTTGAGGGATTAATGGTGTGCCCTCACTAGGAAGCATGCCTCCCGAAAAGTAAGAATTCCGTTTGAAAAACGGAAGGCATGTGCAAATTTTAAAAAAATGAACCATCACCAATTAAAAAATTTAGAGGGATTAAAAATTTGGGTGCACAGGGGGAGAAGTACCATTGGGATCTAAGAAAAATAGAATCACCTCTAAAAGATTGTTCAAGTAGAATGGGAAAAGGGGCATACAAAAGGGAAGAGTCCATCTTGGAAAATAATTTCAGCAATGAGTCCTTGTCCTCAAAATCTTCTCTCCAAAAATTTTCACTGAGACCTCGAGGTGGAGCATGTTCAGAAACAGAGAATTTATCTATTCTGTCATTCAACTCGCTCTCATCTAAGTGACCAAGTGAGGCCCAAAATGATTCAATTTCAAGAGTGATGTTCTCATTCACCGAGACGAATTCTATCTCAAATGCCGCTAAGCTCAAATCTTCTAGGTCTCCCTCTTGCTTTGTTTCTATCTCACCTAGAAGAAATGTATCTATCGTGTCTTGCCATTCGCTCTCTTCTAGGTAACCCAATGAATCTCTCTTGATGCCCTCTAAATTTTCTCCTTCGCTAACGCTCAAGGAGTGTTCTCCTCTGTCCCGTGGAATGTTCTCAAGATCTTGTCCTCTAAAATTTTCAGTTGGATCTGGTGGAGTGACACGTCTAAGTGTATGGCCCGTAAGATGAAGCATCTCAAAAAAACATTCCCATACAAGAATCGGATCAACATCCTCAAGACATTCATCCAGTTCTTGTGATGGATTTAATGGTTTGATAATAGTGGGGACACAAGGAGACAAATGATCCTCAACCTCAGTAGATTTTGCAATATTTATAATAGGTTGAGATTCAAAAGAACTTGGATCACTCTCAATGATTTCATTCTCAAAAGTATTAGGTGAAGCGCAAGTCTCGACCTTTTCTAAGTTGTCCAAATAAGCATTCAACTCCTTGCAAGTTGCTATAATTTTCGACTCGAGAACAGCACGGTCATCAGATTGCTTTTTTATATCAAGCAAGAGTTCTTCCAAAGTAGGCTTCCTTGGTTCTAGCACCTCGAATTCCTCATTTGGTTGAAAACTTACTTCATCTTCAAAACTATCGGAAAAAAAATCCTCATTGGGTTCAAATAATGCATCTAACTCTTGCTCCCAATAACGATTTTTTTTCGCGATATTCTTTTTCAAGTCTTTCTTCTTCAAGCAATTGATTTTGATAAATTTGGAGTTTCTCAGCACTAGGCTTGTATTTAATATAATCATCTTTAGTGATATTGATCCAATGGTCATAAGTCTTGAGTGCCTCCTCCTCCTCACTATTAGCATAACAATTAAAGCCACCAAAAGAGTTAAAATAAGACATTTCAAAGTGGGCAATTCAAAAACGTGACACACATTTTTCTTTTTCTTTTTTTTTTACTTTTTTTTTTTTTTTTTTTACGAAGTAGTAAGTCAATTATAATCTATAACAAACACTCCCCGGCAACGGCGCCATTTTTGATCGAGTGGAAAACCGAGCGTCCGTGTAATACGCTAGTCGTTGTTATCGGCTTCCAACCTCAATAAAAAAAAAACTAAACTTTTAACTACACTTTTATGGAGTATAGTAGTAAGTCTGGGTATCGAATCCACAGGGAATGTTTTATAGAATTTAATTGATTTATTACTTCTAAAATAAAAGTGAAAAAGGTGATGATAGTTGACAAGGGGAAATAAGTTGGAACAAATTTATAAAACTAATTAAAATGAATGAGGAAATAGGTTGGAATACAATTGTAATGACCCCACTTTTATATATAGTTTGTTTTTACACTCTTATGTTACTTATTATCTTATAAATGTTGTATTATTAGATATGTGGTATTATTGGCTATCAATATAACAAACCCCCATTTTTTATTTACGGAGAATCAACTGTAAATTGGATCAAATCGAAGTCTTATGACATATCTTAAAGCAAATAATAAGTTTTGGGGTAGAAAATATAATTTTATGAAACTTTAAGGACTAAAATAAAAATATAAAATGGGCAATTTTGTAAATAAAATATTTTCAAGGACCTCTAAGAAATATTCAAAATATATAGTGTGAAATTACCAAAATACCCTTCATGTGTGAAATGACCCTTATACCCTTAATACCTATCCTCGACACCTCGTGCTCGGTTTTTGAACATATCCACTGTACACGTGTCACCTTTATAGGAAAGGATAAAACTCATGTAAATCCTCTAGAAAAAGAAAAAAACACGTGTCGCCGTTTGGTAAACCAAGACTGCAAGGCTGATCCGTTGCACGACACGTGAACGATGACTCACCAAAGTGAAACCTTATCACCAAGACACGTGTCAACACCGTGGGATATTTGGAAAACTATAAATAGGGCCTTTGGGGGATCATTTGAAACTCACACCAATTCCTTGAGAATTATAGAAAGAAATAGTGAGAGAAAGTGTGAGAAAGTCTAAGAAGAAGTTCTTAGGGATATTCATCTTAAGGTAATCTTAATGTTATAATGCATCTTTATAGTCTTAATTTATTGTTTTATAGCTTTACTTAGTAGTTATGCTGGTAAAATATGATAAAGAATTCACTAATCAAAACTTAAAATTTAGAACAAATCCAAGTTGATTTTATAAACTTGTTTGAAATTATATGCTTTTAAAAAATGATTCTTTTAAAGAAATTTCTCGTTATTATGGAATCCGATTTAAGTAATTCCAAAGTCAGGCCCGGTGAAGTTCTGTCTAGATGAGATGGTATTTAAGTGGTGCCCCTGTGACCCTCCATCTCTACTGGGAATGAATCCGGAAATGTTCTGTCTAGATGAGATGGTATTTAAGTGGTGCCCCTGTGACCTTCCATCTCTACTGGGAACCGACTGATTAGGAAGAACTATGAATTGAATCCTTTAATTATGATCAATAAGTTTTAAAAGTTAAGAAAATGGTTTTTTTAGTAATCCTTTGAAACAAGTTATTTTTAAAATACAATATGTAGACTGGATCTTGTTTAGAACGTATACTTAAACCTTTATCGTATTTGTTAGATTAACGTGCGATCGAAGACTCGTTATCTATAATTTCGACCTTTATTTTAGGTGAGTACTCTATGCAATTTCTTGCGCATTTTGACTATATTATATAATGCAAAGTATGTATATTTTGTGAAATGCTTTTATTCTCAAAATGCATCTGATACCGATGATTTACGTCGTTTGTTATATGTTTATATCTCTCCATATAAACATCTGATTTGAATTCTGAAATTATTGATTCGGCCTATGGAAACTCTCTTACTATATTGGCCTTGACTACCGGGTGGAAATATTTGGGTGGTACCTTCCCAGCTGGTTTATCGCTGGTGTGCCCTAAACAAGGCGTTGTTCCAGAAATCATGATTATCTGTCTGTTATCGGGTGGAAACATTTGATGACACTATCTGTCTGGGTATTAGAGTGTACATGGCCACTAAAACTGAATAATTGACACATGCTCAATTGTTTTATCTGTTCTGTTCTGAACTGTTTATTCTGAATATATATATTGTCATTTACTTTATATATATTACTTGAAATTCCTATCTCTATGTATATACCTTCTGTTCTAAATTGAATAGGTATCTATTTTCTGAAAACCTTGGAATATTTGGAGATTGAATCTCATTCGGCTTTTAGCTGACGTTGTATAAATAACCATTTTTCAGGAAATAATTAAGTTCGTGGATGGAACGAAAAAGGACTATGTTGAAGATTTAGCTTTTAAAGCTCTTTTTGTTACCTTAAGTAGAAGTTTGTTTAATTAGATAGAGCATGTTTAGCTCTTTGTGTCAAATTGTAACTCGTTGATATTTTAATACAAATGAAGTTCCATTTAGAAAGCTCTGATGATGAAATTCCTTCACTTTCAGTATTTTACGATTCATAACCATGTGATTATACTTCCGCTACATATATTTTAAAAGAAAAATTTTAAGGCCAGAATATTAGATGCCTTGGTGGCATGTCAAGACACTCGTTCCCTACTATTTTTGGGTCGGGGTCGTGACAGAGGTGGTATCAGAGCATAGGTTATGAACCCGTAGACTACTGAACATAGGTTTCGAACATTATAGATTTTATGTTTCCATCCTTAGGAGACAGTATTATGTGATAACCCTCCCTATGTGTTATATTATTTATAATTGGTCTTTTAGTTTTCAATATTGATATAGTATAGTAGATCTTACGTTTGGCCATGACTGTAGAAAATGACCAAGAGAAGATCATCAATGGGAACTAGTGATTCGAGTATAGAAGGACTGGAAGGTGCATACAAAGCAATTGAAAGTCTGGCTAAAATTGTGGAGCAGCAGGTGAACAATGGAGTACCAAAGAATCTTGAACTAAGTAGATGTACTATTGAACAGTTCAAGAAGTTGAATCCTCCATCTTTTAAAGGTACTCCTAATCCCACCGAAGCAGAAAGTTGGGTGATGCAGATGGAAAAGATACTCGATGTTCTTAAGTGTACCGACGAAGAAAGGGTGTCATTTGCAACATTTATGTTAGAAGGGGAGGCTGAACATTGGTGGAGAATGACTAAGAGAATACACGGGGAAAGGAATACTTACATAGGTTGGAATGATTTCTTAGTAATCTTTTATGAGAAATATTTTCCGGAAACGGTGAAAGACGAAATGGCAGCTGACTTCATGAGTCTGGTGCAAGGGAATATGACGGTTAGTCAATATGAGGCAAAGTTTACTGAGTTATCCCGTTTTGCACGTCATGTTGTAGCAACTGATGTTTTAAGAGCAAAGAAGTTTGAGCGTGGGTTAAGGTTGAATATTCGGAGTCGAATTTCCATCCTGAAATTAACATCATATATTGATGTCGTGACTAGGGCTACAATAGCTGAGAGGGATGGTGAGGAGTACAATCGAATTAGAGATGGCAAGAGGAAGTTTGGGGAAAAAAAAGTAAAGAACCCGAATAATAGAAATTTCTTTAGGAACACATCCAATGTTGGGGGATCTAGTGATAACAAACAGTATACTAACCAGACATGTCAGCAATGTGGAAAGATGGCATGGAGGACGACCTTGCTATAAGGATTCAGGAGCTTGTTTAGATGTGGACAGAAAGGACATCAGATAAAAGATTGCCCAACCCCAGCAAGGGTTCCGATAAAGCCTTCAAGTGCAAAGAAGGATCAAGACAGACATGGTAGAGTTTCGGACTTTCTGATACCCAAGCTTCTAATGCGGTGGTGTCAGGTACACTTTCTATATGTGCACAACCCTTTAAAGCTTTGATAGATCCTGGCTCTACCCATTCGTTCATATCTATACATGTACTAAATCGCTTTCATAAATTTCCTGAACCGTTGAATCATAACCTACATGTTTCTACTCCTTCGGATGAGTTATTGATGGGTAAATTAGTAACAAGGCTTGCCCCATAGATATTGATAGTCATAAACTATATGTTGATTTGATAGTTTTAGACATTAAAGATTTTGAAGTCATTTTGGGATGGATTGGTTAGCATCACATCATGCTAAGGTAGACTGTTTTGAGAAGAGTGTTACTTTCCAATTCCTCACCAACCAAAATTTAGTTTTGAAGGAACTGGCATCATATCTCCGATGTGTATTATTTCTGCAATGCAAGCCTATAGTTTTCTTAAGAAGGGATGTCAAGGATTTCTTGCAACTGTTACCAGTTTGCAGACAATAGGGCCTATCTTAGAAGATATTCCTATCGCTAAGAAATTTACAGATGTTTTTCCAGATGATTTACCAGGCCTACCTCCTAATAGAGAAATAGAATTTACGATTGACCTTGTTCCTGGAACTATACCAATATCAAAACCACCATATCGTATGGCACCTTTAGAATTAAGAGAGTTAAAAGTTCAATTAGAAGACCTTTTAGACAAGGGTTTTATCAGACCAAGTATATCGCCTTGGGGTGCTCCAGTGTTATTTGTGAAAAAGAAGGATGGGACAATGAGATTATGTATAGATTATCGCGAACTGAATAAGGTAACCATTAAGAATAAATACCCCTTACCTCGTATAGATGACTTGTTTGATCAATTAGAAGGTGCACAAGTATTCTCTAAGATTGACCTTAGGTCAGGTTATCATCAATTGAAGATTAAGGATGATGATATTTCAAAATCTGCTTTTCGTACTAGATATGGTCACTATGAATTTCTTGTAATGCCATTTGGACTAACTAATGCACCAGCTGCTTTTATGGATATGATGAATAGAATCTTTAGGAAATATTTGGATCAATGTGTTGTTGTTTTTATCGATGACATTCTCATTTATTCTAAGAGTATTGAAGAACACGAGAAGCATTTAGAGACAATATTACAAATCCTTAGGAAAGAGAAATTATATGCAAAATTAAAGAAGTGTGAGTTTTGGATACCTAGTGTTTCTTTTCTAGGACATGTCATATCCAAAGAGGGAGTGTCAGTTGACCCTCAAAAGATTGAGGCTATATTAGATTGGCCCAGACCAACTAATGTGAGTGAGATTCGTAGTTTCCTTGGATTAGCAGGTTATTACCGAAGATTTGTTGAAGGATTTTCTAGCATTGCCAAACCTCTATCTAGGTTAACACAAAAGAAGGTAAAATATGAATGGTCTGAGCAAGCCGAGAAAAGTTTTCATGAACTTAAGAATCGATTAGTAACTGCCCCAATTTTGACTATTCCTTCCGGGACAGGGGGATTTGTGATTTATAGTGATGCTTCTAAAAATGGTTTGGGATGTGTTCTAATGCAAAATGGAAAAGTAGTAGCTTACTCCTCGAGACAATTAAAAACCCATGAGCAGAATTATCCAACCCATGACCTAGAATTAGCAGCTGTAATTTTTGCTCTTAAGATTTGGAGGCACTATTTGTATGGTGAGACTTGTGAGATTTATACCGATCATAAGAGTTTGAAGTATATATTTACTCAGAAAGAGTTGAATATGAGACAAAGGAGGTGGTTAGAATTGATGAAGGATTATGATGTAAATATTCACTATCACCCGGGGAAAGCTAATGTAGTAGCCGATGCTTTAAGTAGGAAGTCTACACCAAATTTAGCATGTCTTATTACAAGCCAGGAGGGACTGTTAAGGGATTTGAGAAGTATGGAAATAGATGTACATATCTATAGCAAAGGAGGAATAATTGCAAACTTACAAGTACAACCCATGTTGATGGAGAGGATCAAAATTGCGCAAGTATGTGACCCACAACTGAAGAAGATTAGAGAAGAAGTCATCGAGGGTAAGAGAACTGAATTTGCGATGCGAGATGATATATTGAGGTTTGGAAATAGAGTGTGTGTGCCATGTAATGCCCAACTAAAAAGGCAAATTTTGGAGGAAAGTCATTACTCAAGATTCACATTTCATCCCGGATGTACAAAAATGTATAGGGATCTTCGAGAAGTATTTTGGTGGAATAACATGAAGAGGGAGATAGCAGAATTTATATCTCAGTGTTTGGTTTGTCAACAAGTAAAGGCAGAACATCAAAAACCATCAGGATTACTGCAACCCCTACCTATCCCTGAGTGGAAATGGGAACATATTACTATGGATTTTGTGACAGGTTTACCGAGGAGTTCAAATGGTAATGACTCTATTTGGGTAATTATTGATAGGTTAACTAAATCTGCTCATTTTCTTGCCATTAAGATTACCCATTCTTTAGAGAAGTTAGCTAAGTTGTATGTGCGGGAAATTATTAGGCTTCATGGAACCCCAATTTCAATTGTTTCTGACCGTGACCCTAGATTTGTGTCTCGCTTCTGGAAAAGCCTACAAGAAGCCATGGGAACAAAATTGAATTTTAGCACTGCTTTTCATCCTCAAACGGATGGACAATCAGAGAGAACTATTCAAACCTTAGAGGATATGCTTAGGGCATGTGTACTTGATCTGAAAGGGAATTGGGATGATCATTTACCGTTAGTGGAATTCGCATATAATAATAGCTATCAAGCAAGTATTCAAATGGCTCCGTATGAGGCACTCTATGGTAGAAGGTGTCGTTCCCCTACATGTTGGGTAGAAGTTGGGGAAAGAAAATTGTTGGGACCAGAATTGATTCAGATCACAACAGAGAAGGTGAAATTAATACAAGACCGACTTCGAACCGCTCAAAGCCGTCAAAAGAGTTATGTTGACAATCGACATCGACAGCTAGAATTCCAAAGAGGAGATTATGTGTTCTTGCGAGTATCACCTGCAAAGGGAGTAATACGATTTGGGAAAAAGGGGAAGTTGAGCCCAAGATACATAGGACCTTTTGAAATCCTTGAAAGGATAGGAGCTGTTGCGTATAAAATAGCCTTACCACCGGAACTCTCTAGTGTACATAATGTGTTTCATGTATCAATGATAAAGAAATATGTCCCAGATCCAAAACATATCTTAAGTCATGAGCCTCTTCAAGTTAGAGAAGATTTGTCGTACATTGAGCATCCAGTGGAAATTTTGGATCATAAAGATCAAATATTACGAACCAAGGTTATTCCACTAGTTAAAGTATTATGGCGGAATCATTCTGTTGAAGAAGCAACGTGGGAGCGGGAAGATGAGATAAAGAAGCGATATCCATACCTTTTTGAAAATTAATGTAAGTAAAGTTTGGGGACCAAACTTTTTATAAGGAGGGTAGGATGTAATGACCCCACTTTTATATATAGTTTGTTTTTACACTCTTATGTTACTTATTATCTTATAAATGTTGTATTATTAGATATGTGGTATTATTGGCTATCAATATAACAAACCCCCATTTTTTATTTACGGAGAATCAACTGTAAATTGGATCAAATCGAAGTCTTATGACATATCTTAAAGCAAATAATAAGTTTTGGGGTAGAAAATATAATTTTATGAAACTTTAAGGACTAAAATAAAAATATAAAATGGGCAATTTTGTAAATAAAATATTTTCAAGGACCTCTAAGAAATATTCAAAATATATAGTGTGAAATTACCAAAATACCCTTCATGTGTGAAATGACCCTTATACCCTTAATACCTATCCTCGACACCTCGTGCTCGGTTTTTGAACATATCCACTGTACACGTGTCACCTTTATAGGAAAGGATAAAACTCATGTAAATCCTCTAGAAAAAGAAAAAAACACGTGTCGCCGTTTGGTAAACCAAGACTGCAAGGCTGATCCGTTGCACGACACGTGAACGATGACTCACCAAAGTGAAACCTTATCACCAAGACACGTGTCAACACCGTGGGATATTTGGAAAACTATAAATAGGGCCTTTGGGGGATCATTTGAAACTCACACCAATTCCTTGAGAATTATAGAAAGAAATAGTGAGAGAAAGTGTGAGAAAGTCTAAGAAGAAGTTCTTAGGGATATTCATCTTAAGGTAATCTTAATGTTATAATGCATCTTTATAGTCTTAATTTATTGTTTTATAGCTTTACTTAGTAGTTATGCTGGTAAAATATGATAAAGAATTCACTAATCAAAACTTAAAATTTAGAACAAATCCAAGTTGATTTTATAAACTTGTTTGAAATTATATGCTTTTAAAAAATGATTCTTTTAAAGAAATTTCTCGTTATTATGGAATCCGATTTAAGTAATTCCAAAGTCAGGCCCGGTGAAGTTCTGTCTAGATGAGATGGTATTTAAGTGGTGCCCCTGTGACCCTCCATCTCTACTGGGAATGAATCCGGAAATGTTCTGTCTAGATGAGATGGTATTTAAGTGGTGCCCCTGTGACCCTCCATCTCTACTGGGAACCGACTGATTAGGAAGAACTATGAATTGAATCCTTTAATTATGATCAATAAGTTTTAAAAGTTAAGAAAATGGTTTTTTTAGTAATCCTTTGAAACAAGTTATTTTTAAAATACAATATGTAGACTGGATCTTGTTTAGAACGTATACTTAAACCTTTATCGTATTTGTTAGATTAACGTGCGATCGAAGACTCGTTATCTATAATTTCGACCTTTATTTTAGGTGAGTACTCTATGCAATTTCTTGCGCATTTTGACTATATTATATAATGCAAAGTATGTATATTTTGTGAAATGCTTTTATTCTCAAAATGCATCTGATACCGATGATTTACGTCGTTTGTTATATGTTTATATCTCTCCATATAAACATCTGATTTGAATTCTGAAATTATTGATTCGGCCTATGGAAACTCTCTTACTATATTGGCCTTGACTACCGGGTGGAAATATTTGGGTGGTACCTTCCCAGCTGGTTTATCGCTGGTGTGCCCTAAACAAGGCGTTGTTCCAGAAATCATGATTATCTGTCTGTTATCGGGTGGAAACATTTGATGACACTATCTGTCTGGGTATTAGAGTGTACATGGCCACTAAAACTGAATAATTGACACATGCTCAATTGTTTTATCTGTTCTGTTCTGAACTGTTTATTCTGAATATATATATTGTCATTTACTTTATATATATTACTTGAAATTCCTATCTCTATGTATATACCTTCTGTTCTAAATTGAATAGGTATCTATTTTCTGAAAACCTTGGAATATTTGGAGATTGAATCTCATTCGGCTTTTAGCTGACGTTGTATAAATAACCATTTTTCAGGAAATAATTAAGTTCGTGGATGGAACGAAAAAGGACTATGTTGAAGATTTAGCTTTTAAAGCTCTTTTTGTTACCTTAAGTAGAAGTTTGTTTAATTAGATAGAGCATGTTTAGCTCTTTGTGTCAAATTGTAACTCGTTGATATTTTAATACAAATGAAGTTCCATTTAGAAAGCTCTGATGATGAAATTCCTTCACTTTCAGTATTTTACGATTCATAACCATGTGATTATACTTCCGCTACATATATTTTAAAAGAAAAATTTTAAGGCCAGAATATTAGATGCCTTGGTGGCATGTCAAGACACTCGTTCCCTACTATTTTTGGGTCGGGGTCGTGACAGAGGTGGTATCAGAGCATAGGTTATGAACCCGTAGACTACTGAACATAGGTTTCGAACATTATAGATTTTATGTTTCCATCCTTAGGAGACAGTATTATGTGATAACCCTCCCTATGTGTTATATTATTTATAATTGGTCTTTTAGTTTTCAATATTGATATAGTATAGTAGATCTTACGTTTGGCCATGACTGTAGAAAATGACCAAGAGAAGATCATCAATGGGAACTAGTGATTCGAGTATAGAAGGACTGGAAGGTGCATACAAAGCAATTGAAAGTCTGGCTAAAATTGTGGAGCAGCAGGTGAACAATGGAGTACCAAAGAATCTTGAACTAAGTAGATGTACTATTGAACAGTTCAAGAAGTTGAATCCTCCATCTTTTAAAGGTACTCCTAATCCCACCGAAGCAGAAAGTTGGGTGATGCAGATGGAAAAGATACTCGATGTTCTTAAGTGTACCGACGAAGAAAGGGTGTCATTTGCAACATTTATGTTAGAAGGGGAGGCTGAACATTGGTGGAGAATGACTAAGAGAATACACGGGGAAAGGAATACTTACATAGGTTGGAATGATTTCTTAGTAATCTTTTATGAGAAATATTTTCCGGAAACGGTGAAAGACGAAATGGCAGCTGACTTCATGAGTCTGGTGCAAGGGAATATGACGGTTAGTCAATATGAGGCAAAGTTTACTGAGTTATCCCGTTTTGCACGTCATGTTGTAGCAACTGATGTTTTAAGAGCAAAGAAGTTTGAGCGTGGGTTAAGGTTGAATATTCGGAGTCGAATTTCCATCCTGAAATTAACATCATATATTGATGTCGTGACTAGGGCTACAATAGCTGAGAGGGATGGTGAGGAGTACAATCGAATTAGAGATGGCAAGAGGAAGTTTGGGGAAAAAAAAGTAAAGAACCCGAATAATAGAAATTTCTTTAGGAACACATCCAATGTTGGGGGATCTAGTGATAACAAACAGTATACTAACCAGACATGTCAGCAATGTGGAAAGATGCATGGAGGACGACCTTGCTATAAGGATTCAGGAGCTTGTTTTAGATGTGGACAGAAAGGACATCAGATAAAAGATTGCCCAACCCCAGCAAGGGTTCCGATAAAGCCTTCAAGTGCAAAGAAGGATCAAGACAGACATGGTAGAGTTTTCGGACTTTCTGATACCCAAGCTTCTAATGCGGTGGTGTCAGGTACACTTTCTATATGTGCACAACCTTTTAAAGCTTTGATAGATCCTGGCTCTACCCATTCGTTCATATCTATACATGTACTAAATCGCTTTCATAAATTTCCTGAACCGTTGAATCATAACCTACATGTTTCTACTCCTTCGGATGAGTTATTGATGGGTAAATTAGTATACAAGGCTTGCCCCATAGATATTGATAGTCATAAACTATATGTTGATTTGATAGTTTTAGACATTAAAGATTTTGAAGTCATTTTGGGGATGGATTGGTTAGCATCACATCATGCTAAGGTAGACTGTTTTGAGAAGAGTGTTACTTTCCAAATTCCTCACCAACCAAAATTTAGTTTTGAAGGAACTGGCATCATATCTCCGATGTGTATTATTTCTGCAATGCAAGCCTATAGTTTTCTTAAGAAGGGATGTCAAGGATTTCTTGCAACTGTTACCAGTTTGCAGACAATAGGGCCTATCTTAGAAGATATTCCTATCGCTAAGAAATTTACAGATGTTTTTCCAGATGATTTACCAGGCCTACCTCCTAATAGAGAAATAGAATTTACGATTGACCTTGTTCCTGGAACTATACCAATATCAAAACCACCATATCGTATGGCACCTTTAGAATTAAGAGAGTTAAAAGTTCAATTAGAAGACCTTTTAGACAAGGGTTTTATCAGACCAAGTATATCGCCTTGGGGTGCTCCAGTGTTATTTGTGAAAAAGAAGGATGGGACAATGAGATTATGTATAGATTATCGCGAACTGAATAAGGTAACCATTAAGAATAAATACCCCTTACCTCGTATAGATGACTTGTTTGATCAATTAGAAGGTGCACAAGTATTCTCTAAGATTGACCTTAGGTCAGGTTATCATCAATTGAAGATTAAGGATGATGATATTTCAAAATCTGCTTTTCGTACTAGATATGGTCACTATGAATTTCTTGTAATGCCATTTGGACTAACTAATGCACCAGCTGCTTTTATGGATATGATGAATAGAATCTTTAGGAAATATTTGGATCAATGTGTTGTTGTTTTTATCGATGACATTCTCATTTATTCTAAGAGTATTGAAGAACACGAGAAGCATTTAGAGACAATATTACAAATCCTTAGGAAAGAGAAATTATATGCAAAATTAAAGAAGTGTGAGTTTTGGATACCTAGTGTTTCTTTTCTAGGACATGTCATATCCAAAGAGGGAGTGTCAGTTGACCCTCAAAAGATTGAGGCTATATTAGATTGGCCCAGACCAACTAATGTGAGTGAGATTCGTAGTTTCCTTGGATTAGCAGGTTATTACCGAAGATTTGTTGAAGGATTTTCTAGCATTGCCAAACCTCTATCTAGGTTAACACAAAAGAAGGTAAAATATGAATGGTCTGAGCAAGCCGAGAAAAGTTTTCATGAACTTAAGAATCGATTAGTAACTGCCCCAATTTTGACTATTCCTTCCGGGACAGGGGGATTTGTGATTTATAGTGATGCTTCTAAAAATGGTTTGGGATGTGTTCTAATGCAAAATGGAAAAGTAGTAGCTTACTCCTCGAGACAATTAAAAACCCATGAGCAGAATTATCCAACCCATGACCTAGAATTAGCAGCTGTAATTTTTGCTCTTAAGATTTGGAGGCACTATTTGTATGGTGAGACTTGTGAGATTTATACCGATCATAAGAGTTTGAAGTATATATTTACTCAGAAAGAGTTGAATATGAGACAAAGGAGGTGGTTAGAATTGATGAAGGATTATGATGTAAATATTCACTATCACCCGGGGAAAGCTAATGTAGTAGCCGATGCTTTAAGTAGGAAGTCTACACCAAATTTAGCATGTCTTATTACAAGCCAGGAGGGACTGTTAAGGGATTTGAGAAGTATGGAAATAGATGTACATATCTATAGCAAAGGAGGAATAATTGCAAACTTACAAGTACAACCCATGTTGATGGAGAGGATCAAAATTGCGCAAGTATGTGACCCACAACTGAAGAAGATTAGAGAAGAAGTCATCGAGGGTAAGAGAACTGAATTTGCGATGCGAGATGATATATTGAGGTTTGGAAATAGAGTGTGTGTGCCATGTAATGCCCAACTAAAAAGGCAAATTTTGGAGGAAAGTCATTACTCAAGATTCACATTTCATCCCGGATGTACAAAAATGTATAGGGATCTTCGAGAAGTATTTTGGTGGAATAACATGAAGAGGGAGATAGCAGAATTTATATCTCAGTGTTTGGTTTGTCAACAAGTAAAGGCAGAACATCAAAAACCATCAGGATTACTGCAACCCCTACCTATCCCTGAGTGGAAATGGGAACATATTACTATGGATTTTGTGACAGGTTTACCGAGGAGTTCAAATGGTAATGACTCTATTTGGGTAATTATTGATAGGTTAACTAAATCTGCTCATTTTCTTGCCATTAAGATTACCCATTCTTTAGAGAAGTTAGCTAAGTTGTATGTGCGGGAAATTATTAGGCTTCATGGAACCCCAATTTCAATTGTTTCTGACCGTGACCCTAGATTTGTGTCTCGCTTCTGGAAAAGCCTACAAGAAGCCATGGGAACAAAATTGAATTTTAGCACTGCTTTTCATCCTCAAACGGATGGACAATCAGAGAGAACTATTCAAACCTTAGAGGATATGCTTAGGGCATGTGTACTTGATCTGAAAGGGAATTGGGATGATCATTTACCGTTAGTGGAATTCGCATATAATAATAGCTATCAAGCAAGTATTCAAATGGCTCCGTATGAGGCACTCTATGGTAGAAGGTGTCGTTCCCCTACATGTTGGGTAGAAGTTGGGGAAAGAAAATTGTTGGGACCAGAATTGATTCAGATCACAACAGAGAAGGTGAAATTAATACAAGACCGACTTCGAACCGCTCAAAGCCGTCAAAAGAGTTATGTTGACAATCGACATCGACAGCTAGAATTCCAAAGAGGAGATTATGTGTTCTTGCGAGTATCACCTGCAAAGGGAGTAATACGATTTGGGAAAAAGGGGAAGTTGAGCCCAAGATACATAGGACCTTTTGAAATCCTTGAAAGGATAGGAGCTGTTGCGTATAAAATAGCCTTACCACCGGAACTCTCTAGTGTACATAATGTGTTTCATGTATCAATGATAAAGAAATATGTCCCAGATCCAAAACATATCTTAAGTCATGAGCCTCTTCAAGTTAGAGAAGATTTGTCGTACATTGAGCATCCAGTGGAAATTTTGGATCATAAAGATCAAATATTACGAACCAAGGTTATTCCACTAGTTAAAGTATTATGGCGGAATCATTCTGTTGAAGAAGCAACGTGGGAGCGGGAAGATGAGATAAAGAAGCGATATCCATACCTTTTTGAAAATTAATGTAAGTAAAGTTTGGGGACCAAACTTTTTATAAGGAGGGTAGGATGTAATGACCCCACTTTTATATATAGTTTGTTTTTACACTCTTATGTTACTTATTATCTTATAAATGTTGTATTATTAGATATGTGGTATTATTGGCTATCAATATAACAAACCCCCATTTTTTATTTACGGAGAATCAACTGTAAATTGGATCAAATCGAAGTCTTATGACATATCTTAAAGCAAATAATAAGTTTTGGGGTAGAAAATATAATTTTATGAAACTTTAAGGACTAAAATAAAAATATAAAATGGGCAATTTTGTAAATAAAATATTTTCAAGGACCTCTAAGAAATATTCAAAATATATAGTGTGAAATTACCAAAATACCCTTCATGTGTGAAATGACCCTTATACCCTTAATACCTATCCTCGACACCTCGTGCTCGGTTTTTGAACATATCCACTGTACACGTGTCACCTTTATAGGAAAGGATAAAACTCATGTAAATCCTCTAGAAAAAGAAAAAAACACGTGTCGCCGTTTGGTAAACCAAGACTGCAAGGCTGATCCGTTGCACGACACGTGAACGATGACTCACCAAAGTGAAACCTTATCACCAAGACACGTGTCAACACCGTGGGATATTTGGAAAACTATAAATAGGGCCTTTGGGGGATCATTTGAAACTCACACCAATTCCTTGAGAATTATAGAAAGAAATAGTGAGAGAAAGTGTGAGAAAGTCTAAGAAGAAGTTCTTAGGGATATTCATCTTAAGGTAATCTTAATGTTATAATGCATCTTTATAGTCTTAATTTATTGTTTTATAGCTTTACTTAGTAGTTATGCTGGTAAAATATGATAAAGAATTCACTAATCAAAACTTAAAATTTAGAACAAATCCAAGTTGATTTTATAAACTTGTTTGAAATTATATGCTTTTAAAAAATGATTCTTTTAAAGAAATTTCTCGTTATTATGGAATCCGATTTAAGTAATTCCAAAGTCAGGCCCGGTGAAGTTCTGTCTAGATGAGATGGTATTTAAGTGGTGCCCCTGTGACCCTCCATCTCTACTGGGAATGAATCCGGAAATGTTCTGTCTAGATGAGATGGAATTTAAGTGGTGCCCCTGTGACCCTCCATCTCTACTGGGAACCGACTGATTAGGAAGAACTATGAATTGAATCCTTTAATTATGATCAATAAGTTTTAAAAGTTAAGAAAATGGTTTTTTTAGTAATCCTTTGAAACAAGTTATTTTTAAAATACAATATGTAGACTGGATCTTGTTTAGAACGTATACTTAAACCTTTATCGTATTTGTTAGATTAACGTGCGATCGAAGACTCGTTATCTATAATTTCGACCTTTATTTTAGGTGAGTACTCTATGCAATTTCTTGCGCATTTTGACTATATTATATAATGCAAAGTATGTATATTTTGTGAAATGCTTTTATTCTCAAAATGCATCTGATACCGATGATTTACGTCGTTTGTTATATGTTTATATCTCTCCATATAAACATCTGATTTGAATTCTGAAATTATTGATTCGGCCTATGGAAACTCTCTTACTATATTGGCCTTGACTACCGGGTGGAAATATTTGGGTGGTACCTTCCCAGCTGGTTTATCGCTGGTGTGCCCTAAACAAGGCGTTGTTCCAGAAATCATGATTATCTGTCTGTTATCGGGTGGAAACATTTGATGACACTATCTGTCTGGGTATTAGAGTGTACATGGCCACTAAAACTGAATAATTGACACATGCTCAATTGTTTTATTTGTTCTGTTCTGAACTGTTTATTCTGAATATATATATTGTCATTTACTTTATATATATTACTTGAAATTCCTATCTCTATGTATATACCTTCTGTTCTAAATTGAATAGGTATCTATTTTCTGAAAACCTTGGAATATTTGGAGATTGAATCTCATTCGGCTTTTAGCTGACGTTGTATAAATAACCATTTTTCAGGAAATAATTAAGTTCGTGGATGGAACGAAAAAGGACTATGTTGAAGATTTAGCTTTTAAAGCTCTTTTTGTTACCTTAAGTAGAAGTTTGTTTAATTAGATAGAGCATGTTTAGCTCTTTGTGTCAAATTGTAACTCGTTGATATTTTAATACAAATGAAGTTCCCTTTAGAAAGCTCTGATGATGAAATTCCTTCACTTTCAGTATTTTACGATTCATAACCATGTGATTATACTTCCGCTACATATATTTTAAAAGAAAAATTTTAAGGCCAGAATATTAGATGCCTTGGTGGCATGTCAAGACACTCGTTCCCTACTATTTTTGGGTCGGGGTCGTGACAACAATCCCCCAATCCCTAGTAATTACCCATTAGAATACTAGAATTGTAAATTATAAATTTGAATGAATCCAGTCTTTATAGATCCTAAGCATTACATATATGAGGTTCAAGCCCGCATCATATGAAATCAAAGATAAATATAAAGCGATGCTAAATAATTACACGCACATCATATTCTTAAATATCCCAAGTACCTAGGGCAAGAGAGATTAAAAGATCTAGGATGATTGTGAACTTATCTTACACGATTCTTTCAAATTTAAATTTAAATTCTATTTCCTATGTAGATAAATTACATCGGGATGGGTTCATGCATCCCAACCCTTAAAAATTAGCTAAACATGATGAAAACAAAAGAAAATTCTAACAAACATTGTTAACAATTTGCAAAACAATTGAGAATTGAATGGAAAAATAAAATAGAGAATAGAAATTGATACTTGTATTTAGCAAGAGGAGAAAGAGATGAATTTGAATCCAGCAAAACTTCTTCTTCAAACTTACAACTAGGGTTTATGAAAACATCTACCAAAGAAAACTACAATCTAACTTTCTCTCTCTAATCCTACTCCTACCCTCTAGAATTTGACTCCCTCTCTCTAGAATTCAACTCCTCTTGAAAATGAGGTAGGGCTTGGTCTTTTATAGCACCAAGTTGCATGAATTTGGCATCAAATTTCGCTTGTGGCACAAGTTTTCCAAGAGTTGCACTGCATTAAATGCATAATTAATGACAGAAATTCGCACATCCAGACTCTTCATTATCGCGCAACTTCAAAACATCGTAACTTCTTCACCGTAGCTCGGATTGAGGTGCCGTTTTTTCCAGTATTCTTGTAATTGAGAGATCTTCAACTTTCTCGTTGGCCCCACCTCTGGAATAAGGCTGAAAAATTACGAAAATGCCCTTCAACTCTCCATTTCTTGGTTTCTTTCACTGTTTTGAGTTCTCCTTCGCACTAACTTACATGAAATACCTGTAAAACACATGAGAAATACACAAAACAAGAAATACTTGCCAAAAAAGGTTAGTAGCATAAATACGAGACAAATCCAAGATATTTACACTGCACGGGATCATAAAAATACCGAAATTAAGGGGATAAATGTGAAGAATATGTGCCTAATCACTAAGTTAACTCTACAGTCACTAGCCATGTGACCTAATTTCCACATCTATAGCATTCAACATTTTTAAGGTCTTTCTCATGTCTCTTGTGATTGTCAGGCTGGTATTTGTCTCGTCTTCTCGCATGAGTCCTATTGTTATATTTATTTTGATAAGTAGGTTTGCCTTGTCTTTTTCCTATTTTATTTTGAAAGTTCACAATTTTCTTAAACTGTTTAGACATTAAGGCAATCTGATTATCCAAAGTATCTAAATTATGGTCCTCATCGGAGTCTAAGTCAATGTTAGGTATGCTAAATACATGTGTGGTCAACTTAGATGAAAAAACAAGATTGGAGGTAGACTATCTCTTTTGGGGCTGGGTTAATTGTTTCTTAAATTCTAATTCCATTTCCACAATTCTTAATTTTCTACTGAGGAGTTCAGGTGTAAGATTTTGATCATCCATCTCCTCAATTGCATATATTTTATTATCATTTTTTTGTGGGAGTGGTCTTAGAATTTTAGAGACAATTTCCTTTTTATCATAAACAGTCCCATTAGCATGCAATTTGGTCACAATGTCTGTCAGTCTAATATAAAAGTCATCAAATGACTCAGTCTCAGTCATGACCAAGGAGTTATACTATTGGATTAACATTTGAGTTTTAGAAACTTTAACTCTGGTATCACCCTCATGTGCAGTCACTAGGGTGTCCCATGCTTCTTTAGAGGTAGAACATAATGATATCCTCTTAAATCCGTGTTCATTAATAGATATGAATATGGCATTTTTGTCTTTATTTCTATTAAGTGAAACCTGTTTCTCTCCTTTAGTAAATTCACTTAGTAAATTTCTAATCCTCACAGTACTTCCTTCAGCGACTGGTTTAGTAGGAAAAGTGTAACTATTTTCAATAACTTCCTAGACATCATCTTCCAAAGTCCCTTGGATGAATGAAACCATCCTTACCTTCTAGTAAGGAATGTTGGTTCCATCAAAGAGAGGGGGCCTGGACAAGTTACCTAGTCTCTCAAATTTCTCGTCCGTAATTTGTTTTGAGAAAATAATTTCAGAAACTCAAGATAAAAAGAATTTTTGAAAAACCAAAGCTCTGATACCAATTGAAAAATAGCACTTAAGTTGTTTAATACAAGATTAAACTATCTAAATGGATCCTAAAAGTTTGTTGAAGAAACTCTTTTCTTAAAACAAATTTCAAACACAAGATGTGTAAAATAGTATGAACGAATAATTTTGGTTATAGGTTTACCAGTTTTTAAAAATAAAACTTAAACAAAATAAACCAACACAGCCTTAAGGAAGGGGTGAGAGGAAGAGAAAGTGTACACAAGCAATTTTAACGTGGTAAAACCCCACCCAATTGGGAAAACATCCACGGTGACCTCTACGCCACAAAAGTAAAAAGTCCATTAAAACCAAGTAACAGATTACAAGCTATATAACAATCAAAACACACAATCAAACCTAAACTAAGTTTAGAAATGTACCAACTCCTCTGGCGTTTTCTGACTTCTCCCAAGGTTCTAATGTTGTTGATGTTCTCCCAGCTTCATAACTTTACTCCTTTTATCTTTACGTCGACTCTAAAGTCAAATATCTCAATACCGACACTTTTCAGTGTAGTAGTGTGAAGGTGTATGTGGTGATGTGCTCAAACTCACATGCATGCAACTCACACACACTTAAGTACAGACAAAATGAGTAACAAATTACAAACAGATCACTAAACATGCAAGATTTCCAAAATCAATTTATCCAAACTAATTAGACTTTGGATTTTTCAAATATCCGCAGATTAAGAGGGAATCTTTCTATAAAAACTAGCCAAGATCCTATGTACTTTCTTTATTTGAAAATATGTACTTATTTCACAAAACGTGAAATATTAGAAAGTGAAATCCCCAATCAAGATCTCAACTAGATCTAAATCTGAATATTTGAGTATATTGTCTTTCGAAAAGATTTTGTTGGTTTAGGGTTTGAAATAACCATAAAAGTTTGAAAATAACCAATAAAACAAGATTTCTCGAAATAAGAAATTGAGATAACAATCTATCTAAGTGGATCTGTATCACAGTGGATTAATCTCATGATTCTATAAAAAAGAAACAGAGATTTTAACCAACGTGATTAAGTTGGGAAAGAGATATAGAACTATAGAGGATAAACTTCTCAAATCTCTAACTATTTACTCTCAGAAAAAGGGTTTTCTGGTGAGATTTGGACAGAGTTAGGTTTATGATTTTATTTCTCTCTCTAACTCTTATTCTCTCTCAGGTTTGGACGAAGGAATGGCTGAGGCTTAGGTTGTTTATATATTGAGCGAGGAAAGATCGACAATCTTAGTGGAAATCAATGGTTGAGATTAAATTTTACCATTTAACTTCCAACCTAATGGTAAAACAACTAACTTTGATTGGTAAAAAAGGATTCACTTGGATTAAGTCTTAACACATGCAGATCGTTGATAACAATGATTCAAGGGCTCTCAAAGAAACCCAACTCTGTGAGAGGGAAGAAACACTTAAACAACCAATGAGATAGAAGCACGTGTAGACCAAATAAGGGTTATAAAATGCATATCAAAATAATTAAATTCCTACCTCTGAAGTCTCTAGAACTTTCGATTTCTACCCAAGCCAACTTTGATCCATAAAGAGAAATTGCACAACAGCCCCTAAGGTTTATATATAACCAAAATTAATTTCTAAAAAATCATTTAAAAATCTTACATTTTTTTTTAACACATCCCAAAAATAGAAGAAAATTAATTTTAAGGGATTTAATTCACACAACCAAATATAGTATGAGATACTGTATGTATGCAGTTCTACTATGTGGTGTTGGTATACTACCTTTAGGAACTTGTAGAAGAATCAAGAGTAGAGTCTGAGGCTCTTTGGACAATAAGGTTTGGACTTAAATTTTGTCACAATTTCCAAACTAGATGAGCACCTATATAATATAGACTCAAGTGAGTCAGAGATATAGGGTGCTTCAGGTGGATACCTAACTGGGAAGTTTTGGAAACCAATGGGACACTACATTTAAGCTTTAAAGGGTCTTTTCCAAGATCATAGCAAAAACGCCTGAGGTGACCTTTCCTACCAAAATGTGAACATGTGAAAAAACGACGAGGAACGGGACCATTAGGATGACCTTTTCTAACATCCTGGGATAAGGTTGACGCTCTAAAATAAACTACATTTTTCTCTTTAGCGAAGGAATCACAAGAACAAGATAAGCCACTACTATCACTACATAAGTCATTTAAATCATTTTTGAAACTTCAAAACTTTGGACTCATGTAAGTTATTAGTCTCCTCAAATTTTTAGGACTCCTTTAAATTTTCTATTACTCCTAAAAGGTTATCTCGCTCCCCTTCAATGTGAGCAAACTTATCCCCAAGAGTCTTTTCATGTGCCATAAAATTATTAATCGAAATATTTTGTTCAAAGGCACAAACATTATCCTTAGAAATTTTAGAGTCATTTATTTTATTCTCTAAGAACTGGACCCTATCATTACTTTCTTTCTTGGACACTTCTAAAATTTTAAAATTATAATTTATGTCCATGAGCTTCTCATAAAGAATATTTCTTTGAGATTGAGCAGTTTTCGAAAAATCAAATTTTGATTTAAAACTCAAATTTTCTTTTTCAAGAAATTTAATTCTTTTTGCAAATCTCAAATTCAATTCTGTTAATTTTTCATTGCGACTATGAAGCTCATTAAACTCCTCCCGAATATCAAAATCATCATTACTAAAAATATCGGACAACTTATCACTATGAATCCCCATCGAGAGAAACAAACAAAAATGAAAGAGAGCTAAATGAACCACCCAAAAAAAATATAGAACACACAAAACATTAAAGCCCCAAAAGACCTAAACGCAATAACTTAGCGCTCCGGCTCTGATACCAATCTGAAGAGGCAATACTTTAAGCTATAGGCTCTGATACCACTTGTTGTGTCGAAAGCCCCTAATTTTTAAACTCAAAATTATGAGATGGTTCAATTATATTCCAAGTTAAAATTTATTTTCAAATTTTAACAATTATAAAATTCAAATTTTAATTTCTTCAAATTAAAATTAAACTAAACAAATATTTGAAATTTAAGCTTAAACAAAATTAATTCAATTCAAGGTAGAAATTATGCAACCTCAACTAAACATGCATTTTGCCAAATTAAATTAAATCGACTTGAATTAAATTGACCCAAACATTACCCAAAATTAAACTAACACCAATTTAAACATAGTTATGATTTAAACCAATTTTTATCTTGATTAACCTAGCATGCATCTAAGTGATATTTTGAAAGATAAAAATAAATCATAAACACACTATATCACGATGTACGAGGAAAACCCACAACCGAAAAAACCTCAGACGACCCTGCCTACAAGTCCACTAAGTATGGTATGTTTACAAATACAAGACAAGAGACTTACAACACACGAATTGACTCCGTCCAATCCTCGACGCTCCTTCTTGCATCAACCTCTGCCTAGTTGACAACTACGGACTCCACCACAATCTCAGAATCCACCGATGGGGCATAACTACCGTCAAAACATACGATGGCCTTTCTAATATATGCACACCGCAAACTAAAAAACCAATCTCCTTTTTGGGGTAGAGAAGAAACCCAAACTATCTCCTTTGATGGGTAGAGAAGAACCGGTGCCAAATCAATCTACAAGTAAAGATATATATATATATATATGAACTTGTATTTAAACTCAAACATTAGGTGTAAACAAGTTTTTGTGTAAAGAGTTTTGCATTTAATATCACAAAAACAAAGGAAGACTTTTGGATAGGAATTTGGCTCTGAAAAGAACTTGGAATAATGTGAAAGTCTTGTGAAAAAGTTGTTCCCGCACTTCTTAATCTGGAAATGAGTAAGTGGGGTAGTGGTAAGTTGAATTGAAAAAACTATCAAAAATTGTACCCGCGACCAGGTCGTTCGAACGACTTTTTGATGTCGTTCGAACGACACAGTTCAAACGAGAATGCAGAGGAAAACAAGGCCAAAAACTCATTAGATAGAACTCATTTGAACGGACATGTTTGAATGAAACTTTGAACTTTGAACGAGAAAATAGAATATATTACTAAAAAGTCATTTGAACCTCGTTTGATGTTCATTCAAACAATCTGGGCATCTCGTTCGAACGAGATCCCAGTTTCGTTCGAACGACTTTTCAGAAAAAAATATTTCTTCTTTAAAAAATCCAAAAAATTTTATAATAAGTTTAAAATGTTTTCCTGAATGAAATAAAGTCGTTTTGACAAAGTTTTATAAAAAGAACACCCATAAAAAAGTATTCCAAGTCTATATATATACATATATATTAAATGCATTCATAACTTTTGGAGACATTGGAATCCAAATATTAATGACGTGAAACTTGCTACGAAAATCGAAAAGGATATATTCTTCAATTTCTTGTTGCTACGTCTTCAGCATACACTTGTCATAGGCTTAAAAGGATACAACATGAACATCCATCCTATGACACAAATTTTTTTGTCCGGAATTAAGCGAACACTACAAATTGATTCGATTGGAAATTTGCCCTTACATATGTCCACATATTAATTCTTTTGTTTGAATGTTTTTAGGTATTGGATTTTTTCAACCTCGGATACCTAACATATTGGAATTATTTTCTTTCCAATATTGAGATGGAATTTCTTTGAGAACACAACCCCGACAATAATAAAAAACATATGTTTCTAAGATTAATTTATCCTCTGGTTGAGGTAAATCGACTTTGGGACAATTTGTAATTATGTGCTATTTTATTTTTCTTACTGTCATTGTATCTTGTTCATTCCATATGAATATATCACTCTTTTTTAATTTTTAAAAAGACGTAATTCCTTTTGGTATAGTTTTTGTATGAAATTTCTTCCGTAATTTAGGATTCCCAAAAAACTTTGTAACTGTTTTTTTTATCTTGAATATTCTCATCAAAATTTCTTATTTTGGTTATTATATGATCTTGTAACTGTAATTCGTCTTGGTTATTTCTGTTTTTTGAACTTCTATTTTCTTTGGAGATAGAATAATTCCATCACATAATATCTTTAGATGTTTTTTATGTTCTTCAATTGTTTTTGAAAAAACAAGAATGCCATCAATATATACCACACAAAAATCCTTAAAGTTTTTAAAGATATTGTCCATCCATCTTTGTAATACTTGTAGAGCTATATTTATCCCAAAGGGAATTACTGTCCATTGGTAGTGTCCTCTAGGGGAGCTAAAAGCAATTAGTGGGTTTGACTCTTCAGTCAATTTTAGCGGTCAAAAACCAAAATTTACAATCAAATTTACTAAAGATTTTTTCCCTTTACTTTGACTAATCAAGACGTCTTTATGAAGAAAATATTTTTGTTCCTGCAATGTTGAATACTTAATTTTGTTTCCATGTGTTGAAATTTGCTATTGTTAAGAACAGTGTTCATTATTAACAATAGCAAATGTAGAATTTATTCCCTCCAATGGAGGTGACATTTGCTTCTTGATGTTGACATAAATTGTTCAAATGATATTGTTTGTAGTGTGGATATTAAGAGATAATAAAAAATATCATTTGATTTGTATTCAGCTAATACTAAGCATATAAAAATATGCTTTTATTTTAACAAAAAATTATATATGATATTTGATATTATTCATGTTGTGATATCTGATGTCTGACTTTATTTTTAGTTTAAGAGGGATAAAAATGGGCCTTTAAATGTTTTTTTAATAACTGAAATAGAAATGTGGGGTTGTTGAAAAAAGGGGTAGGTCTAAATAAAAATACCCATTAAAAAATAAAATACCATAAACCAGATAACTATTAAAAACAAACAAAAACCAAATGTGATAAAATTGGGACGGGCAAATGGTTTTGTATAAAGCGTACCAATTACGCTAAATACTAACGGATAAAGGGATGGTTAAATCAAAATGACCTAAAGATTTAATTAGAAGCACAAGAATAGTGCTTAAGATATTGAATGCAACATGACTGGATGAAATGGTTTAAAATCGATCAAAACTGATATAAATTAACTCTTAACAGGTAAAGGCAATGACAAATGGCGGTAACCCAAAATATTTCTTCAAATAGGTGTATGAGGAAATGGGCGGTAAAAGCAATTGCAGTTGGCGCCTAAATGTGTGAGACCAAAAGAGCTTACACGTGTTATGTCCCAACTGGGCGGACAACTGATTATGAATTATTGAAATCTTAATTTCAACTCAAAAAAATAAGAAAATATTTTTCTCAAAAACTTAAGTATTATGACTTTATAATCAAGTGGCATTTATAAAATAATTTCTATTTACCTCATGTAATGCCAATTATTCTAATTAAGCACATGCAGAATAATTATGAAGATAATTAATTAGTGTATGTGTTGTGCGTGCAACCTAAATCATTGATTGAACTTACCATACTTACCATATTTTGAATTTAGATTAGTCTTTGGTCTTCCAAGGATAGCTCTTGAGGTACCATAAAGTGTATTCTTGTCTAAATAAATTTTTTTTTGCACAATATTCGAACTAGTTAAAATACTAAATAGTGCTTATGGGGACTAACTCTAATAGATAATTGCAGAAGTGTTCGGCCCAACTCTAATAGATAATTACATTCATGTATTTGACATGTGCTTAAATACATTAGGATAAGCTTGAATCAACTTAACAACAATCTCGGAGAGATATTCAGGGATACCTTACAAGCTACACTTAAGCAAGGAGAATGACATATATAACTCAACCTCTTGAACATAATATAATTGCAAAACCCTCACCGCGGGTCAAGGGGATGCAATTCTTAACATTTCAAATAAACCTAATAAAAATAGGGACCTCTTTGTGGACATATGCAAGCTTCCGAACCATGTATATTCTGTGTTATGTGTGTGATTGTTTTATATTCCTTCTCTATTTTCTTACAATTTGGAAAATATTCATTATGATACTTTTGCACTCACAATTGGCGTCGTATATGGGAAATATTCTTTCTTTTACTAATAAAGGAACCACTGAAAGGAAGTTCCATGATGTCTCACCACAGCAGCAACCTACCTCAGATCGGCGACATGCAAGATTACCCCATTCCCCCTAGGGTCAGTTCTGAAGTTCGCCAAGAGCAAAATCCAAGGTTTCTTCAGCAAAGACAACATTCCAAAGAAAGTCACGGACTTTATAGGTCTACATAGATATCTAGGTTAGTCGACGGATATAAAGCTAGGCTTCAAGAGTAGGAGGAGGTCACATGCCTCCAAATGGAAGAGCTCGCCTCAAGAGGCGACTAGAACAAATGGAGAGAGATCTTCGTCGAGATAATTGAAAATGTTGCGAGCAGACTCTCAGTCCTTAGACAAGTAAGATTCATAGTCGATAGAGGAATTCCAGGAGAAATCAGGATTGATCTAAACATGTCCGATCAGAAAGAAGTGATAAAGACGATGATCATCAGAGAAATAATATAAGGAGCTTGGTCTAGAGAGAGATGAATTAACACCCAGTCAACCGAGGGGATAGGTTTACTAAAGAGCTGGCCAGGAGATCTTTTAACATGCAGATGAAATCCCCTTTTTCAAGGGCTATTGAAGAAGAAGATCCGCCAAAGAAGT
Source organism: Sambucus nigra (assembly GCA_949130495.1). Taxonomy (NCBI): domain Eukaryota; kingdom Viridiplantae; phylum Streptophyta; class Magnoliopsida; order Dipsacales; family Adoxaceae; genus Sambucus; species Sambucus nigra. The sequence continues at coordinate 319,908,618 of OX422224.1, read as the reverse complement.
TTATTATTCCCAGGTTCAAGATCTACGATGGTAAAACTGACCCCATAGACCACGTCAAACAATACAGGCAGGTGATGACCCTATGGAGCCATAGTGACTCCCTTATGTGTCGTATCATCCTTATAGCCTACATGATGTAGCTCAGAAGTGGTTTGAGAGAGTACTACACATATCCGTTAAGAGCTTTAAGACCCTCGTTGATGCCTTCACTACTCTCTTCATAACGAGTAATTCACACTCGAAAGGATGAACTTATTACTTACGATGAAGAATAAGCCACAAGAGACTCTTTACGAGTATGCCAAGTAGTATTGGGAAGTTTTTAATAAAGTGGATGATTAATCAGAATAGGTTGTCACGGAATCTTTCAAGATTGGTATACTGACCACATCCATGTTGCACCAGTCCCTTACCAAAAAGAAGGCTAATACCATTGACGACCTCATGGTTAGTATTAAAAAATATGCCAAGGTTGAGGATGTTCATGCTAGTCCTAGGGAAACTGGTCGCGATAAAGCCAACAAGGGAGAAGACAAGTTTGATATTCCCAACAAGGGAAATAAGAATGGGGGCAAGAATGACTTAAAAAATGGGAACAAGGCTAACCCTTCAAAGGCCTTCCAGGTTGTTAACATAGTCTTTAAGGAACAAATCTATAAGATCTTGGAAAATACCAAAGACCAGCCATTTATGAAATGGCCTAAGAAGATGGGTAAAGACACTACGAAGAGGAATATATTGGTTCTAGAGGAATCCCAAGATGGGGCTAGCCCTTCAAAATAGTAACTATGATATGGCTGACTGGGGGTGGAGGAGAATAGGTTCCACCCTGCTGTAGGGTCATTGAAATTTTGAAGGAGGTTAACGTTGATGATAACCTACCATAGAGAAAGTTTCTAATCAGGGAAACTCTTGCTGATCACGAAAATAAGGAGCTGATAACCTTTCTAAAAAGCAATTAGGACGTATTCATTGGGAGACCTATGACCTGTTAGGGATTGATCCGTAGGTAGCCTGCCATCGCCTTCATGTGGACCCAACTTTAGATCTAGACACTCAAAAAGTGGATCGAATAGCTCCAAAAAAGGCTAAAGTGATGAAGAACGAAGTAGGGAAGCTTTTGGATGCAGGGTCCATCAGGGAAGTTCAATTCCAAAATTGGATCTCAAATCTAGTGGTGGTACGAAAGAGTAATGGTAGTTGGAGAGTTTTCATCGACTTCACTGACCTCAGTAGAGCATGCCCCAAAGATAATTTTCCTCTTTCAAAAATTGATCAGCTGGTTAATGCCACAACAACACATGAACGAGTGAGCTTCTTGGATGCCTTTTTGGGGTACCACTAGATCCTGTTGTTCGGCCTCGATTAGTACCAAATGTTGTTTATTATCCTAGTGGGGATACACCACTACAAGGTCATGCGATTCGGCCTTAATAATAGGGGACACCTACCAGAGGATGGTTACTAAAATGTTCAAACAACAGATGAGAGATAAGGTGGAGATCTACATTAATGATATGTTAGTGAAGAGAAAACACAAGGGCGATAAGCTCAGAGACCTGGCCAACACCTTTGAAATTCTTACGAAATTATGAATGAAGCTCAATGGGAGAAAATGCTCATTAGGTGTCCAGTCAGGAAAGTTTCTGGGTTACCTAGTCAGCAAGAGGTGAATTGAGGATAATTCGAAACAAAATAATGTCATCAACAAGGTCCATCCATCGAAGAGATTATGGGATATTCCAAAGTTTATTGGGATGCTTGTAGCACTCAATCGCTTCATTTCTAAGTCACCGGAGCGCTGCTAATTGTTCTTTCATCTCCTCAAGAAAGATAAGGGCATTACTTGGAACGACAACGATTTGAAAACCCTATACGAGATCAAATCTTATCTCAGCAAACCACCCTTGTTGGCAATCCCCAATGATAAAGATATTTTGAACCTCTACCTCACAGTATCAAGCCACACAGTCAGCCTTAGTATGCGAGACGAAGGGAAGACAGTGCCCTATTTATTACGTTAGCAAAATGTTTATGGACATCGAATAGTGATACTTGCCATTAGAGAAGTTAGCTTACATTCTGGTAACCGCCTCACTGTAAGGCCCAAGGAAAAAACTCTAGCATAGCTCGCATCATTAAAATCCCTCAATTGCATGGATTACATAACATCCAAAAGGAAAATCATCCCCCCAGTAACCAACGGTCGAGCCACCGAAGGGGAAACACGGAAAAGCTCCACTAACAATGCCCGGGGAGAATGAGAAAATTTGGGCATATCTACCGCTACATTGGGGTTGATCCCTAACATGGCCGAGAATTCTTTATAAGTTGGACAGACCTCCTTTAGGCCGAAACGAAAGACATGGTCTTCAGGGTACCAGAACTATACCTCCACCGCTAACATATTCCAGTCAAAGTCTCGATTACATCACAGAGAGACTCGAAATATGTTAAAAGCCTCATAGTCCACATTATACAAACTCATAGCCTTTAGACCATCACGGTAGGAGTAAATGCACCAAAAGGGTCATTTGGGAATAATAAATCAAGAAGCTAGAAGCAAGAATAAGAAAATGGGTATGGGTGGAAGAATCACATTCTTGACCTCTCATTTTATACACAAAAGACTCGGAAAAAATATAAAGGATCTGAAAATTCGAGTAAATTCTATCCTTACAAGGGTACTCTGATGTGCAAGAAGGTGTAATCAAAGCGTTAGAGTGATTTGACTTGACCCATATACCGATAGGCAGGACAAGGGGTATGTCGATCGGCAACCCCCTTATTTTAAAAAATTCCATCTTTCCTCTTTTGTCAAAATCAAATTCTCAAAAAGAAATCCTTATTTTCAAAAACCCTGCATAATTTCTTCTTAATTATCCATTTTTACTTATTATTTCCAAAATAAATCTTTTCCCCGAGTAAATTTACACCCTTTGTTCTGAATAAATAAACATTCTCTTTGCAGTCTCACTAAAAAATTAAAGTGCATATAGGATAAGTCATTAAAGCAAGAAAAAATAAAAATGCATCTCCTTCATATACATATATTGTTGTTGCATGATTACATCCTTATAGTTAAAAGAAGAAAAATAGAAAAATACAATAAACGGGACTCCACCCGAACCAATAACTCTCTCTCTCTCTCTCTCTCTCTCTCTCTCTCTCTCTCTCTCCGATAGACACGCATTCCCTTATGATAAGCGGTGGAGCCTCCACTCCTAGAACCCCGATCCCTCATTCGGGGAGGCAGACGGAACTAAAGAGGAATGAACTGACTCCCTAATGTAAGAAGACGCAGAGGCCACCTAGTCCTTAATATCCTTTAGTTAGGTGGTCGGCACCCGAGCATATTGCAAGTAAATAAATGAAAGAAAAGGACCAATCAGTCAACAAAGAGCAAATAAAGAATAAAAAAAGACAAGATAAAGAAGAAGAATATACCTAAGGGAGAAGGGCATCATCCGTAAGCCCCATTAACCCCGGCTTCGACGCATTAGGACGATATGGCATGCTCAATTACCCCTCGCTACTCAATCCGAAATTATAAGAAGGGGAGTAACCTTAATAATTAGAGCCTCCTCCACCACTGCCGCTGACGTACCACCACCCGTGCAGTGAGCTTATCCCAACGGCCTGCTAGTACCCCTAACCAAAATATAGGAGGTGGAGGCATATTGTCCACATCCTAAATTCAACAGGGCGTTAACCATCACATCGCGATTGAGGGTGAATTCCTACTTCTGGCTGTGGGTTGTTATCAAATTGTTGTGAGCCCCCGGCGATTGAGGGGACCCCTGTAACATGCTGTGAGCCCTCAATGATTAAGGGGACAGCAACCCGGCGACTGAGGGGTCTTCCCCCGGTGGGTTAGCGAGGAGTTCCTTTACGAACTCTGAAGCTTGCACACCATTTGTCTTGTCTTGTCTTAGGGAACTTAAGGGCTTAAGAGGACCCCCGCCAAAATCCCTTATAGCTCTAGTAAAGGGGTTTTAGGGAGTAATCTCCTTTTCTTCCCTAAGAATCCCCCCTTCATTCATAAGTTTTACCGTCATAGAATCTGCCTTTTTGTGTCGAAGAATATGCCTCGGAGAATTTCCTTTCATAAGCAATTTCCATTTTTGGGCTTTTTTCCAATTTTTTTGCCCTTTTTCTTGATTTTCCATTTTTCTCAAAAATGGTTTCTCATTCCGCTACTGTATCCCATTCGACCGTTTCCTAATTTTTTGCTAGACTTATGAATTTCCTCAATATAATCCATTCCTTGTCTTTGGCTATTATCGAGTTGTAGTGCTCCAAGGCCTCCCTTCTTAGTATTCGAATTTTGTTTCCTGTGTTTTCCTCGGGCGTTCTTTTGATTCTCCCTCTTAGCCGGTTGTATTCCCTCTTCTTTATATCTTCTTTTCCCCCAAATTGTGTTTCTATTATTATAGGTAGAAGCGCATAGTCCTGAAATCTGTTATCTTTCGTTCTTAGAATGTATACTTTATCTGTTTGTTCCCCTATCTCTCTTATCCATACGATCTCATTTTTTGTTATTTCTGGTTCCCCCTTTTTTTTGCACCGCTCTTTCTCCGCTTCGTTTCTTTCTTCTAATGCTTTAAAAATGTCTATCCTTTTCTTCTTTTCATTTTTTCTCCCTTTTGTAGTTTTTTCAGGGGTATTCTTACATAGTCCATTAAGGTGAATTTATATTTCCTATTTTTCTTTTCCTCTTCTTCCTCTTCCTGTTTGTTTATATAGCTTGTTTCCCCCTCCTCCATATAGAAATTTTTTACCTTGGTTTGTCCTTTCTCATCCCCCTCCATATGGTCATAGTCGATTCCTTCTTCTTTAATATTTACGAATAGTAGTTGCTCATCCTTTGTATATACGATGGCTTCACATCTCTCATCTTTTAATTTTTCTTTTGATAAGAACTTACTCTTCTTTTCATCCTTTATCTCTCTTGTTCTTTCTCCCTCTGTTATGTATTTTTCTTATTTTTTCCTTTCATTGCTATGAGTGTAAAACTTACTGCTTCACACTTTTTATAACTCATATATACATCGCTTGGTGTTGGATTGGCCCAAGCAAAGGGTGAATTCTTGATTCTTCTTTCGATACATCCCCATAAGGTAGCAATAATTCTTTCGTCTTTTATATTTTCTATATTTGTTTCAAACCTCATTCTATAAAACCTTACTCTAAAGGGTCCCTGCCTCCTCTTCTCACTGGTGAGTTTATTCCCTATTAATATAATTGGCACATTATTTTTTTTCTTGAACACTCTCGCGTATTTTGAATCAATCCTGCACTCTTTCCCATCCAATACTTTTAACATTGTATTTGCAAATGCAGTTCCCTCTGCGGTTTCCCCTATCAGGTTAGTATTCTCATCGGGTTCCTAAAATTCATCGAATACCCATAAGTGGTAGTAATCGTGTGCTCCTGTGAAGTCATTTCTTCGTGATCTTGCAAAGCAAACATTTAATACTTTTGCCAGTATGATTATGATTAGTGTCTTGTGTGTACTTGGTTCCCCATAGAGAAATAGTTGCTTTGTTTTTATAGGTCTATTGAAATACCTGTTTTGTTTTTATAAGTCACCAATGTGTCCGTATAGATTGTGTAGGGAACGTTCATCAATACTGTCGCTTGGGCCTTGATTGGACATAAATATTGTATATTTGTTCCCCTAATTTCAGTGCATTTGTGAACCCGAGTGATGTAACCTATATGGATTTGACGCACATTTATGCTACTAATCTTCGATGGCAAGTATTTCGTGTTTCGTGCTTCTCTTATTGGTTTTACAGGTTAATTATGCAAGCAGCACAAAAGAGAAAGCGAGACAATGAAAGAAAAGATAAGAAGGAAAGTTCAAGGCCATTTTGGTAATTCTGTAGCCAGATCCCGAAGGAGGAGTCAACTGGAAAGTTGAAGAGCTCGGAACAATGAGAACACTGGAAGAAACGACACCCAAATCCAAGCTACGGTTGATGAGTTATGACCCGTTGAAGTTGAAGAAAAATCTAAGGAAGAAAGGAAAGAAAACAAGAAAAAAATTTAAGTGTTGAATGGAAGAAAAAGCACCCCAGACCATCAAACATTCGCGAACCCAGGGGCGAACCGGTTTGGGGGGCGAACCGGTTCGGGGTACATGCAAACCGGTTCGGGGGGCCTGATGCGCGAATTTGCCTCCTTTATTCTGATTGGCTCTAAGGTTTCCTTTTAGGTTAAAACTCTCCAAAAAGTGTGGATACGTAGGTAGTAACTTAGGAACAGCCGTTCTGGATATTTTTGAGTAGTTTTTGATAGAGAAAAAGTGAGGAGAACATCTAGGAACATAATTTTGATTTATTGCTGCAACATCCATACACTTCCGGGTTTGTTTTCAAGTTGTAATCTCAGCTATATTTTTGTGATTTTCAGTATTCTTGCATGCTAATTTTTCTGCATGGTTTGAATGAATTTATGCATTTATAATACTGAACTACGTATATCTATCTAGTGTTATTATGAGTTTTCTCGCATACAACGTTATTATTTCATGCATCGTTCGGTTTAATATGTCCAGCTAGGTTGAAAAGGTTGGGATGCATGAACCCAACCTAATGTGTTAGTGCATGTGTATAAAGTTAATCCGATGAATTCAATGATTAATTTTGATCGTATTGCGTAATTACATTATAATTGTGGATCTTTATATCTCGTTTACCTTTGGGTACTCGTGATGATTTAGAGTACAATTTGAGTGTCATTACCGCGATACCGATTTACTCATCCTCAGATTAGGTATGACGCGGGCTTGAACCTCGTATACATAATGCTTGGGAGTACTAAATTCTGGGTCAGATCAACCAGATAAATTTATGATTAACATTATCACCGCACTACACTAGGATTGGGGGATTGCATTCTCGACCTGTTTCTCTCATCATTTAAAATAAAAAGTTGTTGAAATCATCAGTTATCCTCCATTTCGGTAGAGTAATTTAGTTGCATCTTTGCTCATTTTCATTATCGCATTTAGCTTAATCAATCTCAAAACAAAATAAATTTTTCCTTTTCTTTTTTTGAGTCAAGGTTAGGATCTCTCTGTCTCGTCCCGTCGTCACAACTCCGTTGTCCTTCTTCCCTGTGGATTCGATACCCGACTTACCGGGATTATTACTTGAGCGACAGGCTTACACTTGAGCCTAGAGTGAACGCACTTTTGAGACACATTTTCAGTCGCGTCAAGTTTTTGGCGCCGTTGCCGGGGAATTAGGTAGACTTAGGATTAGATCGAGTCAATCCAAAGCTTTGACCAAAAAAAAAATTCAAAAAAAAAAAAAACCAAAAACATAAAAAATAAAAAAATCAAAAAGCACAAAAAGATTCACCATCATCTCTCATAAGCCATTAATGCAAAGTTCTGGATCCCACCTCCCACACCGTCACACTCAATCTCAAATAACACTCCGTTTTGCTTCTTAGGACACACCCCCGAGTACACCTCAAGCACAGCAAGTGAGAGCACTGAGTCATTAAGAGAGAGAGAGGGGTTAGAAGAAAGGAAAATGGTGGAGTTAGAGATCGAGCAAGTAAGAGAGGACGTAGGCACTACTCGAGGGAGAGATCTAGGGGACATGAGCATGGAAGAATTTGAAAAAGAATTCAGTCTGGTGGATGAGAGCCTGGATGAGAGCCTTAACGACGAAGTCCAAACTCTATTGGATTCATTTCGTCACCTAGAAGAAAGCGAATGGAAAGCTGAAATCGATAAATTCCTTCTTTGTGACCATCCACCCATACCACTAGAGGTCCCGAAGGCGAGTGAGGAAAAAAGTTGTGGTCCATCCGACTTAGAGCTCGACCCATGCGTCTTAAAAATTGAAAGAAACCTAGGTGTTCCCTCCGAGTCAGCGCACGCAGACCCCGCTTTGAGTCAGCATCACGAGGATCCCTTTCCAATTAATAACAATGAGTCTCCCGGTCTATCCTTTATCTATGGGCGAGGTCCCAACTTATTCCGGTTGTTAGTATATGATAGGAAGACAAGAGTGACAAGGAGAGCATCATTCCCCATGCAAGGGGTCGGGTGAGTTCGTAGAGAGATGAGAGGTCGTCGCACCCTCGACGCGTATGGGGTGATTATTGTTGTATTTTTGAGTCATGCATGAGTGTCATATAGTGTCTTGTTGCATTTTAATATTTGTTTGTTTTATTTTTCCGCACTTTTCATTCGCCTTGAGTTAGATTTTCGTCCTTTTTGCTTGAGGACAATGCAAAAGTCTATGTTAGGGGGGTCACAAGTGCGTATTTCTAAAACTTCACAAATTTTCAAAAATGCCCAGAAATTTCTAAAAAAATCATAAAATTTTGAAAAACCCAAAAATATTTTTGTTCAAAATAAATAAAAATTGGAATTCAAATTTTTCAAAAATATCATTAAAAGTCGAATTGAAGTCTCAAGTTGTAAAATTCAACATACACAAAGCCGAAATTGACCAAAGATGGAAATTGAGCGAAAATTGACGACTTCACGAACGAATGTGGAGATTAACAAACCCGGTGAGATTCGAGCCTATCACGTTTTGCGAGTTTTTAAATCAATCCGAGTTAATTGTTAACTCAAAATTCTTTTTAGCGCTTAATAAGTTGTCAAGGATCTCAATCCTTTCATTTTGATCGGTTTTAAAAAATGTGTGCAATATTGCCTTGAAAAACGTGCCAAATTAGCCTCTAAACTTAAATTCACCTCGAAACGCATATGGTAACACAATTGGCATTTTGGACAATGAAGTAGGCCCTCGTTTGTCACCCAAAATTTTGGCCAGAAAAAAGTAGCAAAAAATCACCCTTTGCAACCCAAATTGACCCGAATAATTTTCCCTTTCGTTTGATAACCCAAAAAACCCAAATAGCTGGAATTGTGAAAAATGAGAAAATTCAGATTTTAAGTCAAAAAAGTGCATATAAAGGGGCAAGAAACAAAATAGTATGCTCAACAAAAACAACAAGAAAAGAAATGAAAAAAAAGAAAAAGAAGAAAAAAATGAGCAATAGCCCGAAAAAAGCACAAATGGACATCATTAATGACTTTTCCAATTCCAACCTTCCATACCTCCTTCATTTTACCCAATGCAACCTTCAACCCGAAAAAGTCCTAACCGAGTCCAAATTGTGAAAATTGATTACCGCGTGGAGTGTTAAGACACCAAAAGATAATATAAGAGGTTAAGTGCGCAAAATAGAGGCAATGTTCCCGTTTTTAAAATCGTAATCCGTTGATGAGATCCTTTCACCATAAATTTTCCGTCTTTCTAATTACAGGCGTGAATTTGCTTCCATTACATTTACTCTTTATATCACGCATGCCGAGAGAATAGCCATAATCCTAGAGATTCGTTTGTGAGAGCGTTCCATGAGAAATTGAAATCAAAACGAATTTTCGAATAAGTAACGTAATGATCAATTGGTGGAAATTGGTGGTTATATTTCCGGCTTCGCACACACGCACTAAGGTTTGAGACTCGTAAATATGACTTGATGATGACTATTTTCTGGAAAGCTTGAATTACACAATTTTTGCATATTTTGAAATTTCTTTGAGTCGAATTTTGTGGGTATATTCTCTGCAAACCCTCACGAGACACAACTCGTCCTACTAGGGTGACCTAGGGGTTTAAAGGCTTGATGTATGCGCTAAATGCAATCACTTGCCCGCGAAAAAGGTATTTTATCCTAATAAAATGTGATCTTCAAGAGTTGAACCTCATTAGGATTCTTTTACATTGCTCGGGACACGCAAAGTTCTAAGTTAGGGGGGTTTGATTGGACATAAATATTGTATATTTGTTCCCCTAATTTCAGTGCATTTGTGAACCCGAGTGATCTAACCTATATGTATTTGACACAAATTTATGCTACTAATCTTTGTTGGCAAGTATTTCGTGTTTCGTGCTTCTCTTATTGGTTTTACAAGTTAATTATGCAAGCAGCGCAAAAGAGAAAGCGAGACAATGAAAGAAAATCTAAGAAGGCAAGTTCAAGTGGCATTTTGGTAATTCTGTAGCTAGATCCCGAAGGAGGAGTCAACTGGAAATTTGAAGAGCTCGGAACAACGAGAACACTGGAAGAAACGGCACCCAAATCTGAGCTACAGTTGATGAGTTATGACCCGTTGAAGTTGAAGAAAAATCCAAGGAAGAAAGGAAAGAAAACAAGAAAATTTTTTTAGTGTTGAATGGAAGAAAAAGCACCCCAGACCAGCAAACATTCGCGAACCCAGGGGCAAACCGATTTGGGGGGAGAACCGGTTCGGGGTACATGCGAACTGGTTCGGGGGGCCTGATGCGCGAATTTGCCTCCTTTATTCTGATTGGCTCTAAGGTTTCCTTTTAGGTTAAAACTCTCCAAGAAGTGTGGATACGTAGGTAGTAACTTAGGAACAGCCGTTCTGGATATTTTTGAGTAGTTTTTGATAGAGAAAAAGTGAGGAGAACATCTAGGAACATAATTTTGATTTATTGCTGCAAGATCCATACACTTCCAGGTTTGTTTTCAAGTTGTAATCTCAGCTATATTTTTGTGATTTTCAGTATTCTTGCATGGTAATTTTTCTGCATGGTTTGAATGTCAGCATTTATAATACTTAACTACGTATATCGATCTAGTGTTATTATGAGTTTTCTCGCATGCAACGTTATTATTTCATGCATCGTTCAGTTTAATATGTCCGACTAGGTTGAAAAGGTTGGGATGCATGAACCCAACCTAATGTGTTAGTGCATGTGTATAAAGTTAATCCGATGAATTCAATGATTGATTTTGATCGTATTGCGTAATTACATTATAATTGTGGATCTTTATATCTCGTTTACCTTTGGGTACTAGTGATGATTTAGAGTACAATTTGAGTGTCATTACCGCGATACCGATTTACTCATCCTCAGATTAGGTATGACGCGGGCTTGAACCTCGTATACATAATGCTTGGGAGTACTAAATTCCGGGTCAGATCAACCAGATAAATTTATGATTAACATTATCACCGCACTACACTAGGATTGGGGGATTGCATTCCCGACCTGTTTCTCTCATCATTTAAAATAAAAAGTTGTTGAAATCATCAGTCATCCTCCATTTCGGTAGAGTAATTTAGTTGCATCTTTGCTCATTTTCATTATCGCATTTAGCTTAATCAATCTCAAAACCAAATCAATTTTTCCTTTTCTTTTTTTGAGTCAAGGTTAGGATCTCTCTGTCTCGTCCCGTCGTCACAACTCCATTTTCCTTATTCCCTGTGGATTCGATACTCGACTTACCGGGATTATTACTTGAGCGACAGGCTTACACTTGAGCCGGAGTGAATGCACTTCTGAGACACATTTTCAGTCGCGTCAGGCCTCGTCAGTCATCTCCCTCACTCGCCTCATATACATTGGGGACACCAACAGTGGGACCACACATACCCAAACTCGTGCGCCATTAATCGCCATATCTACACATGCATACCTGTTACCTCCATATCTTGAGGAGCCATCCCCCAAGGATAAAAGGTCACTGCAATCCCTGACAGAGGATTAATATTCATGCAAGAAAGAAAATGTCAAGAAAGAACTCAGAAGAAACACAAAATAACTTGATTACTCATCAAGGTGTTCAAATCCTATCATATCGCCGCCAAGGTTAAAGACTAGTTCGATCGTCGGTTGGACTTCTGCCACCAGAACATCTGGCAGAAGTCCCCCAAATCCTTATCCTTCAGGGCTATCAACCTCATGTTATGCCCAATAACCTCACAAAACCACGTCTACAAAAGATAGGAATCAGCAAAAGAACTAAAGATGAATGCAGGAAAAGACATAAGAACAAAAATATGTCTGAAGTTAACTCCAAAAGATACGTGGCCTCGATAAAAAATCTACTGGCAGCACCGGATGAAAGTATCAAAAGAAGAATAAAGGGATGCCAAAGTCAAGCACCCCAATCATATAACCGGACATTGGAAATCGTCCATAAAAATAGCAAAAACCAGAGATGAACGACGTCGCCACTAGAAATCCTCCAAGCAAAAGCAAAATGAATAACCAGACCATCTTGCTCACCTATCGCCCATCAGTCACGTCTACTTTTCCTACTCAAAAGAACATCTTGAAGAGCAGAGATAAGAATAGAATCCCCACAAATGATCTTACCCGCATCCCCCAGCGCCGCCTGAACCACCTTCGGCGTCACCCTCACTATGCGATTGTAACACCCCGCTAAATTCTGGCATCGACCGCCACCAAAATTACGTCGGGCATTAATAAAATAAATATCATTAGCATGTGACAGATGTGGGACATATATATTTTAAATCACAAGATAAATATTTTAAATCAATCCCAAATATTAAGGACATCCAACTGATTTCATCAAAGTGCGATATAAAGTCCATTACATGCAATCTCCGAATATCTTAATTGTTACAATAAATCAAGTCCAACTCAAATCTCCTAAGACAACTTTGGAACCGAAAGGCCCAATAAAAACCCAAATATTGTCTCACAATAATTATGACTAAATAGGAGAAGAAATAAATGACTAAAACGATAATTTAGTTCCAGCTGTACTTCCGACGGATCTCCAAAAATATCTATGGAGCTACTCCAATTTAATTCCTGAAAATATTAGTCAACGCATGTGTCAGAGCCAAAGCCCTGAGCATGAATACCGACTACACCTTTCAATTAGGGTCCTTGAACCCAAAAATAGTGCTATATATATCGACCATAGGGTGATTTACACCAAAATAGATTAATATTACCACACATCCCCTTGTCAAGACCGCCGTTTGACCCAGATTTTATTCTGCGGCCCTCGACATATGACAAGGTTCCAAAACACATCACCTTGTCATGACCGCCGTGTGACACCCCGCTAATTAAAATAAGAGTTGGCCAGTGAAATATCCCAATAAATACAAGAATCATAGATGGTCCATTCTTAGCATCACTGTCATGAAAATAATAATATGAGATACCACCAAATATTTTAGAAAACGGATGTCAAATTTAATTTTGTAAGTTAAAAGAAAAGCATTTAGACAATCCAATTTGAAAAGAAGGCGGATATAAAAATCAACGAGTAATTGTATAACAATAATGCATAAAGTAAAACCGAATAAGTTGTCGGTTAATAGACCAATACAAGCAGGTTACTCCGATTATTACAATTAAATATCACATTATATTAAACGATTACAAAACAAGGGCAACACCCCCGAATATGTAAACTGATCATAGCCAGAGTACAAAAGATAGAAGCGTATATAATGAATATCCTACAACATTCGCAAAATGTTATAGCTCCAAGAAAACTGGAATGGAGAGGTCAATACGGGGGACCTTGCGGTGGAGCACCTGGGCGAACAAAGAATTCATGCAAAACAAAGAGATATGGACGGGTCAGGGCTCGATTTGATATGATCACCATGTGAATAAAATGCATGACAGTTATGAATATTTAATCATCATCATGAACATAATTTTCTCTCAGAATTTATCATAAAATTTCTCACATCTCATTCTAAAAGCACAACCTAGCACAATATCAATGATAATGCTCAATGTTCATTTATACATGAGAGAGTTATCTACTTTCACTCAATGAGATTTCATTTCAGTTTTTCAGAACTTAAATGCAAAGTTCCTTTTCTCTTTAGGAAACATAATTGGGCAGTTAATTTCACAAAATGCTTCACCAATTTTAGGTTTACACAACTTATTTTCACAATTCCCTTTTCTCTCTGGGAAACATATTGAAAGCAGTTTATCTCACAAAATGCTTTAACATCATTACAAGTTCCACTTTATTAAGAATAGTTATAATCATATGCATATAATGATTCTAAGACCATCCTTTCGGGTACCCCCACTGGATGCTCCCCTAAATGGCTATCATCTTCCAGGGCCTATCACCAAGACAACCTGGGCATCCTACATCGTGTGACATCGGGAAGTGGCCATGTACCTTCGATAGTGAGTCATAACCACACCCTAAATTACCTCACTTCGAACAATAATCACACAATATATAATTACCGGTCCTATGGCCGAGGACTATATTCACCCTGCATTCACTACCCAGGGGACTTCACCTCATGCGCGTAACTTCCCATATGATAGCGATTTAGAGAGGTGTGTATATGAAAATTATCATTTACAAATTATTCTCATTTGAAAATATTCACTTTTTACATTCTCAAAACCATTTATATTTAATAATTAAGTACCAATTTTAAAATATGCATTTCTTATTCTCGAAGTCATATTTTATTAATGACCTAGGACCCGAAGTACAATTATCCTCACACTAGTCTCCAAGAGTCCAAAGTAATACCATAAGTCATCAATGGTAATTTTCCTCATTACTATTCTCCCCAAAATCCCAAATAATACCACCCTACTTTCCGTTAGTTCTAGGCTAACTTCCTATAGCAAATGAAATATTAACCGGATGAACTAACCCTTGAGATAAGCCCAATTACCCCCATGCTAATCTAGGATATTAATCTCCCTAATACAAACCTATAAGACTCTTTATTACTTCCCAAGAGAAGGTTCCTAAGCCTTAAACTTGAAACAAAAGGACTACAAACTAAGCTAGAAAAATCCCATAAAACAGCAAGGTTTCCGAATCGATTCGCCTAGGGCCGAATCGATTCGCCCCTGGCAGCGAATCGATTCACCCAAAAACAAATAGATTCAGCAAAGAAAACCAACCTACTATCCCAGACCGAACCAATTCGTCCTTAACCCGAATCGATTTGACTTCCTAGACCTGTATCCCTCTGCTATAGCGAATCGATTCGCAAAGGGGGCGAATCGATTCGCCCTGATCGATTTGCCCAGAAATGGGCTACGAGTTATATGAGCCCTAAATCTCTAAATCCTATTTCTTCCAAAAAAATCCCAACATCATCAACCAAGAATTTCCTCAAATCATGTCTACACATTTTCTAACTAATATTTCCAACTCAAATCAAATTAAAATCCAAGATTAAGGGTTTAAGCACCAAAATCATCAAAAACCCATTAATGGTTAAAACTCAAAAAACACAACTATAAATGAAATTTATCCACATTAAATCATACACTAGCAAGTTAGAAACTTGCCTTAAGTTTGTAGTCTCGGATTCTCTTCCCGTAGCAACGATTTTCGGGTCCAATCTTCAATTCTCTCTCTTTTCTCCATTTTCTCCCAAGCTCTCTCTTCTCTCTACTCTCTCTAAGTGTAAAACATATAATTGGGTAAATAAGAGGGTTTGGGAGACTTAACAGGGCACTAAACATTAATTCCCCTCTTTAAATGTTAATACACCATTAAAATGACTTGTAACTACATAATTGAGTCATAACCTATCAAAAGTCCCCGGAACTCAAAAATACAATATGGTACTTATTTTGACTATTGCAACTATTTCAAAACTAACCGCACCCTCTAAATTGGCATACAAAATATCGTATAATATTTTATGTTCCAACGTCATTTTAATTCATTAATAGTGATCAAATTTGAATATAAGTCATAACCATCGCTTAAAGCACAATGACGCAATAAAACACAACATAATGCTATTTACATTCACATAACAATAAATATGCAAAACTTGGTAAATATTATCTCTTAAATCACATAAAATAATATTTACACTAACTTTCTTTATTTTATAGAATTAACCCCTCAAGCAATTTAATATAAAATAATTACTCAAAAGTAAGGTGTATTACATACTCCCCCCCCCCCCTTACAAGAGAATTTTTCCCTCAAAATTCAGGCGTACCATATAACAAGATCAAGGGTGTACTTCTCTAAAATATTGTTCTTTCATCCCTAGCGAATTCCTCGACTGTGTGGGGTCCACACTGGACTTGGACTAAGGTTACCACTTTCGATCTTAGTCTACACTCCTCATGATCTAAAATAGCATCCAGTTGTTCCTCACGAACTATCGATCCTACCTTTTTAACAAAGGAAGAAAATTCCTACATAACACGGCACAAGTTGCCTTTCCTCCTAAATCACGCTATACCCTTCCTCGAGAATACCTCTACTAAAACTTGATCCCCTACCTCTAATACTACACGACCTCCGTGGAGGCAATTATTATGCAACACAAATAAATATGAAAGAGGTGACAACCAAGAAAAAACAAATAAAAGGCCAATCACACAACAACGGGAGTACGTGGTTCAGCAAAGAAGTGCCTACGTCCACGGTGGTTCAGTCAGTGTTATTCCTCTATGTTCTGAAAAGTAAGTATAGAGAATACAACTTTTATTTTGCCCCGGACTTGGGGTTTAATTTATGCATGTATGTGTTGGAGTAGTGGGGGTGATAGGTTCCTCTTTATTAGCCATCTCCCTTTCATGGGATCGTGTTCCCCCATAACTTCTCTTCATGGCATCGTGGAGTAAATGGATGAGTACCAGAGGTAATGGGCCTGGGTTTTGGGCCGCTGAGGAGGGGCTACTCGTCCAGGCCTTATGGTGATAAAATCGGGGTACCCACAATTGCCCCTAAATTTGTTGGACCGTTCTTATGGGTCCGATGAATTTAAATGATCAGCAATGATGGTTGATTTCTTTGAAAACTGTGAGGTTGCTTTGGCGGCACCCGCTTCGCTATCCGTGCGTTATGATTAGTTTTGAAGGCTTGTTGGAATAAGACACATTTTCTCTTCGTCGTTCCAGCTTTTCCAGCAATCTTCTATCTTCTGAGAACTCTTGAGTTTTGTATCTTCTGTTTTCGGTCTCCACTCTCGTCGCTTCTTCGCCTTTTGATCTGATCTTCTGTCCTGTAAGTCTTTCGTGCCCTTTTTCTTGAGTTTATAGTTTTTCTTGTATTTTTCCAATGGCGAAGATTGGAGATAGGTCGATAACTGAGTTTAGAAAATTCTACGGTATTCCTGAGTGGGTAGAGATTGAGTGTTGTGCCTCGCCGCCTAGGAACGTTAGGGACATAGAGGATGCACATTGGATTCACGTCCTGTTGCTCTCCCAGGGGGGTCTTACCTTTCCCCCTAATGGTTTGTTCCTGCACTTTTTTAGTTATTTTGGTATTGTGCCTGCACAATGTTCGCCCAATGTATGGAAAATAGTGAACGGTGTGCACAGGATAAATCAACTATATGGCACAAGGTTAGGGCTTGCCGAGGTCTGCTTTTGTTATTCTTTTTCTCGTACGAGTTCAGGTGTTCTGTACCTTAAGGCTAGGAGCCCTGATAGGCTGTTGGTAGTAAATTCACCTGATTCCCATAAGGACTACTGGCAAGAAGGGTTTCTCGTTAGGAACTGGTAATACTCCCCTCAATTTGAAGGGTCGAGGTCTGAGAGGTTCACTACTCCCTTTTATGGGGAAGAATATATAGGTAGATGTTGTATTATTGTTTCAACCTTTGCGGACTTTGTGATTTCTCTAACTTCTCCTTGCTTTCTCTTTTTCAGCGAAGATAAAGAACTTGGAGCCAGCTCTCAGCGAGGTTCGTATCTCGGAACTGGTGAAAGCTTGGAACATCAGGGAACCTTTGGGTGACGGCGAGCATCCTAGGTCTGCTAATTTTCTGCTTGAATACAAGAACACAGGCTCCAGCTTCATAGCCCGACCTGTGGAAAGTGTTCTGGACTTTGACTCTTCCGAAGAGATTTCAGCTGAGCCCATCCAATTGGACGAGGAGGAGAGCAGCTCGGAGAGCGAGCCTGCAGGTGTTGTGAGTAACTTGGGTGGAGGTAGTGCTGATAGTAGAAGTTCATCGAGTACTACCAGCAGTCCAGGTGAAGAAATGCCTCCCAGGAAGAATCTAATCCGGGATGATGATGTTGATGATGATGTGCTTCTTGCACAGAGGTCCAAAAAATCGAAGACTGTCTCCGGGGCCATAGCTACTGGTTCTCGGCCTCCCTCTCAAGAGCAAGAGAAAAAGAAGAGAGAGGAGGAGCAGGCGAGGGAGAGGGAGAAGAAAAAGGAGGAGGAGAGGAAGAAGGTGGAAGAGAGAAAGAGGAGGGAGAAAGAGAAGGAGGAGGAGAGGAGGAAGATGGAACTGAGGACCAAGACTGGTCAAGCCTTGGTCCCAGTATCTGCTTTGCCTGAGGGGGCTTCGGTGGCCACCTCTCCTCAACTCGCCCCTGCGCTGCTTGAGAGGGCAGTCCTCCCTGCAGATCGCGAGAGGGCGTCAAGGTCTGATCAACTGGCCTTGCAAGCTAGCCAGAGGCTTGCCTTGGTAAGATTTCTTTTCTACTTCCCAACTTCTTCTAATCTGTTTTGATGGTTTCTTCTTTCTGATCTTTCCCTTGTTTTCTGCAGTTTGTGACTGACTTCGCTGTGCTCTATCGCTCTCGCGACGAGCTATTGAGAAGGAACAGCGAGCTGGAGCAGCAGAATTCTACTCTGGTGGCCAGGGGTTCTCAGCTAGAGGCCGATCTGAAGGCTGCTGAAGGCCTTGGCCCTTGCTAATTCTGCTCGCGAGAGAGATAATGCTGTCAGGGAACTCGGCGAGCTGAGGAAGTCGTATGAACAGGTCTGTTCTAGCAAGCTGGACCTTGTGGAGAAGAACAGGGTTCTTGCCGAGCAGCTGGAAGCGGAGAAAGCCCAGGCAGCCACTGTTAAAGAAGATTCATACAATTCTGGCTGGGCTGCTGCGTATGAAGATGCCGAGGTTCAAATAGGCTATATCAGCCGTCTGAACTTCAAGAAGGGGTGGAATAAGGCCCTTGTGGCTGCTGGGGTGGATGTTGCGTCCCCGCTTTTTGACGAACATGATCCAGGGCCCAAGCCAGTTGTGGATGAGGAGCCAGCCCCAACTGCTGAAGGGGTCAATCCCGCTTTTCAGGCGACTCTTGCTGATGCTTCCGTGGTCGAGGGGGCAGTGCACACCTCTGCAGAGGGTGACGCCCCTACTGATGCTGACAAGGACAAGGGTCCGTCCACCGAGGTTGCTAAGTGATAGGGTTTCTTTGTAATTTTTTCCTTTTTTGTTCTGATGTGACCTCGCTCATTATCAATAAAAAAGGCTTCGTTTTTGTTTATGCTGATTTCTTTTTGTTCTCTTCCTTTCTTTTTTACTTGTAGTTGGTTGATGCTGATGAATATATCCCTACCACTTCACATCTGGGTAGGACTCTCGGTCCAAATACGAGTCCTGCTGTTCGCCAGGCCTTCGCTAGACTCTGCCGGTTTGCTAAGTTAAGTAACAAAAAATACAAGGATCAGTCTGAGCTGGTGGCCAAATTGAAGGACAGGCTCCAGGAAATAGAAGAGATCGGAGCTTCAGTGCAAGAAGAAGTTAGCGAGCTGAGAGCCAAGTTACTGGAGGCCACCGAGATCAATCAAGTCATGGAGTTTCTTCAGCGGGAGAATGACGACCTGAGGCGGGAGGTCTCGAGGCTTAAGGAGCATTCGCCGAGCA
This sequence comes from Sambucus nigra, assembly GCA_949130495.1. Taxonomy (NCBI): domain Eukaryota; kingdom Viridiplantae; phylum Streptophyta; class Magnoliopsida; order Dipsacales; family Adoxaceae; genus Sambucus; species Sambucus nigra. The sequence goes on along the minus strand of OX422224.1, from coordinate 319,889,198 downwards.
TCGCTCCGGCAGTCCTACAAGGTTCTTCCTCGTCGCGAGCTGCTCGACCTCCCCTCCCACGTGCTGGTAGGAGTACACGGGGTAGGAGTAGGGAAGTTGAGGAGCAGCGTGAGAGGGAAATAGAGGAGCTGCGTGGTGATGTCCGGCGAGCTTACGTAACTGCTGCTGGGCTCCAGAGGGACGTCACCCGACTGCGGCATCTATTCAAGAAGGGCCCTCGCCAAGTGTGGACTGATGGCTATGATCAGGGCTGGTTCGATGCTCCCACGAGATTATCAGAGTTCGAGGAGCTTTCCTTCATCAGGGGGTGGTTGAGTGCTCTCAGAGAGCTGCAGGTCCCAAGGAATTCGATATTGTGGTATCGGCATGAGATGTCTCCGTCTACTCTGATGCCCAATCCATTCAGGCGAGATGACCGATGGATTCCTATCGATGCTATTCCTCGGCGGCTACTGGAGTTGGACACAAATGAAGTTGTTGAGGAACTCGATCCTGCCCCTGATGACGGGAGGAGAGCTAAGGTTGCTGACTACCTTGCTCGGAGGCTTCCCCCTTCTTGATAATTTGTTAATAATTGTAAATGCTTTGGGCGAACCTTTACCGACTAAACATGTACTATTATTGTTTGTAAATATAAAAGATTAATGGAAAGTTTGAGTTTTGGGCAATTTTGCCGACTAAACGTGTTTATCCAATCTCTGTTATATTTTTGCAGCTTCACAATCTTTATCTTATCATGTGAGTGTCCGCCCAGTCCAGTATTAAGAATACCATTGTGTTCTCTCTTTACCTTTTAGGTCGTGTCATCACACTCCCTTAGGTCTAAGAGGGGCAATTGGCGAGGACACACCTATTTTTGGATGTCTTCATCCAGTTAGGATTTTGTTTAACCAAAATAGGTTTGATGCCTAAGAATATTCTGTAGGGCTTCATATATTGCCATGGGCAATGCTAAGAGGTCTGTCGTGCTTCGTGACGATGACCTGAGGAGGGGTGTTCCCCTGCTATGTCAACTATGATACCTGTGATTTGAAAAGGATGTGCAATAAGATATAATTGTTACTTTTTTAGAGAGTAATTAACTGAGAGATTCTTATTGGTGAATAGAGAAATAAACTGTCTTTCCCCAAAATGAGTACAATAAAAGATCTAGCAATAGAACTCCTAAAAGTAGAATTTCTTGAGATTAGCTGCGTTCCATGCTCGTGGTATCTCTCTGCCCTCCATCGTTTTCAAATGATAGGCACCTTGGAGATCGTCTCTAATTATCTCATAGGGTCCTTCCCAGTTTGGGCCCAGTTTACCATCTGATGGCTTCACTGTGTTGCCCAGGACCTTTCTTAGGACATAGTCTCCAACTTCAAACTTCCTCGGATTGACCTTTTTGTTGTAGTGCTTCGCGAGCTGTTGCTGATAACTCGCTAGTTTTACTAAGGCAAGTTCCCTGCGCTCGTCGGCCAAGTCGAGTTCAGCGAGCAAAGCCTGATCGTTCTGATTTTGCTCGACAAGGTCGGATCTCATTGTAGGCAATCCTGCTTCTAATGGGATGACCGCTTCCATACCATATGCTAGTGAGAATGGCGTCTGACTTGTGGCTCATCTGGGAGTCGTTCTGTATGCCCATAGGACATGTGGTAGCTCGGTAGTCCACGCGCCTTTTTCTCGTTCTAACCGCTTTCTTAATCCAGCGATCACTGTTTTGTTGGAAGCCTCAGCTTGTCTGTTACTCTGAGGATAAGCTACCGAGCTGAAGTGGTGCCTGATCCCGTGTTGGTCGCAGAAGTCCTGAAAGGGGCCACTCTCGAACTGTGTTCCATTGTCAGTGATGATGGTTCTGGGGATCTCGAATCGAGTGATTCTATTTCTCCATATGAACTTCATCATATCAGCATCTCGGATGTTCGCCAGTGGTTCTGCCTCGATCCATTTGGTAAAGTAATCAGTTGCGACCAACAGGTATTTGCAATTGCCGGCACCGGTGGGCAGTGGTCCCACGATGTCCATTCCCCACTGGGAGAAAGGCCAGGGGCTGGTCAGGGATTTCAATTCGCTGGCAGGCTGGTGGACCATGGGGGCGTGAAGCTGGCATTTTAGGCATTTGCGGACATAAACTGCAGAGTCTCTTTGCATATATGGCCACCAGTAACCTTCCTTCATTGCTCGGAAGGCTAGAGACCTTCCTCCGACGTGACTTCCGCAGATTCCTTCGTGGAGCTCGTGAAGCACTGTCTTGACATCGCCTGGGTGGACGCATCTAAGGTAGGGGCCGGAGAAAGATCTTTTATACAAGTCGCCTCCCGTGGATAAGTGAAAGCGAGTAGCTTTGATTCTTATCTAGTGGGCAGTCCTCTTATCCTCTGGGAGCGTTCCGTTTTTCAAATAGTCTCTCAAGGGATCCATCCAACTAGGGGCTGGTTCCAATTGGAGTATTTGTTTCGCTTTTGTCAGCTCGCAGTTGGGGTGAATGCTCGGGCAGCTAAGGAAATAGATGGGGATTATCCTTTTAAGGCTGGAATCAACTGCCGAGCTTAGGGCTGCCAAGGCGCCAGCGTGGCTGTTCTGCCCCCTGGGAAACTGTTGGATGTTGATTTCTTCAAAGTTTGTCATCAAGTTTCTTACCAAGGAGAGGTAGGCTGCCATCCTCTCATCCTTCGCGTTGTAGTCTCCACTTATCTGATTGGAAACTAGTTGCGAGTCTCCGAATACCTGTAAATGCTTTGCTCCTAGAGTTTGCGCCCTTTGGAGACCTGCAATTAAGGCTTCGTATTCTGCTTCGTTGTTGGAGGCTGCAAATCCCAGCCTGATTCCTTGCTCGAGGACTGCATTTTCTGGAGTGATGAGAACAATTCCTACTCCTGCCCCCTTTGAGTTGGAGGCTCCATCAACGAATAGCTTCCAGCTTCCCCCTGTAGCCTGGCTATTTTGTTCTATTGGCTTAGGCTGGTCGAGAGGTTCTTCGCCCGTGAATTCAGCTATGAAGTCAGCGAGGATTTGACCCTTGATAGCTGTCCTTGGTTGAAATTGGATGTCAAACCAGCCGAGCTCGACTGACCACTTAGACAGTCTGCCTGACAAATCAGCCTTCCTTAGGACAGCCTTGAGTAGGTGTGATGTAAGGACGATGATCGTGTGAGCTTCGAAGTAATGCTTTAGTTTCCTCGAGGACATTACTAGGGCGAATGCGAGCTTTTCCAATGGTAGGTATCGCTGCTCGGCGTCTAGTAAGGTTTTGCTCGCGTAATAGACTGGATGTTGGATCCCTGTGACTTCACACATTAGCGCTGAGATGATAGTATGGCTGGATACAGAGAGGTAGAGGTACAAAGGGTCCATTTGCTGTGGCATGACGAGCAGTGGTGGGGAGCTTAGGTAGGATTTGAGCTCGCCTAATGCTTGCGAGCAATCTGAGGTCCATTCTACCGTTTTGCTGCCTTTTAAGAGTTGGAAGAAGGGCTTGCATCTCTCGGAGGATTTAGAAATGAAACGATTTAGAGCAGCGAGCATTCCAGTGAGCTTCTGTACATCGCGGATTGTGCGAGGAGGTTGCACCCGTTTAATTGCCTCAATCTGGTCCGGATTTGCCTCTATGCCACGCTTGCTGACCAAATACCCAAGGAACTTTCCGGACTGGACACCGAAGGAACACTTGCTCGCGTTGAGTTTCATTCGGTATTTCCTGAGGATTTCGAAGGTACTTTCCAGGTCAGAAAGATGGTTTCCTTTCTCCTTGCTTTTGACGCGCATGTCGTCGATGTAGACCTCCATCTTGTTTCCCATCTGTTTTTTGAACATTTTGGTAACCATCCGCTGATAAGTTGCCCCTGCATTTTTTATCCCAAAAGGCATGACCTTGTAACAGTATAAACCAACCGTCGTGATAAACGCCGTTTTATCCTGATCTGGGGCATATAAGGGAATCTGGTGATAGCCTGAGTATGCGTCCAGGAAACTCATTCGCTCGTGAGCTGCAGTGGCATCTACTAGTTGGTCTATTTTTGGAAGAGGGAAGCTATCCTTGGGGCAGGCTTTGTTGAGGTCAGTGAAGTCTATGCAAACTCTCCACTTACCATTGCTTTTTGGAACTACCACTGGGTTGGATAACCATTTGGGGAACTGCACTTCCCGTATGGATCCTGCATCCAGCAGTTTTTTGACCTCCTGTTCTATTGCTTTGGCTTTCTCGAGAGCAGTCCGTCGTGCCTTCTGTGCTATCGGCTTGAATGTGGGATTGACGTGCAACCGATGGCAGACCATATTGGGATCGATTCCTGGCAGCTCGTAGGGTTCCCAAGCGAAAACATCTATGTTGCTTCTGAGTAAGGTTAACAAATCCTTTTGCTCTTCGTTAGTGAGTGAGGTCCCGATCAGGAAGACTCTACTGTTGTCGCCTTCCCTAGCAATTACTTCTACCAGGTCTTCTACAACCCGTTCGGAGGGGAGGAGCCTGGTCTCTTCCACTCCGGGCCTTCCATATTTTAATTGCTATTTGGAAGGGATTGCACCTTCCTCCACTTTCTTACTGGTTCGAACGTCTTTTTTCTCTGGCTTCGGTCGGATGGCCACTATGAAGCACTTTCTCGCCATCGCCTGGTCGCCATGTATCTCCATCACTCCCCGCTCGGTGATATATTTGAGTTTCTGGTGGTAGGTCGAGGAGACTGCCTTCATTGCATAAAGCCATCCCCTACCGAGGATGGCTTGATACGGTGAATCGATGTCGACCACCAAGAATTCGATCATTTTCGAAACACTCCCAGCGAGCACTGGTAGTACTATCTTGCCCAAAGGCATGGTCATTTTTCCAGCGAAGCCGACTAGAGGGACAGTGGTTCCCTTCAGGTCGGCGATGTCCAACTTCAATTTTTTGAACAGGTCGATGTACATTACTTCGGATGAGCTTCCTTGATCGACGAGCAGCCTGTCGATATCAAAGTTGGCTATCCTGAGTGTAATGACTAAGGCATCGTGATGTGGGGTCCTCACTCCCACAAGATCTTCATCCGTGAAGACAATATGCTTGTTGTAGTTGATGTCCTCTGTTCGGCGGCGTTTTCCTGCCTGTGATTTCGCTTGATCAATTTGAAAAGCTTGCATTACTGCTGTCAGCTTCTTTACCTCCATCCGAGCTGAGTTGCCCTGGATTTGCTTAATATCGGATACTCCATGGATTACTGCGAATTCGTGTCCGATGTCGTCTTCTAATACGTTGTCGGGTTTTGCCTCCTTGTGGACAGTCACTCTCTCTACCTTCCTTTCCGCAAAGTCATTCAAATGTCCGGATTGGGCCAACTCCTCGAGGTGGGACTTAAGAGCCTTGCAGTGCTCGGTCGTATGTCCTCCCTCTTTGTGGAAGGTGCATCTCAGCGCATTATTTCTTTTCGATGGGTCTCCTCCCATTTTTCGGGGCCATTTGATGAACGGCTCATCCTTGATCTTAGCGAGAATTTTGTAAATTGGTTCTTTGAAGACGGTGTTGACTGCATGGAACGACTTTGCAACGTCAGGGCTCCCTCCGTTCTTGGGGCCATTCTTGCTCCCATTCTTTCCTCCTTTTTTCTGGTTATCAACTTTCTCACTTCCCTTCGTGGCGAGCTTCGCTCGACCGTTTTCACCTACGTTAAGGCGGGTGACATCTTCCACCTTTGCGTATTTCTCAATCCGGGCCATCAGGTCATCAATGGTGGTTGCTTCCTTCTTTGTCAAGGACTGGTAGAGGAGGGAAGAGCTAGGTAGCCCAATTTTGAATGAAGCCACTGCCACCTCTTCTGCGCAGTCTTCGACTTCGTTGAATAACTCCCAGTACCTTTTCGCGTAGTCTCGAAGTGTCTCCTGAGGAGTTTTCTTCATCGTCAATAGAGCATCCATCCTTTTGGGATGGGAGCTGCTGGTGATGAACCTGGCCGTAAAGAGCTCGGCCAGGGATTTGAAATTTCTGATGGATCGGTGAGGGAGTTTCTCGAACCATTTCTGGGCCAAGTCATGAAGGCTTGAGGGGAAAATACGGCACATCAACGCATCTCGATGATTCCAGAGGGTCATAGCCTGCCGGTACTGCCTGACATGATCAATGGGATCAGTCTTCCCATCATAAATCTTGAACCTTGGAATAGCAAACTTTTTAGGAGCTTCTTCTTCTTCAATTTCCCTTGTGAAGGGCGATTTCATCTGGGTCTTGAGGGCTCTCCTGGCGAGTTCTCTGGTTGACCAGGTGCCGCGGTGAGCTGGATGTTGGTCCATTTCTCTGCGGACTAGGTTCCGTATGTTTTCGTCGCTGCGAGCAGGGCTCTGATAGCGGCGAGCTTTTCTTAGTTTCTCGCGGAGGTCGTCGTCTGAGTCGCCACCTTCGAACCCTTGATGTTGCCGCCTAGGTCTCCTTCCTCGGCTGCGAGATTTGCTCGCCTGAGGGCTAGGAGTGCGATAGGGGCGTCTCCTGGTATCAGGACGTAGTTCTTTTTCCAGTTTTTCCAGTCTTCTTTTCAGGCGAGCATTCTCAGCCTCATACCTGCGAGAAGACTCCCTCTGCTCGTGGAGCCTTGCTTCGTATGCATCGATCAATCTGGATATCTGAGTGGACCTCGCTGGTCCTTGACTTTCTTCTGAGGCTGGCCTTTCTAAGCGAGCCCCTTGATCGGAACGTCGGACTTCAGACCTAATCCTGCGAGGAGCGGGTGGCTCCTGAATGTCTCCTGCTTGAGGAGCGTTGCTGCTGTGACTAGACATCTTAGATTTTTTCTCGGTGTGGGCTCTTCTCAAGGAAAGATAAACGTTTCCCACAGACGGCGCCAATTGTGGAGGCAATTATTATGCAACACAAATAAATATGAAAGAGGTGACAACCAAGAAAAAACAAATAAAAGGCAAATCACACAACAACGGGAGTACGTGGTTCAGCAAAGAAGTGCCTACGTCCACGGTGGTTCAGTCAGTGTTATTCCTCTATGTTCTAAAAAGTAAGTACAGAGAATACAACTTTTATTTTGCCCCGGACTTGGGGTTTAATTTATACATGTATGTGTTGGAGTAGTGGGGGTGATAGGTTCCTCTTTATTAGCCATCTCCCTTTCATGGGATCGTGTTCCCCCACAACTTCTCTTCATGGCATCGTGGAGTAAATGGATGAGTACCAGAGGTAATGGGCCTGGGTTTTGGGCCGCTGAGGAGGGGCTACTCGTCCAGGCCTTATGGTGATAAAATCGGGGTACCCACAACCTCTATTCGCATAGGCATAACCCTTCAAAGTATGCAGCTCAAAGAGCTCAATCATCAAACAAGTATTCATGTACCATTTCAAGTCCAAAGAGTTTATTGTTTGCTGTTTCTACCCGACGAGCAGGCGAACTACTCAGCCGGCCACACAAAGACACATATGGTGCCATCCCTATAGTGAAACGGTCCAAATTATTATATTATATTCCTTCCAACATTTGGTTAACTCTCTCCATTTATTCATCCATTTGCGGGTGTTAGAATGTACCCAACTTCAATTCGGTTCCCATTACTTCCTGGAAACTTTACCAAAATTTTGAAATGAAAGTCTAGTCTCGGTCCAACACTATATTGATAGGGACCTCATACAGTTCCATAACTCCACCATAAAGAGTTGGGTGTACTCCTCTGTAAATAGTCTGCCCATATTGGCCGAAAAAGTGGTGATTTAGTCAAATGATCGGCAATTACTCAAATAGGATCATGATCGTTGCGATGCCAACAATTCAGTGAGAATATCCATGGATATACCCTTCCATACCAACACTGGTAATCTAATGGTTACAATGATCTCGTTGATCGTTGGTAATCTACATTCACCAATTGACAAGTGGCGAATTGGGGAGAAAAATCATAAATGCCCCTTTCCTCGCGCTTCCACTACCCTTATTACCCTAATAGGCTTAATAGTCAACATTAACATAAATGTCCCTACTAGCGTCCTCCTGGTTAAGATTTTTCTACTTGGCTTTCCATGCATTCGTTAGTCTCCCCCACGGGTTTACTGCTCGATGCATCCACTACCCCATTCGCGTTTCCTTGGTAATAATGAATATCAAGTTGATAGTCTTTTACGAACTCTAACCACCAACTATGTCACCCCAACAACATATTTCAACAACTTGTGGTCCGTGAAAAGACTAAATTTCCTGCCCAGGAGGTAGTGCCTCTATATCTTTAAGGATAATACTACCGCTTCGAACTCTAAATCATGTGTGGGATAATACTTCTCATGGGGCTTAAGTTTGTGAGATGCATAAACAATGGCTTCATGCTCCAGTATTAACACCGAGCAATCCACTCTCGATCTTGACAATGTGAGTGCCGGAGTAGAAATCAACTTATCCTTCCACTCCCCGAAAGCTAGGTTATCGACGTAACGCTCTTTCTAAGATGGGCCTCACCTTCTTTTCTACCTCGTTTCCCGAATTAATCGAGAATACATACTCCTTATTCTTGGTGACCCAATTCTTCTTAAAGTTAACCCACCAATCTTCTCGTGGTTAAATCCCTATGGAATTCCTAAAACGATGCCACATGCCCTATTTGCCTTACTTCCTAACAATCCTAAGGTCGATGTGTTTCCTAATCACGTCGAATAAGTACTATACTAACTATATCCCTAGTGCACAAGACCTTTATCAATTTCTAACATTCGCTAGGTTTCATGCGTGGGATATCTCGAAAAGCAAAATCCAAACAAGGAACCCTCTCGTTACACTACTACCTCGCATCGTCGGTCATCAAGATATAACGGCCTAAGGCACATGATCGGAACCACTACAATCCTAACTCGCAACCATACTTATACATTTCTACTTCTATGTCCTACCATTTCGGCGAAATGAAAATCTAACTAATTGAGCGCATACTTTCTGCAAAGTGTTACAAATCTTTTACCCAATTATATATATATATATATATATATATATATATATATATATATATATATATATATATATATATATATATATATATATATATATATATATATACATCCTCTTAAATGGCCTTCTCATCAAGGCCCGAATATAAGTCTCGATCCGACTTCCTTATCTTTGTCTCACCCACATCTATCAGATGAGAGAACTATTTCTAGTGCTTCCGCACCGCACATTAACTTTTTATTAGCCCTTAATCAATCACGTGATTCTCGGCTAAAACCCCGAAAACCAACCTCCTAACATAAAGTAACATTTTTCCACTCCCAACGTCGTTAAGGTTCATGCGTGGAGTGTCTCGCAAGCGAAATCCAAACAAGTAACCCCTCCGATACACTACTACTTAACTTTGTTGGTCGTGGAGATAAGGCAACATAAAACATGTAAAAAAAATTCTTACATATATTAGACCATCTCTATAAAGTCTCAACCCATATCTAGGTGAGATGTTATAAAACAACTAGTTCCACTCTGGAACTAGAAATACGATAGTATTACAATCATTTGCCTGCTATAGCTCTGAAAAATCAAAAATAGTTCCACTCATATAATACATAAAATACGAGTAACACAAACCACATATACTTTTAAAATATCAACACTCACTCTATAGTGAATGAAGGAAAATAGAACCTCCCTACCGCAGAAATTATATAGATACACCCCCTAAAATAACATCGATACTGCTGCAATCTCAAATTTCACACCCGAATCTAGGGTTAATACAATACTACTCCATCTCGTCACACAGAATATACCACCCTCAACCGAGGTGGAATTCACGAAAACATTCTCACTAATTACTCTGGCTACTTCAATTAGTTCCTAGGTACAATGCTCTAGTCTTATCTGAACCAAAACTACTTTTATCAATGCCCCAGCTAGGTATCCTATTCTTTCCCTTTAACTTCAATCGACAAGATAAAAATGCGTGGTTCTACATTCCACTTCATAATTATTTTCCATCTCTAACCACCCTGACCACATCAAAGTTTTCAGCATCTCAAACTCTATAGCCTCAACCCTGACAATTACCCACGTAGTTCCCTTAACTTCCTCAATAAAAGAGAACATGCTACTGGCCTTCACTACCTTATTTCAATGAATTTCCCCGGGTGAATGTCCACCAATGGGGTTTCATGAACATGATTTCTCCATAAGTGTTAGAAACACTTACTCATGAGCCTATCATTCCATTGATGGACTCTTTCTTCCATGTACCTACCTTATTTCAGTGCAAGATTTTCATAACCCTATGACTCTTTATTCACGGTCGGCCTCTAACCGATCCTCATGTGAATACTTGAGAGTATACATTCTCATCATTTCTGATATCCCAGAGAAACTTATTGTTGAAACCATCTACCAGGTTTCTCTACAAGGAAAACTTCCTACTCCACCCAATATGGCGAATATCGTTCCCACCGTTTCGACATTAGTCCAATGGGTGAAAAAAATTTCCTCAATTTTTCACATCTAGGCATTTCTATACCCTGCTCTAGGCCAAAGCTTCTGAGTCTTATACTTCCTCCAGATGATGTTACACTTCCTACACCTGACTTAACTTCAACGTGTGGCCCTTATCAATGACTTTTCTACTTCAATTTAACGTCGCTGGGAATCTCAAGCTTAGTACCACTCTCTACTTGTAGCGATACTTGGAAAACTATATCTAATGTACTTAGTAGTCGCGGTAGCAATCTAAGAAAATGCTACGAAGGGAGCGACCTCCTATGCGTCCCTCATCCCCGACTACAATTTACAGTTCTGACCAACCTCGTCTCATGGCGCCCCCATAAAGACCTTCCCTGATGCCCTTCATCATTTAACATACGAATCTCAAACGAACGCGTAAAAGATTTTATGAATTCTTACATTATAACAGGAGAACGAAATCTCACAAGAGGAAGCAACAATCCAAATCATAAGGCTCTATATCAAATCAAAAGCAATGCTGAAAGCGTAGTACGTCCGCACGGATTCCTAAGGACACTAGAACCTGATGCTCTAATACCATCTGTGAAACCCCGCTAATTAAAATAGGAGGTGGCCATCCAAATATCCCAATAAATACAGGAATCATAGAGGTCCATTCTTAGCAACACTATCGTGAAAATAATAATATGAGATAACCACCAAATATTTTAGAAAACGGATGTCAAATTTAATTTTGTAAGTTAAAAGAAAAGCATTTAGACAATCCAATTTGAAAAGAAGGTGGATATAAAAATCAACGAGTAATAGTATAACAATAATGCATAAAGTAAAAACTGAGTAAGTTGTCGGTTAACAGACCAATACAAGCAAGTTACACTGAGTATTACAATTAAATATCAAATTATATTAAACGGTTACAAAACATGGGCAACACGCACGAATATGTAAACTGATCATAGCTAGAGTACAAAAGATAGAAGCGTCTATAACGAATATCCTACAACATTCGCAAAATGTTATAGCTTCAGGACAACTGGAATGGAGAGGTCAATATGGGCGTCCTGCGATGGAGCACCTGGGCAAACAAAGAATTCATGCAAAACAAAGTGATATAGAAAGGTCATGGCCCAGTTTGATGTGATCACCATGTGAATAAAATGCATAACAGTTATGAATATTTAATCATCATCATGAGCTTAACTTTCTCCCACAATTTATCATAAAATTTCTCACCTCTCATTCTAAAAGCACAACCTAGCACAATATCAATGACAATGCTCAATGTTCATTTATATATGAGAGAATTATCTAATTTCACTCAATGAGATTGCATTTCAGTTTTTCACAACTTAAATGCAAAGTTCCTTTTCTCTTTAGGAAACCTAATTTGAGCAATTTATTTAACAAAATGCTTCACCAATTTTAGTTTTACACAACTTATTTTCACAGTTCCCTTTTCTCTCCGGGAAACATATTGAAAGCAGTTTATCTCACAAAATGATTTACCATCATTACAAGTTCCACTTAATTAAGAATAGTTATAATCACATACATATAACGATTCTAAG